>JAQJVL010001194.1:0-185000 GCA_035578905.1 Stictocephala bisonia | reverse complement strand
AGAGAGAGAGAGAGAGAGAGAGAGAGAGAGAGAGAGAGAGAGAGAGAGAGAGAGAGAGGGGCCTGTGATCACGTAACTCCATTGGCTGGAATCGTCAAAATGGAGTCACATGATATTATTGGTTAATCCTAATTGTTGGTTATTAATGTTCTTTTAGTAGCTAAAAATACATTATTAGACTACTAGACTAAAAGAAAATTAGTATAGGGATTAACCAATAATATCACAGCAGCCGCCATTTTGACGATTCCAGCCAATGAGGTCACGTGATCATAAGCCTATAAATTGAGTTGTTGAACACTGTTGTCCATTTTAGTGAATCCTTCTGGTCTGAGAAAGATGAGCGTGGTTCACAGAAATCTATCACCACAATATCTGTGCATTTTGTACTTGTATTGTAATATATTTTAGAATTTTGTGCTTATATTGTAATAAATGTGTGTTGTGTGACGTTTACTTGGACTTTATATGTACAGTAACAATAAATGTATACTTGTACTGTACCAACACGTACTATGCTAATTAAAAAACTAAATCATCAGTTACTCATATGAAGTACAGTATATTAGATAACCGTATATCAAGTATATGCATATTGCACATATCAAAGTTAGGACTTGGCAAACGTCGAGTTATAGCATGCAGACAAACTCCATGTGCCCTACATAGTAAATTAGATCACAAACACAAACAGATATTTTGAAACTTCTACATTTACAACATTTACTTTGTACTAAATTCACATAACATCATCCGAGTATATTAGTACCTTATAATTGAGAGTCCTGGTTGTAAGGTTTAATAAATGTGACACTGTATGACCTGTGCAAGTAAGATTCAATAAATACGACATTGTATAATCTGTGCATTTGTATAAATAAGTGTATACCTTATTTTTGGTTCATAACTCTACGGTTAAACATTTTGGTAAATTATGTCATCACTTATAAATAATAAATTTTATAATTAGTGGTTTCAGAAGTGAAGGAGATTGTTCTACAACCGTGACTTTCGCCTTAAATTTTTCAACTTCTGCAAAATTGTTTTGCAGAATAATATTCATAAGCTTCATAAAATAACTTCAATAAACTGAAAGAGCTCTTTTTATAAATATATTTTCATTTACATGTACATATTATATGTTTTAAGTCCTGTTATGTATGCTTAATGTATGTTAAGTATTGTGGTAAACCACTAGCCATAAATATGTGCACACAAAATAAACACTCCCTAAAACACATTATAAAGGGTTGTTGGAAATTAATGTATCCAGACATTTGTGCTTTCGCCAAGGGAGGATCCCACCTCGTTAATCACCTCCTTTGTGAAATGCAGAGCTCCTTTTTCCTTTCATTAGTCTTTTATACTATGACCTTAGTCCTGCTCTACAAAAAGAACGCCAAAGTTATGTTTAAATATATTTATAGTACGGAAATGTAATATGTTAAAATTCTAAATGTAGTAGGTACTTAAAATATATTTGGAATGACACGAATTATTACAGGAATATGAAACATTTTAGTACCAAACTCTAACGTTGTAGGAAATATTGATTATTTTCTGACTAGTAACAATGACTACATATGCTCATTTACACTCATCACATTCATTCTAAGTCAATACTTTCCCACATTTTGCTGATGAGCATCTTAAGAAAAGACAAACAAATGTTAATAAATTAAGTAGTTTTAAAGAAATTAAAATAAGAATTACAGTGCACCAAATGAGTATTATTAATTAAGTAAAATAAAATAGTCTTTCTAGAACAATATTATAACAGAATAGTTCTTCTAAGGGCCAATTATTATAATTTTTCGACTGTATTATATGTCGAATCAGTAAATAATACTATGCCCGGTCAAATAGGTTAACAATATGTGAGGAATAAACAACACCTATATAATATGAAATTATCTTTACAATATTTTAATTATAAAAAAATTCTATTAAGCTGATCATAAGATCGTAAACGTAATAATAAAAAAATATTTTAAAGTACAATTTTTTTTCTTTTTTCAGAATTAAAATAAATAACATTTACAAAAACATCAGCATTAAAAACAACTGATCGATAGCAAAATTTTAATTAGAAATTAATTAACAATAAAAGCAAAAACATTTCATGTAATATTAACTGAAGCAGTAGAAAATGAGGGAAATGGCATTGAAGCCAATCCAGTCACAAGATTGGCAGAGCCTTTCAAATTATATTGGGGTGACTTTAATAAGAAATGTCAGTTTGGCGTTATCGATTCCATAAGAAAAGAGGTTGAAGGTATTGGTCGGATAAAATGTTACATTTTATAGGAAACAGTCTGTACGGTTTATCGGTTACACTAATGTCCCACGAAGAAGTATTTTACTTTCAAACATGACGTATGTTGTTCCTAATTGGTTTTGATCTACCCATAATATTTATAAAAATATCGAATACAATATAAATTATCTGAAAATCCAAATATTATCAGAGTATGTAGTATATATATAGATTATTTGAACAAAATAATACAGTAAAAGGTAAAAAGCAATTAACTGTTAAATACAATATATTTTATCATTTAAATAAACATCGTTAAAAATAATTCATTTAAATTAAGCCAAACATATTCAATTAACACTCATTTTAATCAAGTTACGAAGTTATATTATTATATGTTATGATATAATTTAACTATCATTATAATCTATATAACAAAAACAGAATCATATATAAATCAAATAATTTATATTATAACTGTTTACATATCTAAAATATGTATTTAAAAAATGAATTGAGAAGTCTAATTTTAAATCAAAATTTTATAAAAACCTTACCTACCTATTAGATTGTTTATCATGACTAAATCTGACCTTAAAATAATATTGCTTGGATAATAAAAAAAATGACATAGAACCTTAGGGAGATTTTATTATGAATAGTGTTAAAAAATAAGTATCAAATATATCAATTTAAAAATAAACTTACCAAAAAATTAATATTTGGAATAATTGTATTATGAATATTTCAGTGAAACAATGTTCATACATTTTAAGTGACAGTAAATAAGAAATATTTGTCTAATAATACCAAGGATTTCATTGTTAGCGAGGTCGTATATCAAAGGCGAGACGTTGTCACGTTTATACCGCAATAACTGTGGTCCCACACACTAATGTCGTAGAAACTCCAAATATTATGTGCCCAACAATACCAAGGATTTCATTGTTAGCGAGGTCGTATATCAAAGGTCAGACGTTGTCACGTTTATACCGCAACAGCTGTGGTCCCGCATACTAATGTCGTAGAAACTCCAAATATTATGTGCCCGACAATAGTAAGGATTTCATTGTTAGCGAGGTCGTATATCAAAGGTCAGACGTTGTCACGTTTATATCGCAGTGGCTGTGGTCCCACATACTAATGTCGTAGAAACTCCAAATGTTATGTGCCCAATAATACCAAGACTGTCATTGTTACCGAGGTCTTATATCAAAGGCGAGACGTTGTCACGTTTATACCGCAGTGGCTTTGGTCCGGCATACTAATGTCGTAGAAACTCTAAATGTTGTGTGCCCAATAATATCAAAGTGTTCACTGTTAGCGAAAAAGTAAATAAAGGAGATTCCTTTTACTGTTGGCACTATTGGCACAGTGCTATAATCCAGTTACTTAGGGAAAAGTAATACTGAGATTTTAAGAAAAATGTCAATGCTCAGTCCTCTTGATACCAACACGGGCTTACCCTTAGTGGTTACTTCCGACTTGGACACACATATAGAAGTCTAGAGAGTCCATTTAGAGTGGTAGTAAAAAATCAGATGCTGTGTAGGGAATAGAACCAGGTGTCATGCTTGTCAGATAGTGGAAAATCATAAAAGTATACTTCGTGGTTAGGATTCTACGAAAAGCTTCGTATCTTAACTGTCCCGGTGATTGGTCCAATAATAAAAAGCCCTTTATACGGAACTGTTGACCCTAGTTTGTAACAACAACTACACTCATTACACTCATCACACTTATTTGCTCCTCATATTTGGCTCTAAATCTACGATCATTGTCTTGCAATTAAATAAGGATTAATAATAAAAGGAAACACCACAGTGACACTCGTCTTGTATACTAATATTTTACAGATCATATATTTTGTGTAACTAATAAAAACATGGTTGTTACTGTTAGTAAGGTCAAAAATAAAAGAAAATACGGTGCCACTTCTACACCGCAGTGACTCTGGTTCCGCATACTAATGTCGTAGAGACCCGTGTCATGTACCTAATACAAGCATGGTTGTAACTGTTTGTAAGGTCATAAATACAAAAAAATATGGTGCCACTTCTACACCGCAGTGACTATAGTTCTGCATACTAATGATGTAGAGACACGTGTTATGTACCTAATACAAGCATGGTTGTTACTGTTAGTAAGGTCGTAAATACAAGAAAATATGGTGCCATTTCTACACCGCAGTGACTATAGTTCTGCATACTAATGATGTAGAGACACGTGTTATGTACCTAATACAAGCATGGTTGTTACTGTTAGTAAGGTCGTAAATACAAGAAAATACGGTGCCACTTCTACACCGCAGTGACTATGGTTCTGCATACTAATGTCGTAGAGACACGTGTTATGTACCTAATACAAGCATGGTTGTTACTGTTAGTAAGGTCGTAAATACAAGAAAATACGGTGCCACTTCTACACCGCAGTGTCTATGGTTCTGCATACTAATGTTGTGGAGACACGTGTTATGTACCTAATACAAGCGTGGTTGTTACTGTTAGTAAGGTCGTAAATACAAGAAAATACGGTGCCACTTCTACACCGCAGTGACTATGGTTCTGCATACTAATGTCGTAGAGACACGTGTCATGTACCTAATACAAGCATGGTTGTTACTGTTAGTAAGGTCGTAAATACAAGAAAATACGGTGCCACTTCTACACCGCAGTGACTATGGTTCTGCATACTAATATCGTAGAGACACGTGTCATGTACCTAATACAAGCATGGTTGTTACTGTTAGTAAGGTGGTAAATACAAGAAAATATGGTGCCACGTCTACACCGCAGTGACTATGGTTCTGCATACTAATGTCGTAGAGACACGTGTCATGTACCTAATACAAGCATGGTTGTTACTGTTAGTAAGGTCGTAAATACAAGAAAATATGGTGCCACGTCTACACCGCAGTGACTATGGTTCTGCATACTAATGTCGTAGAGACACGTGTCATGTACCTAATACAAGCATGGTTGTTACTGTTAGTAAGGTGGTAAATACAAGAAAATATGGTGCCACGTCTACACCAAAGTGACTATGGTTCTGCATACTAATGTCGTAGAGACACGTGTCATGTACCTAATACAAGCATGGTTGTTACTGTTAGTAAGGTCGGTAAATACAAGAAAATATGGTGCCACGTCTACACCGCAGTGACTAAGGTTCTGCATACTAATGTCGTAGAGACACGTGTCATGTACCTAATACAAGCATGGTTGTTACTGTTAGTAAGGTCGTAAATACAAGAAAATACGGTGCCACTTCTACACCGCAGTGACTATGGTTCTGCATACTAATTTCGTAGAGACACGTGTTATGTACCTAATACAAGCATGGTTGTTACTGTTAGTAAGGTGGTAAATACAAGAAAATATGGTGCCACGTCTACACCGCAGTGACTATGGTTCTGCATACTAATGTCGTAGAGACACGTGTTATGTACCTAATACAAACATGGTTTTTACTGTTAGTAAGGACGTAAATACAAGAAAATACGGTGCCACTTCTACACCGCAGTGACTATGGTTCTGCATACTAATGTTGTAGAGACACGTGTCATGTACCTAATACAAAGCATGGTTGTTACTGTTAGTAAGGTCGTAAATACAAGAAAATACGGTGCCACTTCTACACCGCAGAGACTATGGTTCTGCATACTAATGTCGTAGAGACCCGTGTCATGTACCTAATACAAGCATGGTTGTTACTGTTAGTAAGGTCGTAAATACAAGAAAATACGGTGCCACTTCTACACCGCAGTGACTATGGTTCTGCATACTAATGTCGTAGAGACACGTGTCATGTACCTAATACAATCATGGTTGTTACTGTTAGTAAGGTCGTAAATACAAGAAAATATGGTGCCACTTCTACACCGCAGTGACTATGGTTCTGCATACTAATGTTGTGGAGACACTTGTCATGTACCTAATACAAACATGGTTGTTACTGTTAGTAAGGTCGTAAATACAAGAAAATACGGTGCCACTTCTACACCGCAGTGACTATGGTTCTGCATACTAATGTCGTAGAGACACGTGTCATGTACCTAATACAAGCATGGTTGTTACTGTTAGTAAGGTCGTAAATACAAGAAAATACGGTGCCACTTCTACACCGCAGTGACTATGGTTCTGCATATTAATGTTGTAGAGACACGTGTCATGTTTCTAATACAAGCATGGTTGTTAGTCTTAGTAATGTCATAAATACAAGAAAATACGGTGCCACTTCTACACCGCAGTGACTATGGTTCTGCATACTAATGTCGTAGAGACACTTGTTATGTACCTAATACAAGCATGGGTGTTACTGTTAGTAAGGTGGTAAATACAAGAAAATATGGTGCCACTTCTACACCGCAGTGACTATGATTCTGCATACTAATGTTGTAGAGACACGTGTCATGTACCTAATACAAGCATGGTTGTTACTGTTAGTAAGGACGTAAATACAAGATAATACGGTGCCACTTCTACACCACAGTGACTATGATTCTGCATACTAATGTCGTAGAGACACGTGTCATGTACGTAATACAAGCATGGTTGTTACTGTTAGTAAGGACGTAAATACAAGAAAATACGGCGCCACTTCTACACCGCAGTGACTATGATTCTGCATACTAATGTCGTATAGACACGTGTCATGTACCTAATACAAGCATGGTTGTTACTGTTAGTAAGGACGTAAATACAAGAAAATACGGTGCCACTTCTTCATCGCAGTGACTATGGTTCTGCATACTAATGTCGTAGAGACACGTGTTATGTACCTAATACAAACATGGTTGTTACTGTTAGTAAGGACGTAAATACAAGAAAATACGGTGCCACTTCTACACCACAGTGACTATGATTCTGCATACTAATGTCGTAGAGACACGTGTCATGTACCTAATACAAGCATGGTTGTTACTGTTAGTAAGGTCGTAAATAGAAGAAAATACGGTGCCACTTCTACACCGCAGTGACTATGGTTCTGCATACTAATGTCGAAGAGACACGTGTCATGTATCTAATACAAGGATGGTTGTTACTGTTAGTAAGGTCGTAAATAGAAGAAAATACGGTGCCACGTCTACACCGCAGTGACTATGGTTCTGCATACTAATGTCGTAGAGACACGTGTTATGTACCTAATACAAGCATGGTTGTTACTGTTAGTAAGGTCGTAAATACAAGAAAATACGGTGCCACTTCTACACCGCAGTGACTATGGTTCTGCATACTAATGTCGTAGAGACACGTGTTATGTACCTAATACAAGCATGGTTGTTACTGTTAGTAAGGTCGTAAATACAAGAAAATTCGGTGCCACTTCTACACCGCAGTGACTATGGTTCTGCATACTAATGTTGTGGAGACACGTGTTATGTACCTAATACAAGCATGGTTGTTACTGTTAGTAAGGTCGTAAATACAAGAAAATATGGTGCCACGTCTACACCGCAGTGACTCTGTTCTGCATACTAATGGTGTAGAGATGTACCTTATACAAGCATGATTGTTACTGTTAGTAAGGTCGTAAATACAAGAAAATATGGTGCCACGTCTACACCGCAGTGACTCTGGTTCTGCATACTAATGTCGTAGAGACACGTGTTATGTACCTAATACAAGCATGGTTGATACTGTTAGTAAGGTCGTAAATACAAGAAAATTTGGGGCCACGTCTACACCTCAGTGACTCTGGTTCTGCATACTAATGGTGTAGAGATGTACCTTATACAAGCATGATTGTTACTGTTAGTAAGGTCGTAAATACAAGAAAATATGGTGCCACGTCTACACCGCAGTGACTCTGTTTCTGCATACTAATGTTGTAGAGACACGTGTCATGTACCTTATACAAACATAGTTGTTACTGTTAGTAAGGTCGTAAATAAAAGAAAATACGGTGCCACGTTTACACCGTGATGACTATGATTCTGCATACTAATGTCGTAGAGACACGTGTCTTGTACCTAATAGGACAAGAATAATCTCTGTAAACCTTGTAACAACCGTAATGTTCTTGAGTTGGATAACAACAATTATTTGTATTTTGCATCGAATCCAGTTCAATCTATTAGAAAGAAATTCTACGGTGTGCGTTAAATCTTTGTTGTAAAGTATCCTAGACATCGGTCTTGGCACAATGGAGTTAATACGTTGATACTACAGGGACTTTAACCACAGACACTAATACATTTCTGTATTTATAATACAACATATACAGTATACACAACTAAGTAGACCATATTATGTTCACAATTGGAATATTATTCATATATTGCATCAGAAAGCTATATTATAAATTTTAGTTATAACCGGTACTTCAAAAAACTATTTCTCGCGTATTTCTGAAGCCATGTCCTCTAGAACAATATCTAGAAACGACACTCGGTTCCCACTACTGTATCTGTGCTCTGGATAGGCTGTTACATGAACATCTCTAATAGCTACTTAACTAAGATTTCAGTTTAAGTCCTGGGAAAGTTTACCTCGATAAAGTGAAAAAGTAAAAATTTCCACTTTATCGAAGTGCTACTGCAGAACATATATGTACAATAATGTTATTTACAGATGTGGTCCTGATAATATCTTAAATAAATTGTAACATATCTTTCCTTTTTTTAGGTCTTTATTTTGAGGTAGTACAAAACTTACAGGTACTAAACAGTAATTTTAAAATGCATATAATACATTTTATGTTTGTTAAATTATGAAACTATTAACTATGAAGTGAAACTACGTAAATCATTTACTATGACTAATCAAGATAGAAACTACTCCATATTAACAGGAGAACAGTACATTATTTATCTTCTGTTTTAATTTTAAATATGGGAATTTAGTTTGTATGGTAAAATAATTGAAGAATAAGAAATGGCAAGACATTCAAATAAACATATTTAAGTTATAAACATACCTCCAGAAAGACATGATTTAAATCACATTAATCTTATATATTTATTCAAAAATATATTCTTTACTGTATAGCTTTACTTTATAGGTACAGCAATTAAAACTCACATATAATGTGCAGGCCATAAACATTTGTCGTCAACTTACGTCAAATATTAGTGTCAAAATTAGTAATAATTACTAGTATGAACAACTGTTATACTCTTAGTTATCAAGAAAAGACCAAATCTAAAAAAAATTCGACTCAAATACCTCAATTTAGATTTTTTTACCATAAAAACCTTTTAATTAATAACTAGTTGTACGTTTTATAAAATTACATTATACTTATTATAAAGTATCCCAGTTTACAATATCACCTAAAATGATTGAACGAACCCCAGATTTTTATTAAAAAATGTTATTTCAATCCAAAATAATTTCAATACATTCAAATATATAATACTATATTTAATACATGTATTATTAATTAATTTCATATAAATAATAACCAATTACGAATATATGTTTTTACAATAGAATTGGAATTGTTAATTTATATGAGTGAAACTCTTTGACTTGGCTAAAAACTCAACAGAATGCCACAGGGAACGTGTTGTGATATCACAAATTGCAAGTGACAATGCCATTGGTGTCAGTATGAATGAAAACATGTGCCGTATACAGTGACTCTTCAGTGGCATGCTTCATACTTCACACTCCAGTTAAATAACAAAATTTGTATAACAGACCATATTTATGTATTTTATAATACTAAATTTCAAAATGCATATAATGCAGCCACAGAAAGTACAAATTCTGAATGTACTAGAACAATCCTACAAATGTACGTCCAGTTTGAAAGAGCTTTGACGACCCCTAGAGAAAGCAGAGGCCGGACATCCTAAGGCGTCAGAACGTTGTACCTTAATTAAAGATAGTGCGGATTACAATCTTACTTTGACTTACTGTGTCAATGTTCCATGAACATAAAATATTCTATGTATTATTGGTAGAGTGAGGTTAAAAATTAGATTGGCATCTCTTGTTCCTAAAAAATTTAAAAATACTAATGGTTTGACATAACTTTATGATGTATTTTTAATACTGTATAGTATTATGTATTTTAATATCAATGGATTTTGTTTTTAGGAGGTCAATTCAGTCAATTAAACTGTAGTTCTGAGAAAGCAAATGTTGTAAAAATTAAATAAAACTGTCGAGCATAATACTAACTACCCTTTCTAAAATGGCTACTATTTCGTTTGATAAAGTCAGCAGAAAATATGGTTAGTTCAAACGACATTGTTTTTGAAATTTGTTAATGATTGTCAGATGAGGAAAACAAAGGTTGTTGGACATTTGCCATCATTACGTGAAAAATACCAATCACGACGTTTCGATTTGGTAAAACCCAAAATCTTTTTCAAGTGCTAAAAACAAAATTACACCTACACAAACATGTTATAAGACTACGTTCTTAAACTAATAAACTTATCGACATTAATAGTTTCTACATCTAGGTATTATGTTTTCATTTTAGCATTTTGTGAGGTAGGTTACATGATTAGAAACTTTAGCTAATTTAGTTTTTAATCTTTCTAAGGACTTGATTTTTGATCTCGTTCCTGGTCATACCGTGATTCAACTTTGCTTTTAAAATTCCTTAATGATGGAGTATCAGATGAAGAAGACAAATGTTGTTGGACATTTGCCATCATTCCATTAAAAATACCAATCACGACGTTTCAATTTTGTAAAACCCAAATCTTTTTCAAGATTAATCGAAACGTCGTGATTGGTATTTTTCACGTAATGATGGCAAATGTCCAACAACCGTTGTCTTCCTCATCAAACGACATAGGTAAGTCGTATACATATTAAAAATCATAACAAAACTGTTATATTTTTCCTAGGTGTAAAACGTTATTTCCCGTTCCTAATTAGACTTTTTCTCATGAAACAGCTTCGGTTAAACAATCAAGTACTACAACAAAGCTAAATGAAAATTTATGGCAGCGTATAAAACAAACACCGCTAAAAACAAATTATAAGGGGCTGCTGGAGATTAATGTATTTAGAATATTACGCCTTGCCTGGGAAGCTTCTTACCTCGTTAACTGCATCCTTTGTGAGCTTTAAGGTCCCTTCTTTAGTATCGCATTCCTTAAAACACTTATTAGTATCGTAGTCTACCAAATTAGTGGTGGAAGATAGAAATTATACACTATTGTATATGTATGTACGTCTTCGAACGTATAACAAAAAAAAAATTATTCGTGTACATTTTATTTGTTCTAAAAAACAACACATTAGTTGAATATACAGTGCAATAGAAGGCTTTAAATATTGTTATGATCATTTAATTAGCTTAAATAAAATATTCCTTTAAATAAATTAAGTGCAGTGCATTAAATCATTAACAAAAATTTTATTAATAAAGTATGGAATGTTTGTTTAGTTACAATTTTTATTATTATTGGTATCATTATAAAAATTGTCTAAGAAGAATAAGTACGAAAAATTAATTATTGTTATTTTCTTTTAAAAAGTTGCTTTTTAATGTGAGAAACAAGAGAAGATTTTGGTTTTATTTCGGTTTACATATTAAATGGCATACTAGTACTAATTTTAATATTTTATCATTGGTTGTGGTGGTATATTAAAATAAAGTGATGCATATGCATTGCCAAATCAAACTTTAAGTAATATATAGCAGAAGTAATTTTTAATGAATTGTAACCTTAAGAGATACTAAGTTTAGATGATAAAATGATGTAGGCCTAAATTGTGTGATCGTATTATTGAACCTTAATTTCCAAAGGAATTATTTTAACTGTACCATTTTGTTTAAATGAAAGTTTGACATATTATGATGTTACAAATAATTAAATAACTTGTGCACAAATGGTTGTGTTTACATAAAAAAATTAATGTTCACTAAGAACCAAACGAATGAATGAAAAGTAGACTTTTTTTTACTTATTTCAAAAGAGAGAAAAAATAAATTAACATTGTGAACTGTACAATATGGTACATAACGAGAGTACAAATTGTTTTAAAATGTGTACGTACATATTATTTGAGTGGCAACTGATGCTGTTTGTTTCTAAGGTTGGCTGTTCCTTAGAAAGATATGTTCATTAATGATCGTTCCAAAACATGAATTTGCGTAGCTTTTTATGAATGTGTAGAAAATAATAGTGAAATAATTATAATATAAATAAATTTTAAACATAAAAACCACAGTCATTTTTGGATTATTATTAGATATATTACTCCTTTTTACGCAACCATAAAATAGTAACGTTTACTGAAGTTTTTTGATAAAAATTTCATTAGAAAACTACACACACAAAATAAGGTGGCGTATAACAGACATTGTAATAAATGTACCAGGCTAAACTATTAAAAATTTTCATTTTAACGTCATTTATATATAAGTTAATAATTGAGGCTTAAAATATGTCTCATTACATTGGACATTACTAATGTTATCTGAAATTTTACCCATAATAATAAATAAGTTATAATAATTAAGTTATACTGTACAGTTTTTCTAAGATTGTTCCAATACAATAGGGGTGAAATCAATAGGGGAGAGGGGGAGAAGAGGCTATTATTGGCACCTGTGGTGTCCTGCACATAACCCCAGCTGTCTTTTATTTTGTCACAAACTTTCTCTTTATAGCCTCTTACAGCCCCTGTGGAACTGTTCTTTCTGCCCCATCGACTGCAGGACCGTATGGTGTTTAGTGACAATCGTGGAACTGCCTGATATTTAAATATATCTAATAATATAAATGTAATTTATATCAGGTACATTTTTATATTACATTTATTCTAGGTCATTTATTTTATATTTGTAAGCTACAAAGTATTTTAAGACCAAGTGTTTATGTTCCTAAGACCTTTATTCTATATTTCTTACCAAAGTATAACTCAAATTTGTAATTAATGCTAGCACAAAGGTAAAGTATTATTTATGATTGTTATCAATATGACAAATTTCACAAAAAGTTTCAATGTTGAATAATGGAAACCTCATCTACGTATTACACGTAAGGCAATTTTAAATACACGTAAAATAAGTACTTAGATTTTTTTAAACGTTAAAATTTAAAACCAATAAAGTGGTTTCCATTATTCAAAATTCAATATTCAACATTATTCAACATTCAACATATATATTGTTACTAAAGATAACTGCACTTCTCCCAAATAGTTGTACAACTAATGATACTACAGTTGTTTAGAATCACTGGTCATCATTAATCGAATAAAATATGGCCAGCACAGTATTGAAAGAAAAATGTTCGTAATAGTCCTCAATGTCCTTGAAAAACTGGGCGGTTACATCATATTTAACCTAGTTAAAGATATTAATATCTTCGGAATTAATTATAAGAGTAAATAAGAACCGTAAATAAAACAATTTTGATATATCGTAAACGAAATCAACGAAACAAATAAATATTTATTATACATAATAAGATATTATGTCAAATGAATAATCAATCACATATTGGGAAAAATCTGTGTTTTATGTAACAATTTATTTAACCACTTAAAATTCTTTTCATTTCTAGAGGACATTTATTAAATTTAGGAGGGATGCAAACAAAGACAGCTCCCTTTACTTTTGAAAGGAGTTCATTTTATATGAAATCCTTGTTTGTCTCTTCTAGAGGAAGCACTGAAAATACAACTGATCGTGAGACTATAAAAGTAGGTTAATAGATGATTGTCCTCAAAGTCAATCCTTTTGAAAGCATAAGATAGGGTATCTAGGATTTTTAGGTTTTAATCTTTTGTGGGTTAATTACATTAACACAGAATCTTAAGATCTCTTCATAGCTATTTAAATCTAAGTATATAATTGTCGTGGCACAACGTGTATTATGTTTTGATCAATTTATATAACCCTAACTTTTTTTAATTCATTCAATTTATATTACAACTTATTTTAAACAACTAAAACGAGTATTTTTTTTAAATTATGCAACTTGTGATGTAGTATTGTAATCCAGCTACTTAGGGACAATGTTGTGGAGATTGTCTTCCTAACACCGACGAGGCGTCCACTCAATGGTTGCTATCGAAGTGAACACTACTACAGAAGTTTTGGGTGTCCATTTCGGGTCGTATTCAGGGCCGGATGTTGTGTAACGGAGAACACTGAGAATCAGGTATGTCGGCTAAATATAAAACCAATATTAGGTGGTTGGGATTCAATATAAATTTATAGGTCTCTTGGTTGTCCAAGCTCTTTATAAGGAACAGTTGAACTTATTCAGTAACAGTTACTACACTTGGTCATCCACACTCACAAAATCATTACTTCCACTTATTCTTCCCTACCTCTACGAACTCAACGAATAATAAATAATAACTATTAAGTAATTATAATGCATATTTATATAAGTATGGTCAAATTATGTTAGTTTATTATTGTTAGTTTATTGATAGTAGTGGATTTAGATATATTATAATAAATTACTTTATAAATATTTTGTTCCATTGAATACCCCTTCGAATCCCACATTTATATCCCTTTGATCTGCGGAGCAGAGCTAATATCTGCCTGTAATTTGTGATTTGCTTGTTACATTCGTTTGTCAGGGGGATGTAAGTTAAAAGGGCTAAAAATTATATAGATATATTGTTCTCGACAATATATCTATATCAATATTGCTGAGATACATCTATATCAATATAGAATTCATCTTGAATATAATTTAACCAGATATTAATAAAATTATTTCATTTATTTTTAAGATGATATGAATTTTTGATCATAAAATATGTTTACAGTTGGTATAGGAGATGCAATCAACGTAACATGAGAATCATGTTCAATTATGCAATTAGTTCAATGTGCTTTCTGCTGATGAACGTTCTCCATTGTTACCTCGAGGGAATTACATAGCTGAGTTTAATCTTCATAAATATATACAGTATCGTCAATAACATTACCTTTAGAATCCTGGATTTAAAATTTTTAAATCTCCTGAGATGATAAAAACAATAGTTCACGCGTGTCGTGTTTTTTATCCATGACATTAACAGTTTATGAATGTTTAGTATTAATGTAAGGGAAAATTAATAACACTAGATGTGCCCCAGTGGCTGAACCTTACTGATATTTGTTTGGGATATTAACACCAATAACCGCACAATAATTTTATACAGCTATACATTTATAAATAGCAGGCATGTTTGAAGAATACAGCATTTCATTAGTATTATTCATTACAAATAAACATCAACACATATATTACACAATAAATTCACCTACGTAATGAAATATGTGTGAAATGTATTATTTTATAGTTTACTTTCATTATCTTGTATTAATTATTACTATTTAAGATATTTATGTAAAAATAACTATTCTATATTATGAACAGTAAAATATTTTAAACTTAGTCGAAAATATAATAAAATTACACTATTTTCATTGTATTGTATCTTAAAATATACTTTAATATCATTTAAAAACTATCACAACAATGATAACACAAATTAGGACACTAAATGTTTATAATTATTTATCATTTTAATTAAATATATGCTTTTGCCTTGGACGGAAACTTATTATATTTTTAATAAATTTCATTACAGTGTAAAATTAACACCTGACAATATATATTTATGAGAGTATGGATACATTAATATACATTTATAATATGGTAAATATTTTTAATCTTTTAAGTTTAGGTATAAAGACAACAGATTTCCAGTGAGAACGTGTTGTGATATCACAGATTGCAAGTGACAATGTCACTGGTGTCGGCGTAAATTAAAACATGAGCCATATACAGTATCTCTTCTGCTATATTCTTCATTCTTTACACTCCAGTTGTGTAGCATCCAATAGTTATGCAACATCTCTCTGTTTCATACAACTTGGTTTTTCATTATTATTTTTTACTAGTACGTCTAATGCAGTCGCAAGAGATATAATTTCTGAACGAATTTTAAAAATCATACTATTTGTACGTTAATATAGGCCTATAGTTTTGGAGAAGAGATGAAAGAACCCCTAGGCCAACTAAGAACTGTTTTTAATTTGTTACAGATTTTTAGATATCCATTATACCTAAAAATGTCATTACCAAAGGACATTTTTGGGTAGCCGATATAATTCTTTAAGAGATTTGAACTGTGGTGTGATGTGTAAGAAAGAAAATGTTTATATTATGACAACAGATATGAGCATATTTCTATCTTTATCTTAATATCGCCAATCTGCAAATTGTTGTAATATAGTGAGCTGAACGATTTATACATAGAATAAAATTGTTTATCCAGGCTTCAAGATTTGAACTTTAGCAGTCAAATCTAAGAAGCTGCCCTTGCCTAAGGATTGGACGTCACAGGTGGTGGATAGTAAACGTACATCAGATATGGTGGATGGCTACGAATTGGTATTAATGGAATTAATGTATTATAAGCAATATATTAATGCTTATAATCAGCAGTCCCGGACCCGGACTCCCGGACAACTAACAAAAAATCATTTTACGTCTGACTTGTATGAAGAGAAAAAAAATTATCAGCGTCTGATACTAGTGGTGAACTTATATTCTGAATAATTTATTAATATAAATACATTCTTAACACTCTAGGTTTTCGAACCCAACCCCTCCAAGATTATAAGTACAATCATAGCGCATTTTTTAATTAAGAAATTAGCTCAAGAGGTAACAAATCTTCCCATAGTGTTATTAGTGCAAATATACTCTTTCAGATTCTGAGGTGACTAGGTTAAAATTCAGTATAAACAATCAGATTAAGTCAGAATCCTCTGGCCAACTAAAAACTATTGCGAAATATTTTTTGGCACATTTAATATAAAGAAAGTAATATTTTATGAAAAATAATTCTGAAATAATGAACGAGTTTGGAGACAAAGAAAGTCCAACCTTATCAAATCAGTATAAACTGTGCTTCGCGTGATCCGATTGGGCCCGTACATGAATAATAATAATAATGAAACTTGAAACAATTTCAACTATAGATTAAACACACATAGCAACTGTCTTATTCACCTAACTATAAAACCTCATTTTCCGCAGCTATTTTGGACTTTTTCTCATGAAATGACCATGGATAAGTAATTAAGTATTTCAACAAAGCTAAATGAAAGTTTATGGAAGCGTATAAAACAAACACTGCTAACACAAATTGTAAGGGGTTGTACAAGATTAATGTATTTAGAATATTGCACCCTGCCTGGGAAGCTTCTTACCCCGTTAATCACATCATTTGTTAGCGTTAAAGTTGCTTCTTATCACTCATTAGTATCTTAAATTGTAAGGTTGGAGGTGCAAGATAAAGGATAAAAACTATTTTTTGTTAACGCATAACATTCCAGTATTAAATATAATGTCTTTAATAATAGAAATCAAAATGTTGTGTATAAATGCTGTGCATAATCTGGCATAAGTTAAATTTTACAAGCAGTACAATTTATATTTTATAATTTATATTATCAATATACCTTTTTATTCTTATAGAAAGTGTACTTTTTTATAACTAATATATGTTAGAACAGTTGGGGTTTTAAATCTTTGACCTTTGACTCCTCGGATCTAAAACCTCAGACACAATGCTGATAAAGATTAGTAACAAATAATAACTAAATAGTTTGACGTATCAACGTTTCTACAATCAACGCCATACATTGAACATCATCCATACTTGTAGACTAGTAACTTTATAAAGTGTATTAGTTACTTGTTTTTTTTTTTTTCTTTGAGCGGCCTTAGATAAGGGGCTAAGGCGCTGGCTTGCCACGCTGCCGGTCTGGGTTCGATTCTCGATGTGACCACTAATTTGATTTTGCCCTGCCGCTCCCGTGGTTCGGAAGTCACGTAAAGACGTTGGTCCTCAGGTTAAGTGTTAGAGAAGGCTCCTTAGCCCTAACTTCGCCTGGTAAAATAAGACAATCTTTACTTTTTTTTTCGAATTAAATCGTTTCGATTATTGCAGAGAGTGACAAAAATGAGATCTAAATATACCCTAAACTAATAATATAAATGTACGTTCATGTTAACCTTGAGAAGTGCAAAACTAATTAGTTTCTATTGAGTTCCAAGAAGTCCTTGTTGAGGACCAAGTAATTACGTCTAGTTTATCATGTTGCAAATATTTCAGTAATAGGCTTAATCAGTCGATTTAATTGGTATATTTAACTACTTGAGACATACTAACCAAACCATAATAACTTATCTTATAAGATGTAGTATGTTAGGGGAACATAAGAATAAATACATTTTAACTGTTTTAGTCTGTTTTGAACATAAAATATGTGGAATTTTACTTAAATGTAATACAATATCATTGTATTATATAATATGTGTTATATTCATACATATATATGAAATAAAATATCACTGCTTTATATATATGATAGGCGTCGTAACAAAATTTAAGCAGATGGAGTTCAGTGTTGGGTGTGGCCATGTGTTTAGATAGTAAATGGATTTGTATAACATTGTATTGAACGTGTGTGTAGGGCCTGTGTAGGTAGTATGTTTTTTTCTGTTTCGACATAATGCGTAGAAAATAGAGTTTTACGTGATTTCTCTAATATTCAGAATTAAAAATAAGATAATAAATAAAAACAAATATCTACAATCTGATTGATTTAGCAACAAGTAATTCTGGAAATAAATACAAAGGATTTTTTTGTTTAAAACACTAAGTTATACAATAATTTTTTTTTAAAACAAAATATCAAATAAACTATAACAAAGGAGATATTCTTTATCATATTTTAAACTCATGACAGTTTTATATTATTAAAAATATATACCTGAACATGAATTGTAATATTTGTTACATAATAACTTGTAACACTAAAAATTCTTTTTTTTCAAACAAGTAGCAAAGTTTTTGCAGCCTTCATATGGGACAACAAAATCAATAAAGTTAGATTCTATTACAATCTTTTTGGAAATTTTAAATATTTTGTATAATTAAATGACAAACATTTAAGTACATGTAACATTTTACTTCACAACATTATTGTATGTATTTTAATAACTAACTAATTAGGTAAAAACATTATTAGGTACGTAAAAGTTAAAATTTTCCTTATTGAATCTTTACTCATAGTAGGCCTAATCATGTTTATATGATACATTATATCTTTTCCAGTTGTGTTCAGATACAGTAAGGGTAACATCAATAGGGGAGAGGGGGAGAAGTGGCTATTATTAGCACCTGATGTGTCCTGCACATAACCCCAGCTGTCTTTTATTTCTTCACAAACTTTCTCTATATGCCTCTTACAGCCCGTGTGGAACGGTTCTTTCTGCCCCATCAACTTCAGGATTGGTCCATATGGTGCTTAGTGACAATCAAAGAACTGACTAATATCTACATTCATTTAATATTATGGTTAAAATAATTGTCATCAGGTATATTTTTAGTGTATATGTAAAGAGAAGTTTTTTCAAAATATTATCTTTTAATATTTTAGGATAAAACATGTTTTGTTGGTTTTAACTTTATATATATCCTAAGAAAACTGTTCGTTATTTGTTATGAATTGTTGACTGGTAAAAAGCCTTTACACTCTGAATGTGAAACTCACCCTTAAGAATAATCATCAACTAGAGAAATACCTATTAACACCCCTACAGGCTGCAGTGACCCAAGCCGGAACCCTGTCGGACGACTTCAATACAAGGTGTGTTTTTATTAATTACCAATGTTAACACAACGGCGTTTTAATATGGTGTTTTTAAAATTCATATTAAAGAAATAAAATTATGATTCCATGAAAAAAATATTTTGACTTACAGATTAGCCTTAATAAATGTAGAATTCTTGCAAACAAACTAAATTTTCACTGCACAAAGGGCGAGATTTTAAATCATCTTCTTGATTGTTTGTTCCATCAAGGAATCTTGAATTGTGTAGAATTTTGACACTGGAACTATGCCGTTTTCAATTAGGTTATGTTTTGCTAGAGTATTATTATTTTTTATCCTAAGTTGGGTGTTTCATCATACATTTATGGTGGGATGCTACGTATAGTGTTCTAGATAAGCACATTACATATTTTGTTCTCAAAACAAATATTTCTTACATTCTAAAACGTTGTAAACTCTACATTGGTGGTATCATCTGAGATGTTTACGTCTCTCTCCATTTGGTATGACCTAGTCATAAACTATTATTCGTCTTTTTAGACCTAAATCATTTTCGGAGACACCAAATTGTATATTCTTTGTTCAAATAGTACATAAATTGTTTTTGATATCTAATTTGACTTATTTTATGTTTTATTGGGTAAAGTACGTGGCAGTATTTTATGTAGTCATTTTTATTTATAATCAGGCTATATTATCGTCACAAATATTATTTTTGGTACTTTAAATATATTAACGACATTATTAAATTACATACTAAATAATTGTAACTGTTTTCACCTAAAATAAGGATCAAATGTATACTTTATTAGAGTAAGGTAAGGAGTCAAGTGGCTTTACGGGAGTTTCCAATCTCTCAATTGCATCCCTTTGATCTAAGGTCAGACCTGATATCTCCCTGTAATTTGTGATTTGCTTGTTGATTTCATTTGTATGGGAGATGCACATTAAAAAGGTTAAAAATAATAATTTTGTTAGTTAATTTTCATTTTAATATAAATTTACTAGTTATAATGTTCGATTGTAATATAATAACTGCAAGTTACATATTTTTTTTAGCTCGATCTGAAATATCAATAACAAAGGATGATCTAAATTGAAGTAGTGTTGGAAATGTAGTGAAGGTAAAATCGGAATCGTGTTCAATTATTCACTTAGTTCAATGTTGTCTCAACTGTTGAAGGTACAACCAAGTTCCTTTGAGGGATTTACACCGCTGAGTTAAACCCCACCTGAGTAGTACCGTGGCAGAAATTACATTCTATCGTAGATTTAAATATTGTTGCTCTTACTTACTCAAGTACTAAAAACTAAAATTATCATTTATCAGGTGATTGAACATGAATTATCTTTTTTAGGAAAATTACCAATCAAAATCTTACAAGACATGCTATACAGTAATCACATACAATTTTCGTAGAAGCAGTTTACTTAAAAAGAATATATAAAAAAAACTAGGGGACACCCCTGCACGCTTTACACAGCAACCCCATCACTCACTGTGCTCGTGACATCTCGGCCTTCGGCCTCGGTTTGTGACTTTTGACAACAAATACTAGTAGTTACACTGCACTTATTACATTCATAATATGTAATAAAACTTCTAGTAGCTCACTCATTGCACTTGACCTCCAACCTATTTACAGATTAAATAAACACCCATAGTTATTACTGAGAAAAGAAAGATATATAGCCTTCTCAATATTATAAACATCATTATTCACGTTGTAACTGCTGTTTTTAGTATTCATAAGTAATTGTACAGAGAGAAAATATTTATAGAAAAAGTGTAATTAATTGTAAACTCCTAATCATCAATAGGATCAATTTCAAAGCATACAAAATAAACATGTTTATTTGTTTACTAAAATCAATCCTAATGGACCTACCTTTTAGGGCTGGTTTCTAACCCTTAGGAGTATTTTATCAAGATGGAAATACTTTAGTTTTCCTATTTAGCCTACAACAAACATTTTTACCAAATTTCAGCTCTATAAGATTACAGTAAGTGGGATAATAACTGATGAGTGAGTTAGGGCTTTATCTTTTATTTATAGAGACAAATTCTATAAATTATAATACCTGTACTATTAATGTTTACTTATCTTTCATATTATAATTTATTTCCACTTTTAAGTAAATCATTTTATTAAATACCACTATAGACAATGATTAATGATACAACTCTGCTACGATTTTATAGAACTGCAAAACTGTCATACTTTGAATCAATTCATTTTCCAACTTTAATAAGCTGTTATTCCAGGGATAGAAAATGTTGCATTAAATTATAATGAGATGTTACTTATGACTAACATAACGTTCTCACGTGAACCTGATGGATAAATAAACGGATCACATTCATGTATTTGTTCATGTAAACCTATCAGCAATGCAAATTAAGTACCCACTTACTCATAAAATCACAATCTTTACTATTTCAAAAGATCTAAACTAAAATGATCCTTAAATGTATAACCATAAAATAAAACGGATTCATAATTGAGCACTAGTAGGTCATAATTATCAATAGTATACTCTTCCAATTATATTCAATAAGAATGTATATCAATGCATAAATTACAATTCATGAACCTACGTAATCATATATTTGTAAATTGTTTTAGTTTATTTTTTATTTGCATTATGATGCTAATTTTTTTCTATAATATATCTGCTTTCTTTTAAAGAAATTACGAGTGTACAAAATCTGGCCATTTGGATGGAAAAAAAGAAAAACCGACTGAACAAAAATTATAAAGGGTTGTTGGAAATTAATGTATCCATACATTTGTGCCCTCGCCAAGGGAGCATCCCACCTCGTTAATCACCTCCTTTGTGAAATAGAGTGCTTGTTTTCCATCTCATTAGTTTTTTAAATTATTTTCTATGTTTATATTGAAATATATCAAGAGATGAAATATAATATGTATTTAGGCTTATATTTATTTTATAAATGCTAATGTATAGTTTATTTATCTACATTTAAAATAATTAAACCATGATATATGTGTCGTAAGTACGTCGTTTCATAATGTTAATGTGTACAGTTTACAAGACTTAAAATCATAAAAATAACGATAATTTACGTAAAATATCTTAAATTTCCATATACCAATTACATTTACTATGTACTTTAAGGAGCCAAGTGGCTTTGTGGGGGTTACCAACCCTTCAATTACATCCCTTTGATCTAAGGGGCAGAGCTGATATCTGCGTGTAGTTTGTGGTTGACTTGTTTCATTCACCTGTTTAGTGCCTGTATATTTAAAATACTGACATCGTTCTAGTCGTTTTTAAATGTAGTTTATATTTAAAATAGTGTTACTAGTTATAACACGTTATTATTGCATAAAATCATGAGTTACGTGCGTTTAAATTCGATGTTAAATGTAAATTATATAATATGTTCTGAGTTCCAGTGGTAATTGAAATGCAATCAAGGTAACATGGAATCATGTTTAATTATTCATTTAGTTCGATGCTGTTTCAGCTGCTGAATATACACTCATGTTGCCTTAAGGGAATTTCACGACTAAATCACACTGCAGTTAAAATATATAGTGCCGAGAAAATAATTAGCTGCTATGAATAAGTTTGTACTAATTCTATGAGTTTTTTAATACATTTCATTAATATTACCATAAAATATATAATAATAAATAAATTAATAATTGGAAATATATTACCTTTTTTATATAAATGATTACGGTAGTTATTTTTTATTCATATTAAAGCTATCACGTATATACTTAAAATATTACGTTTTTTATAAGTATTACTTCTAAACTATATTTTGAATAATTTATGTTAGTTTTAATGCAGGCTATATCACGTAATTTACTGTATATTTATATAATATTTCACGCTTAAACTACGTAATTATCGTATAGCATTGAAACAAAAAAATTCTATGAATCAATGAATATTTAAACTTTAATTTTCTGATCTTTAAGGGGAGGAATTATACCAGCTTTAAATTGACAATAAGCTGTTACTTATCACTGTCTTATCACTGTTAACACACCCTTATATTCATACAACTGACTATGAGTTAACAAAACACATTACTTGGAACATTTAGCTATTTAGATTCTAAAAATTAACAACGACTGAAAAAACATTTTAGGAGTTGTCAAAAATTAATATACTCAGAAATGTGTGCCTTCACCAAAGAAGCATACCAACTCCTTAATCACACACTTTGTGAAATTCAGTTTGAAAAATATTTCCCTTATCAGTTATAAGTCCCAAAATATTGAGATTACACACCCAAGTTTATGTATAACATAATCAAGGAAACAGAAATTCATAATAGGTATGGTGCAATAATAGTTATATATTTTATAAAGGCTTAAGTATAATTTATTTGTATGAACTATATAAATATGTTACGTCATGATGTATGCAAGTTAAGTATATAGTTTATAATAACCTAAATACAAAAAAAATAATGATAAGTTACTTAAAATACCTAAAGATTCCATACAACAATTATTTTAACTGTCAAGGAGCCAAGTGGCTTTGTGGGAGTTTCCAATCCCGCAAATACATCCCTTTGATCTACGTAGCAGAGATATCTGCCTGTAATTTGTGGTTAGCTTGTTACATCCATCTATGATAGGGCTTGTACATTGAAAAGGTAACTAGTTTTTAGGCATTTTGATATATAATTAACGTTCAATTAAGTGTTACGTAACTAACTACACGTATTTCTGTTAGAAACCTTGCTGGAGATATTTTAAATGTAAACATTCAATAGACAATGTTAAATATTGTATTTTACTGAAATAGCTAATATTATTATGAACTAGGCAGATGTACATGATGGTTTTAAACCTCATAATGCAGTATCTAGCATTATCTTAAAAATAATAAATACGGTGCAGTTTTTAGATTTTTTCTGCGCAAATAATATACACGATGCAGTTTTTAGCATTATCTGGACAAATAATAAACACGGTGCAGTTTTTAGCATTATCTGGACAAATAATAAACGTGGTGCAATGTTTTTTCATTATCTTGACAAATAATAAACACGGTGCAGTTTTTAGCATTATCTAGACAAATAATAAATACGGTGCAGTTTTTAGAATTATCTGGACAAATAATGAACACCGTGCAGTTTTTTTTCATTATCTTGACAAATAATAAACACGGTGCAGTTTTTAGCATTGTCGGGACAAATAATATATACGGAGCAGTTTTTATCATTATTTGGACGAATAATAAACACGATGCACATTTAGATAATACTATTTTTTTTTTTAGTTGACTATATTTTATATTAAATATTTTTAAAATAACTGTGTAAAAAATTCCTATCAAGATATTGTTTTTGACATTAAAAAAGGAAAGAATTCTAATTAGAATTTATATAAATATTATGAAAACATAAGAAAGGAAGTTGTTGTATTTACTATTAAATACCTAAGATAAGCTAACAGTTGCAATGTCATCGATATGAAATACATATTACTTGGATCATGAAACAGTAGGATTATTTACTGTTGGTAATTATTAATTTTTATCTTACTATAAAATAAAACTTCACCCACCAGTTAACGAGGGAGAAAATACAATGCGGAAACCCAATGTCAGTTCTGTTGGTTTAAAATGAAAGTTGAACTCCACAGTTATCTAATTACAGATCTCATTACAACGTTGTCAAACATACGTGTTTTTAAACTAACAATTAATATTCCCTATGAGTTTATCTTCTACAAAAAAACACTTATATGTCTACTTACTTTTCACTTATACATTATTCATTAGTAAGTAACCGGTTGTCCCCAAATAAGGGGCGATGGAGTGTATGTGAGTGAGTGTTGTCATTATTACCAAGGTCAAATGTTCTTTAGTTGCCAATTTGCCTGGGCAACTAATAATAAGACGTTGTACTCTAATTATATTCTTGTGATACATTTTAACAAAAAATGCTTCACAAGAATATAATCTTTTATTTTGCTTAGATAATTGGGAGTAATATTGGTAACTCTTTATATCATTCAAATATGTTTACCTTTTGTTTATCTTTTGGACTCACGATAAATGTTCACATATAAATATTTACATTCACACACAACATTGTATATCAACAATAAGAATGATTTACTTAAAACGTCATGATAGTTAAAGTACAGTCTATATTCCAAAGCTAGGCATCTTTAAAATTATTATTTAATCAAAATTAGCCTTGATTTTGGTGAGTTACACAAATTAGTATACGAGTCATCGTATTCAGTCAGCTAATTATGTAGATAACATTCAATATTATACTGTATAGAAATAGCAACTGCATGATTAAAGTTGTTTTGAAGTCAATGATACAATATTTTACATAACACATAACTTAAATAAGCTTGTATGATTTTAATTTAAACGCCATTGTAATAGCTAAGTTTCAAGAGGTACTTGAGCTTGATTCAAGTTAATTTTGAAATTGCGTTTCAATAAGCACTTAGTTAAGTGTGGTTTAAGCTGTTGAAGGAGACCTCAATTCCCTTCGGGGAACTATACCACTAACATAAATTGATATTAAATGGAGGTAGATCACGGCAGATCTTAATTAGCTAGCTACTTTTTTTTTCTTCTTTCCGTTTCTTAAAATATTTATTTTAGAGATTTAAGGTATTCTAACGTAAATGTACATTAAAATGTATAATATCAGACATAAATGGTACAACAACTGTCAAAGTAAGCCAATTTTGACTAAACTTTACTACATGTTTCCAAGGTATTAACTCAAAAATCAGTTTATTTATTATAGTAAAATTAGCGTTGATAAAAATATATTTTGTTTTATTAAATAATGATAAAAATTTTCAAAGTATATGTTGAATCATAAAAATACTTTAAAAGATAGGTTTTTATAATATAATTTGGGTAAGCTATTCTATTCTTGTCATTTGATGTGGTGTTTATAAGTCATTTTAGTAGTTGATTTGTTATTCTTGTTTATAAATTATAAATTCTTGCTTATAAGAAATAGCCAAGGATTTCTTATAACCAAGAATTTAATGACTTGTCGAATATGAACAAAAGTAAACTGTTTCTTTTAAAGTGTCATTATTGGATTCTTAAAAACAATTATAAATGTTATGTTTATTAAACTTACCTAACACCTTATGTTTATATCAACATCATTTATTTTTAATAACATTTATTTTATACAAACAAAATTTCTTTTCAATAAATCTAAGTTTATTATAATATTTTTTTAATTATGAGGACAGAGTGTTACACTTCAAACTCATACAGTAAAAACTCATCAACATTGGATTTGTTAGACATATGTTATACCCATCTATGCCTAATTCTACAGTACTGAGACTACTTACAATAAATGTAATTTAAAATGTTGGCTTAATGTTTACGAGATAGTAAGCTAATTATTTAGCGTATTCTGTCAAAATTATAACCTACGTTACAAAACTAATCAGAATTATAATATTTTAAAATCAATGTCTTAAAAACTCTGGGAATGATTGAATGAATTGAAAATAATAAAGCAATTAGGATAGTAATTTTAAAAATTCTTAACATGATAATATAATACACTTATGGTAATTACTAATACTAGAGGACATCCCTGCACGCTTCGCGTGCCAACCTCTCCGCTTGCTGCGCTCATTACACCTTGGCATGAGCCTAAAAGTAATGGTAAGTTAACTATACAATGTAAAATCTCAATATTAAATTCATTTACAGTATCTCAGTCACATTATTTGTGTAGCTTCCTATTTATTAATAGAAACACCCATTAATATTACTTAGCCTATTTCAAACGTGTAAATTTGATATTTCTTAACAGCTCAGAATTAATTAAATAACAAAAATAACCTCATTATATTACCATTGAAATCTTCAAGACCAGTAGAGTCGAACCCTACAATCGAATGAGAAAATAGCCATACTTACAACCCTCCCTGGTTTAACATTATGAAATATCTAACCACAATATGTGATCTAACCTCCCCAGTATTATATACCCCATTGTTTACATTTGAAAATCTATTTCTTTACGACTCATTTGCATCTCCCTCCATGTTATTGTTATGGTCGAAAAACGTGCTTTGGAGGCTTCCCCATACCCTTCAGAGTAAAAATATGTTTATTAAACTTACCTAACACCATATGTTTATATCAACATCATTTATTTTTAACAACATTTATTTTATACAAAAAAAATTTCTTGCAAACAAATCAAGAGCAAATTGCACAACTACAAAAAGAGACAAATCTTTTTACACCTCAACCGTTGACATTGGTCAAGAAATGTGGGAAGAGTTGCGTTGACAAAACACGGTTTCACGTATTACATAAAGAATTATCGTATTATAAAAAAATAATAAAAAATAAACCGTCTATAAATTACGTGTCAATAAACTTTTAGCTATGACACCCTTACGTGCAGCTGATAAAAAATTATTAAACTAACAAAACTACTCGGAACAAAAACAAGGGGGCTTTGTAGCGTGACTTATATATTGAGGTGTTTGTATTAACATAATGGCATTGTGAGATAAGTGGAATGTTTGCCAATAATCATAATGTTTACTATATGAAACTTGTACGAGCTTTAAATGAATCATTACAAATGTTTAATTTTACAGGAAACAAATAAAAATAACCAGGAGTAAATAAAAGTAAAAAAATTGGGTGTGCGTCGGACCACACGGTGGAAGTTATACTTCTTTGGCCATTCTCATAAACCCACTCACGCACACAAACAGACAGGATATATAAATGAAATATAAGACATTTTTCAATATTATTCAATATATTTATCTTCAATATATTATACGTGACTTCATTATTATATTATACACCTATATTATAATTATCAGTAATTTCTTCGATTAACAATCGACTAATCGATAGTTCTTAAAATTTGTTCTTACTTTTCAGCGTGACGTGGTTTCTCGACCAACATCCCATCCCAAAGTGTCTAACGGGCGCAAAGAAGTATAACTTCAAAAATATAAAATTTTATGATTGTCATTTGTATATTAATAGGATTTAAAATATTTTAATATGTATATAAATAAATGTATACATTTTAGAACACTTGATTAACCTGGCTAGAACAATTGCATTACTATAAACAAATTCAAAATAAGTAGTTTTGCTATGGTGCTGTAGAATGGCACGGATATACTCAATCACTGATTAACTTATTTGCACTTGAATACATCATATAAATTAAATAAAGGTTTGCATTTCGAAATACCTTCAAATATGAAATGTTTCTTGGTTGAAAATAGTTATAAGGTGACACATGTTTTTTTATTCAATCATTTTTCACTTTTTGTTGTTTCAGGTTTCCAAACGTTTGAACATTTTACTGTTAATATTTGAATTTAGTTTAGGTTTTCTCTTTTCTTCAGCTCTGAGTTTTCCCCGTTTGGAATTTTAAAATAAAACATAAAAGTAATTATAAAGCTATTATGAGTATTGGTTCCATTCGTATTTGTTTGAATCATAACATAAGCACAGTTGGTCGATTATGAAAACTGTAATATTCTAAGGGGAATGAATCAATTCGGAAGACCGTGGTTTCTGTTCTTCTTCATCATAACCGATTATATCAGGAATGGTCAGTGACATTTTCTATAAAGAATTCTGTTTATTTTTTTTAAATAGGCTAAATTTAACAAATGTCAAACCTAATTAGGCTTTCATATCAGCACTTTTTACTTTTTAGTAGGATGCATTTTTACTTGTGTGTTTAATATGATTTTATATATTTATTTAAGTTCATTTTTCGATATTCGATATTTATGAGTTTTATCTCTAAGTATTATACAACAAGACTTATTGCCGAGTCGACATGTGTGTAGAAGGTCAGATGTTAGCACGCGAAGTAGCACGATTCTTCTCTAGTAAATAGTTGTTATGATTAGAAAATAAATTATATAGATTGCGTTGTTCATAAAAAGTTCATCTTTATTTATAAAAAAATTAAGTAATGTTCATAGAATGATAATAAATGATAAGGGATTTACACGGTAAAATAACACAACATAAGAATAACATTGCTACCGTGGCAAATATATTTCGCGTAGAACATACCGGACTTTGAGAATAAAGACTAGTTTATCGTACTTTTTTTTACAATCTGTCTGTTGGTTTTATTTAATTAACTGAAAAAGTAAATTTGTAGTAAAATATTTAAAAAAAAAGAAAAATTAGAAACATAGTATTGAAAAATAGTTAAAAACAGGCTCTGTGACACTAATCAGCAAGCTTTGCCGTCATAAATAAACATTAGTATGTAAAAACCCTGGAAGACAATAAAATAGTAATCGACACTTTTTCGAATCACACGAAACATTTGATTGGACTTCAAGATTAAACATTACATATACCAATTCTTTAAAACGCTTTATTCAAAGATGCAAACTGCAGTCGTGGCCAAAATATTATTGTTATGTTTGATTTTTTTGCTATGTTTAATAACTTTCAATTACAGCAATAATATTCTTTAAATATACGCTTAATAAATGTACACGAATGTAAAAGAAATTGTGAGTGATTTCTACACAAAATACTATATGCTTGGATTTTTAATTGCTGGTTACAAATACTTAACTGGTAACCAGAAAGATAAATTAAGATTTATAATTTATAGTGTGCACAGTTCCTTTAAACTCTTAACTAATTTACATGTTAGTAAGAAACCTATATTAAATATAATGTTTGAACATATTCTAAAATATTATTTTAGTTACTAAAACGATGTTTTTAATAATTTCACTCGAGCCATATTTAATATTCTATATTTATTAACTTTTATTATTGTTTGCTGATTATTAAAAAACAAATATATTGCAATAAATTATAAAATGAAACAAAAAATTGCAATTCTATCACTTCCAAGATCATACATTGAGAAATGTACTTGTAATGAATTCCTGACGTGCAGAAATACTGCAACGATCTTGTCTGTATGTAATGTCGCATGTCCACATCGTACATAATGTTAGTGTAAACTGCTACACTGCCACCTCCATAAAGAAACACCTTATTGCCAAATGTACCGAACTCTGTATTGCTGTGGACTAACGATTATATTACACGTTGGAGTTTGTTTACTGCTTAACACGCAATGAAATATACGAAAACTATATTTATTTTATGTATATCACGTAGCATGATTTTAATATTATTTAGTTTTTATGATTTTATGGGATTTATAAATGCTGTAAGTAACTTTATATTTGACTTAGTATGTGTTAGTTGATATTAAAAACACACTAAATATTACTAGACAAAAATTTATAAAATATAATAGTATAAAATTGAATGGTTATATTTGTATAGTTAGTATACAGAATATTTTATATTAAATTGAAAAACTAAGAAAACTTAAAAAAGTCTTATTAAAGTATCGCAAAAAATTCAAATACAAAAAATATTTTTATACTTTTAATTTCACATGAGGTGGGATAGTTTGATACGAAAAACAGATCAAAATAATTATTTTTTTACTAAAAAGTATATTTTCGTCCTCATTTTAAAAACAAACAGAACATTTTTAGATGCAAAGCAATACTTATATTTAAATACCTTTAATTTGATGAGGTATATGTCATAGGAATCTATCGGAAAATGTTTATTTGAATTAATTTTATTTTGAAAATTTTACAGATTTTGTAACTTACAGTTTTCAATATTCGAACTCCTGACACTCGTCAGGCATTGAGCACACCTTGTATTTGAAATACGAAAAACAATGTTGAGACGATGACACGTAAGATTTATTAGTTTTACAGTTAATAGCTAATCACTCTATGTTTAACGGTTAATCACAGGAGAAGTTTCACGAGTGGTTTTAAACGATGTGTACAATTGATATAAAAATTACCAGTAGCATTTAAGTATACTGAGTGAGCTGAAGAGTTGAAAAATGGGATTTGGCTATGTTTGCGACACACTATCAATCTAAGTTGAGTGACGTCAGAGCTTAAGGGAACACATATCATCCTGGGGGTTATGGGAACACATCATAATATGAAAATAAATTAAAGTGTTTTTAGGAATAATGAACATTATTTCCAAAAATATTGATATACATACAATTATAAAAATTGATGCTATATACTTTCGTCCAATTAGTACAAATACTTGGATTAACATTTTTACTATGAGGCTTTTTTGATATTTATATTTTTTTTAGTTTACGCTTTAACCATAGTATATATCATGCAGTCTATCAACCAAACTCACGCCACATCTATTGCAATGCTGTGGAGCTATAATGCTACTAGCGCTCCAAGTAGCAAGCCATCTAAACTAAGCTGTATTACTATTTCATTGCATTGTATCCTGCAAAGAAGCGGAAAAGTTACACTATAATTAGTGCTATGGCATATTCTCATTCACCATCAAATATCAGTCATTTGGTATTTACTAATCACATGCTTTTTAACATGTAACAGTGGATGTAAGCAGTGCTTACGTCTAGCTGGCTGGCCGCTAGAATCGCTAGCGTCGTGCTGGTCCCTAATATCTAACCAAGTGTCGTGACTGTATTTTGTTGGACTGATGTTTGACTATTTAAAATGTTACCTAGACTACATCTAGACTTTTTATAAGTAATCATAAAAAATATGATCATGTAAACACAAATAAATAAATACGTTTAGGATATTATTATCTGTATTATTATCACAATTTCAGTTTGACAGTTCCAATTAACGTAATTTTTTTATGTCATTAAGTAATATAATATTATTTTTTCTATAAATAAATTAACAAAACATATTTTTCGTAAATGAAATAACTATATATCCTAAAAAGAATGAAAATTAAAAATCACATATTTGAATCACAATTGATAGCATTTTAGTTCTTTTTATTAATAAATCAACCCACTTTATTAATAGGTTAGTTTTCTATAATCAAGAAGATATATATTGTTATGTAGACAAAAGAATATTAAAAATCAACACAAAGTAGCCTTCGAAAAATTGTTGAGGAACTTTATTATTGATATATAAACTTAAATTTCTCACTCATTATAGTATAAAAAAAATAAAATTTAACTACAAGATAATAGTTCATAAGTATTAATTTATTTATATCATGTTCTTAAAATAAATTTTAATTATTTTAGACACTATTCTGTATTTTGATTTAATCGTGCACGATGAGATTTTTTTAACCTATTGTCACAGTATATTGCATAAAATATACTGACAACATACATGCGAGAATATTCCAGCAAAGAAAAATTACATTTAATATATGCAAATAAAACGTGTTATGACTCCGAGAAATGTGAAGCAATTTTGAAAAGCACTGTTCTGACACCTTATATAGACTGTATGAGACAGTACTTTACTGTAAGGAAAACTGTTGTAGATATTTCGACTATTGTCAATGATATGAAGAGAATATAAAATTATTGTTAAAAACCATGGATAGAAATATAATTGCACATAGATTATAATATTTACATATTAATGACTAAAACCTGTAAACTTGTTAACCTTGTCATTAATTTTTTAATTATTCCTTTAAAATTTCCGTTGTGAAATGGTTCCCTGGTAATTTGTTAGGTACAGTAATTTAAATTATAGAAAAAATTAATAGTTAACAATATTTTGATATACAGCTATCAAAATATTATTGTGCTTTAATTGCTGTTGTATAGAAAAATATGTGTTTATATATGGTTATGGTAAACATTTTGTAGGGTGTGTACTTACAAGGAAATTAAAAATGGCAAAAAAAAATAGTATTGCATGATAAATCAAAAGAGTTTGCAGTAACATTTTTTATACTAAATATATTGAAACACTTATCTTCTGATATAAATGTATCATTATATATTGCAAAAAATATAATATTTGATAGTGAAATGATGTCATATACCTATTTACCTATCATATTATTCCGGGAGCTATTCTCACAGTTTTTGCTAATTTACAATTTAAATTAAAATCTAGGAATATATCAGACACATATTTTTACTACTTAAATTAATGGTAGCAAATGTGATCAAATTAACTGAATTGGTGCGTTACTACTGAAATATTGTCTAAACATACATACCAGGACAAGATATTCTAGAGATAGTTTATTTATTAGGTTATTAATAATTAATGTGTCTAGAGATTAAGGCTGTACATTATTAATTAGTTTCTACTGGATTATTTAATAAAGGCATTGTAATTTTGCTCTACCTTGAGTGCAATGAAAACTACTGGGAAAATTTGAAACGTCTATACTCCATACTTAATTAAATTACTTTTAATAAAAAGAATGTAATAAGGAAGTGCAATAAACTGTGTTGCAATAAATTTTTATTAGTTATTGTACATTTTTTATTACAAAACTCGTAATAACTGATGTATATTATATCAGAAAACGATAAAACAACGGTATGATTTCTCAGGCAGTTAAATATAAGCTGTTTATATGAATTACTATCTTTATACTTCGTTTGTACAGTCAAATGAAATGTTAGAAATATTTTGCTAAGCAACATTTTTGCTTATTCTGTAGTGTTCATGTATGTGTGGGTGGGTGGGTTATTACCATAGCTTGTGTATAGGTGGATAAGTTAATTAATTGCAATTAACTTAACTGCATTTAAATAAGGGTAGATGATGGGTGGGCTATTGACCCCGTAGTACTACTACGGTGGGTGAGTCGAGTCACTACCAGAGATTTTATATGGGTGGGTGCGTTTTTACGATGAGTCGAGTGGGTGAGTGAGTGGGTTATTACCACTGTTTATGTATAGTTTGGTGGGTGGTTCATTACCAGCATTCGTCCATGGGTGGGTGGTTGTAGTATGTGGTATGGGTATTCAAACACATTGTTAAGGTTGACATTTTGTATCTTGTCAAGAATGGACATAATGGAGTAGTAGGGATAAATTCATTTTAGGAGTACTTTTTGTTTAATATTGTTGGTAACGATAAATTTTAAATGCGTGGGTAGGCAAAATCAAGTTTATTTTCTTCAATGGTGGGTTTGCCAATACTTGTTTAATAGAGGGTGGGTGAAGGTTCTTTAAACACAAAAGAGTCCATAAATTAGTGAACGAGAAGAAGGCTAGGCCTCCTATAATCTTTAATTTATTTGAGGAATGTCAGGTATGCACCAAACATGATTTTAACAGTTTGTTTAGTAATTATATTTATGTAACCTAACCAACAATAATAATGTCACTGACAACTAGACTTACCATATATACCAAAGTTATCTAATTTATTTATTAATAGAACTATATTTTATTACTTATTGAACTAATTGAAAATGTACTTCTTTTTAACTTTTTTACTTATTCGAGGTGCTGTATACACAAAATAAATTTTACGTGACATACAAGTAAAGACAGAGTTAATTAAGATAGTTTTACGACACATCGTAATCATTATATTGTAATACAAACCGTATTAACCGCATAGTAACTAGTTGCGTAAATTGATAACAATTATTATGTAATAATAACTTAAAAATGCATTTTAATACGTTTAAAAGCAGAAAAATAATTTTAATTTACTTTTAAATTACGCTATTATTATAAAACGTTGACTTTTGAAAGTTAATGAAAATATTTCTCATAACAGGCAGTATATGACTACTTTGAGCTTCTATTAGGCGTTGTAAAACGCCAGCTAATGAGCAAAGAGATCAGGGTGGCTGACAATATCCGCAAGGTGCTTGCCATTTTCACCCTCGCAACTTCCACCCCTCCATCAATACTCGGCGGTGGGTGTTGTTCTTTTTGTTTTTACAATGACAGTTTTATAAGGATATTAATATTAAAATAATTTGCTTTTGAGTTGAACTTGAGTGTTTCATTTAGTAAATAATTTACTATTTATTACAATAAACACAATTCAAATGTTAACTTTACTTAGGCAACAAAATTTAGTTTTTACTATTTATGTAATCAATAATAGTAAACAATTTTCAGCGTATACTTCATATTTTACTGATATTTATGCAATTAAAAAAATAATAAAGTTTATGTTTATGCTAAAAAAACTTGAGTATTCATGTCCTGTAACTATCAGTAAAATTGAAACTTGACTACACGTTTTATTGTATTCCAATTGTAATATTTATTGTAGAGTGGGTGAGCTATAGTTATTTAAGCTGTCTTAGTATGATACATAGAATACTTTCATGGTGTTTTTTTGTAAAATAACCTGACTAAGGATCACTGGGGTCTGGGGTCAATTTTTTTATTTGAAGTATAAATTTATAAGTAAATAAAGCAGATTAAACTATTTTACGTATAATTAGTTCACCCAGTATGCTTTTAAGACTAAATAAAGATAAATAGTATCACTGTTTGGATTATTATTGCAGTTGCTTTTGGAATTAAAAAAAAATGTTAATCGTCATTTCTATAGAAGTAATCGCTCATAGCTAAGTTATCTTTATATTTAGGCTGTTGTGATCTCGCTACTGAGATATAAAGATGTAGTTTTATTGACTTAATTTTTAATAAACCTGATTATTGGCACAAAAATACAAAACAAGATTTTTTTAGTCTTGTTTACGTTATGATTTCTTGGATATCATTCGTAGCTTCAATTAGAATTTAAATACACCCTTGGAAAATGCATGTATGATTATTTTTAGTTACTATCTAAAATTGTACATAATAGTAGGGATTTTACTACCTTTTAAAATGTTGAATCTAGGTATTTCTAATTAAAAGATGTTCCGTGGAAAACATCGACTTTCGTTTCTTGGGTCACCGCTTCTCTCCTCTTTCTGTATTGTATTGTATGACATTTTGAGTCACCGACTTGTATTTGTTGGTTGTTATGTGTCTGTGTCTCTTTTGTTGCCTAGGTGATCCTTGTGTATCACTATGACGTTCCGGCTGTCAGTTTGGATTATTATTCATTATATCTGCCTGCAGAGGGACCATCATTATGATCGGCTGAATTTACCCTAGGTTGAGCGGCTCAAGGAGTTCAGTAGGGAAGGCAACCTCGTCATTTGTATTGCCATCGTACTTTGGTGTCACTTGAAGGTGCAGTGGAGGATCTTTGGGCTAGGCCAACCACTTGGTCTTCTTTGCAGCCAAGAAAGAGCAGCCTCTTGCACCCCTCCTTTCAGCTGGAGATATAACTCAGTTCTCAAAACTTCAGCATGTATATGACCTTCCTTTTACGTTTTCCACCTTCTGGCCGGTAAGTATGTCTTTTTTGCGCTTAAACTGTGATTTATTCATTTTTAGTGGGACATTATGACACTCCTGGAAGTAATTCAGAAGGGTGTCATTATAATAAATAGAAAATAACGACGATGGAAATTTGTAGTTGATAAGGATTTTACTTATGGTTTAAGAAAATGTTATCATTTTTAACCCAACTCTATTTATTACCAATACTTTTATAGTTATTTTTGGTACGTTCAAAGAATTCTGTCACTAAAAATAAACGTATAAACAAATACATTTAAGTACATCCTAATTGTATTAGATATGTGTAGAACAATACATGTATTTTGGAAAACTATGATACTAATCCGTTTAGTAAATAATATTATAATTTATGTAAAGCTTTTAATATTTCAAATTTGAATACCCCCATGGTTTTGGAGCCATACTCTATTTTTCATATTGTTTAGACTAGCGTTGAGAGATAATTACATCCATGATAAGATCTGTGTTTCACGTGCATGCATATTTACTTCACGACGAATGAGAATTCTACTTTACAGTTATTCCTACATATTTAACCCCTTACGTATGACAGAAAAAGATTATTTTTACATACAATAAAGATTGTAAGTTTGAAGACGTAATATTTTTCCCCTTCCAAACTTCAAGATGACAGTCAATATTCAAGATATGGAGTATTATTAACAGGTTACAGACAACAACAAAAAAACAACAACAAATTATGACATGAGCAATACATGGCATCTCATAAAGCATTTCAAGAGTTTGCATCATATTGGTTTTACATAAATACCATATCCAACCCTAGAAAAAAAATAAAGTTCTCGAAATCATGATTGAGCTTATCGTCATTAGTCTGATGGACCTATCACACTGGAGTAAACTGCAGGACCTTATAATGTTGAGTCTTGGTTGATATATAGCCAAGTTCCTATTAGAACAAGAGCAGGTGTGTTGTCCTTATTTAAGGGAGGGATACATCTATTAGAAATATAACTACCACTTCACGTAAGATGTATAGAATGTAGTCAACATCACCTGTTTTATTGTTTGATTTTCAATTAAATGTCAAGCCTGGTAGACAGTTTCCTCTCTTACAAAACGTATCGACACTGACTACCACCCAAAATGGACATTCCAGACTTCTCTAGTAGGTGAAAACCACTTAGTGGACGCCATTTCAGTATTAACAGGATTGATCTTAGAGACTATCACTTACAATCTTCACAACACTTTGTCCCATAGTAGCTGGGTTACAGCACTGTGCCTACAAACTCCTCAACACTTTGTCCCCAAGTAGCTGGGTTACAGCACTGTGCTACTAGTGCCTACAATCTCCACATCACTTTGTCCCCAAGTAGCTGGGTTACAGCACAGTGCTACTGTTGCCTACAATCTCCTCAACACTTTGTCCCCAAGTAGCTGGGTTACAGCCCTGTGCTACTAGTGCCAACAACTTCCTTAACATTTTGTCCCTTAGTAGCTGAGTTACAGCACTGTGATACTGTAGCCTACAATCTCCTCAACACTTTGTCCCCTAGTAGCTGGGTTACAGCACTGTGCTACTAGTGCAAACAATCTCCACAGCACTTTGCCCGCAAGTAGCTGGGTTACAGCACTGTGCTACTGTATCCTACAATCTCCTCAACACTTTGTCCTTTAGTATCTGGGTTACAGCCCTGTGCTACTAGTGCCAACAATCTCCACAGCAATTTGCTCCAAGGAGCTGGGTTACAGCACTGTGCTACTGTAGCCTACAATCTCCTCAACACTTTTCCCCCTAGTAGCTGGGTTACAATACTGTGCTACAAGTGATCATATTTTAATTTATTTTAAATTTAATAATAAAAATTAAAAATAAGGTTATTAGTTTATTTTATGATGCACTAATCTTTTTAAGTTACATTTGCGTTCATGCCGTCATGTCAATATCGACATGGCATTAGGCAATCTATATGAATCACATTAATGTGTTCATATCAACTAACAATACGTTGTTTCCTGTTAAGGGCGCAGTCTCATTTGTATGAGTGTGATGACGTGAGGAGAATGGAGTAGGGGCTATAGAGTTCTCCATCCATCTTCCTGTAATGACATCACAGCTTATAGGAAAACAGATCGTCTTGGACCGTAAACACCGGAGTGGATACTTCAGGATCTCACTGTAGAGACTAATGTAGAATATACGTTTTGTTGCGTATTCATGTAATTTTATATAATAACATTATTTATATATTAACTTCTTTGTGTTAATAGCTCTATTGAACATCAGATCAGAAGTTTATCGTCTATGTCAGATGACGTCATTTCTGTTTCCGGCTTATTCACCTCTCACTCTCACTCTTCATAATCTACGATCTATAGATCGCACTACTTTCTATAAATCACTTGGTCTGATTTATAGAAAGCTTTGTAAGTTGCCTCGAGCTGTGATTTTTACACTCTAAACCCGTATTTTAGTCAAATATGTTGTCAATCATTCTGAATGTATTTTTAAGTAAATTACTACCTAATCGAACTTAAGATTCATCCGTGTGACATTGTTAAGTGCCTTTTGTGGCCGTGTGTTTATTTTTTATGTAATTTTAAGACAACAATCGTAAAGATATGGTTGATATGGAATTCGAATGAGTGTGATGAGTGTAGATGAGTAAATTAAGTAATTTTTACAAACTAAGGTCTACCATTCCTTATAATGTGTCATTAATTAATAGCCCAATGACAAATAAACCACCTGTGGCTATCAGCTGATCACTTTCAAAACGTGTTACGACTCTGATTGGGATCGGACTGAAAACTTTTAATAATAATAATACTTTATTGACATCATTTTATATATAAAATGTTATAGAATATAAAATATATATAATAATATAAAATATATTAGTGTATAAGCAATTATTTTACTTCAGAATTTTTCTTCATTAGTTCGAAGAATTCTTCAATTTTATATAAACAATGTTCTGTTACAATTTTTCTTAATCTTGATTTGAAATGTTTACAAAATAAATGATGTGTAGAAGCTGACAAAGAGTTGTATATTTTTATATTATGTAACTGAGGTTCTTGTGTGATTTGTGGTATTTTGTATTGGTTGATTTCTAATTTATTATTATTTCTGGTGTCATAAGAATGCACGTTGGAATTTTGAATAATATTGAATATTTTTTTATGTTTAGAAGGGACTTGTAAACTATAAGGGATGACAGTAACATAATATTTAATCTTATAAATAATGGCTTGCAATTAGTAGTCTACATTACTCCAGGGATTAATTGTATTGTTATTCTTATTTTTTTTTTTATATATAATAAATAATTAATTAAATTATGAAGCTAGGCTTTAACCAACTAGGCTACCGACCGTTCGTGGCAGCTACTGTGTATCGTTCCGGGATCTGGCCACAGAACTGTTTAGTGAAAAGACTCTTTTTCGCCCCAAAGCAGAAAACATCGGATCGGGTTGGCAGGACCGCTTTACAGTAAATGATTTAGGCCTAGAAGCAAGGACCTCTGTTAATTCGGTAAATTCCTTATTATTTATTCCATGGTATTGTACATCCCCTTATTTGTGATTTGTCCTTTGACCATCGATTTGTCACGAGACATACAATTACAAAACAAGCAGTCGTCAACTTATAAATCAGAGGGTTCTAAAAATGTGAGTAGTGTTCTAGATCAACTAATCTAGAGTGGTCATACATATTTTGGATGGGTGAAATTTGACCATCAACAATATTTTTTTGTAAAATGATTATTGTTTAATACATATTAAGAGTAATAACAAATAAAAATGTTCTATTGTTATAGTTATCTGATGCAGGTTTAGAAAATTATTAGTAACCAGACATAAAGTAAAATTATTTTGAACATTTAAAATAGATTATTTAATTATGATAATTGGTTTTAAGTACTAAGGAAGGTAAAAATAAATGTCTTTGAACTGAAAGTGATCATATTTTCATATTCTTGAGACAGGCTAATTTATTTGAAAATACGTGATTTTCAGATACAAGAAAAACTATTAAAAAAGGTTTTTTTTATTAGTAGACTTATTACTTTACAGATTTATATAACAAAATCTCTATTAATATAGATTAAAAGTTTGATATTGAATCAAATTTGAATAATTTGATGAAAATATAGGATTCACCGTAAAAGCAAGGTAAAACTCCGTTTAAATTAATCATTTTATATTCGAAGGCAAGTCATATTTCATCACAGCAAAAAGTAATAAATACCTTTCTAGACAGGGTGAATAAAAAGTCACAGGTTGTGAGAATGTCAGTGACAGTTTTGTCTGGAGCTTACAGCATTTCCAATAAGCACCTTTAACTGTTCTTTTAATATCAACTTCTCGTGATTTGACCTATTACACAGTGAAAATTTTATAAATAAATAATGTGAAAAAGAACAAAAATAATTTTACTGATTTGTTCATCTGGTGAAAAATGGAAATGCATGTTTATCCCGAATAATATTTGAAAAATTACTTAAACATCTGCAGTAAATTTCACTGGAATTAATATAATGGAATCTGCAGTAATTTGAATCGCCAACTGAAATAGTTCATAGTTTAATCACTAACTATAACTACATGTAGTTTTATTTATAATATAACTTTCAAAAACTGTTATAGGTTCGTGTAAGTTGAGAATTTGTTCCTTTTATACATTCTAAAACTAAATAAGGTTAAACATTTACCATATGAAATAACTTAAACAGCATAAAGTATAAAAATATTATTTATTGTTTCGCGTGTGTAAGATTTATAGATAAATATGTATTGAGTAACCAGACTTTCTTATCTTTTTTTATGTGACCAGTCAATATTAATCCAATCAGCACAAATCCATACACATTTTTAACTAACAAAACTAACTTTAGACAGAAATGTAAGAACAAAATCGTGTTTACACCAATAACGATGTACGTTACAATAATTTTATTTCTGTATCCTGGACACGAGTATGTATAGAATTATTAAAAACTGATATATTAAAAGAATGTGGGTTATTTATATCAGTATATGTTGACCTTTAATACAATATATTGATTGCTAACCTAGCTAACCAGCGTAACCTAATCTATCATGTTTTCTTTAATAACTCAATTCGTATTTTTCCTAAGAGAAATTGGATGTTATATTCTGTTTAGGAGGGGAAAGTACATGTTATATTCGTAGATTTCGGTATACAAATAGTTTCCTTTTCATCAATAATTAACTTAACCTAAAATGTTTCCCTTAATAACTCAGTTCGATTTTCGTAAAGGACAGTGGATGCCATATTCGTGTTTAGGAGGGTAAAGTACGTGTTATATTCTTCATAGTTTTTGGTGTACAAATATATTCCTTTTCTTCAATATTTCTGTAACAAATCGGAATTTTCATTGAAAATTGTCAATGGATACGTGTTTATGGGGTCATTATTAACTAGTTACAAAATATCTTGAAATTCTGGTGGGATACCTATATTCAAAATTCACCAATTACTTGATTCAGTTATTTTTAAATTTATTAAATTCCATTTATTTAGTTTTATATAAATAAAAAGAGGGTTATTGCTTAGTTAAACTCGTATTCAATGTAAACTACGATTGTTCGAGAAGAGAACAGAATACTGTTAGTTATTTCCTGGGTAAATAAGAGCCAAGGCAAAGCAAATACACTTTATCTTGAGTTGAACTGTATAAACTAGTGATTTTCACTTATTATAAAAGTTAGTAAAGTCCATTTGTAACTATAATATTTAACTAAAGGCTTAAGTATACATATTTTAATTCATTGATTTGTTCTTTTGCACATAATTTACGACATAAACTCTTTCCTCTTAACAAGATTATCAGCTGACGTTTTATTAGGTTAATTATTCTTATCTTTAGAAAATAGAAAAGCTAATAACTCACAGTAGTTCTATTTACTTTACCCTTCCTCAGAAAACATCTATAAATTACTTATATTAAAATTACCGTAAAAACTAAAAAAAGTTCATAAAAATTAAATAAAAGTATATTAGGAAAGTATAATATTAATGCACGCATATTTATGCACACATAATTCCATCTCACTAAAGCTCTCGGATTTCTAGTTAATGCAATTTGTGCATGCACTGCAGTTACAGATATTATAACTGATCTTCCCTCACAGTTATAATTTTTATTATAGACAGAACTGTTTTATCTGAAATTCGTAATTTCAACGCGCAAGCTAAGTGATTTATTCAATGGAGTAAATAAGTTAGAATTTAATAATATTTAATGTATATTATACGAGCAGATGTACTTTATTATTTATAATTATGTTACGTTACTCTTATCACATTAATAAATTTATCTATACTCAAACCAAGTGTGAATAAATAAAAGTAGAAAGTTAAAGGAGTGTTTTAGCTTTTGTTTGAACACAGTATCTTGGGCCTTTAGACCTCATTAAAAATGATAAATAAATTGTAAACTTACCAAACCAATGGAAATTAAAACACTAAATGTATTAACAGTAGTAAATATTTTTATTTATTAATAGCCGAAACACTTATTATTATACTAAAACAAATACTATGACTATATATGCATATGCCTACTCAAGAAAAGTGAACTAAGATATTAAAAATATTATGTAAACGCAATTAAGATATTTAAATTAGTTAATAGTGAAGATAACGATCAAAAATTTGAGCTTACATAAATAAGATTCCATTTAATAGTTATACAAACGTCATCTTTATTTTTTACGAACAAATATTGCTTTTTAAATATATATTTCATGCATTTTAAATATAAATTAAGTAAGTTAATGTTGGTATAGTTGACGTTAAATTAATACAATTCTTCAGGTGTTCATTTTGAACGTTCACAAGATATTTTCCGTCAATATTTTTAGATTTAGGTTTATTTTAAATTTACTATTTTATCACGTTTTTCTTTATCCAAGAGGGACATCTTAGATGGCTGTTTGTTGAGCCATATTTCTCAGTGTTTACTCTGCCACGGGCCTTTACTAACGTAAACACTTTGACAGGTTTACTACTGCCTACAAACACAGCGACATTCAAGCTGTTTGTTCACATCCTGACGTCACTGCTCTAGACATTTATAATATAAAATATGGAATGTAACTAAAAAAAATAGCTTGGGGTTTTTATAGGATTAATTGCTTTAATCGTACGATCCATTATCTTTAAACGAATACTACCACTGGAAATGCAAACAATCTTTTTTCAGATGTTTACCTTTTAGACCTACAGCTTTTGAATAGTTTCCAGTTAAAATATCGAAAAGTCCACTAATTTTAAAATTTTTTACAATATTTTACGGGTTTTATTACTTAATAAATGTCACATCCATACCAATATTGCTAATTTAAAAATTTTACAGTTCATAAGTTAATAAAATTTCTATAATTTACCCAGAGAGCCAGCCAGACAGGTGGAAACAAATATCAAAACAACAATGTTGACCTAATGAACTCCACCGTTCAGTTTGGAAGTATAATTTAAGAACTCCCTTTATCCATACAGCTGTCCAGTTCCCATTGATCTGTACGGGAAAATAATACCTACACAGTAGGGGAAGGTCGAGTGCAATACAAAGTGAGATTTACTGATAACAACAACTCACACATGATTCCACTATTTTAACATTAATTATCATTTAATCAGGCTCAAAATCGTAACGCCTTCGACCACTCAACCACTAGCTCTGCCACATTACTTTGAAGACTTATAAAACTTTAAATATGTGTGTCGTCTTTACGCTCGCCTATGTGACTTTATCCCCCCCCCCCCACCTACACACACTAAACATATGATGGTATTTCCTGAATGGGTGGGTCAATACCAAAAATGATCGAAGTCACGTTAAGCTGATGGTCCAACGAGCCTTCAAAACAAAAATAGTTTCGTCTAGGAAGGGAGGTGAGGGGACCTGTGTCTTATTTGAGCATCTCTCCCCACCAATAAGACATTTCTTTTATCACAATATGTGTGGTTAGGTGTGGGAGTAAAATATGTGAAGGGTATTCTGTTAGGCCAATTTATGATTTTATATTTGTCTGTTAAGCTTATTTATTATTTTATATTTGTCTGTTAGGCCTATTTATTTTTTTATGTTTGTCTGTTAGGCCTATTTATTTTTATATTTGTCTGCTAGGCCTTTTTTTTTCATTACGTTGAGTATTAGCTTTTGTATCTTTACCGCTCTTCTCTATGCAGTAGACGTGTAAAATATTGAAGCATTGTGAACATTGTAAATGTATAAATCGTTTATAAATACAGATATTAGTGCAATCATTAGAAATGAATTAACCTTATAACACCTTTAATAACTTTTTTTTCAATTTAGGAGTTAACATAATTTTTCAACTCTAATTTACATGATGTCAATAAGGTAACGATTAAATCTTTTGTTAAGTAAAACACATTCAATTATTTTAAAGCTTTCTCGAAGCTCAAAACCAGTGCAGAACTCCTTAGATTTTAATTATAGTAAAGGCGTGTTGGTTTTTATAAGTTTTAACTTTAAAGGTATTTATACAGGCGTTTCAAGGTACGGAAAATGAAGGTTTGAGATAGTTACAAGGTTGGTAGCCCTGGTTCCTCTCTTCCTTAATTATAAGCTGATTTACATTGTTTCATTGTTGTTCACTTTATTTGCGTTTCGTGCGATGTCATTAAGTTGAGGTTAGAAACATGGTTTTGAGCAAATACTAGAGAGTGTTTATTGCGGAGGAATATTTTTAAACAGAAATCGTTTGTTTTATGTCAAGATGCTTTTCGAAAAGTATTCTGAACCCATCTTATTCTGACATGAGACGCCAACGCAACGTTCTGCGTATTTTAAGGCGAATGATGGTGAATATGAATAATGATATGAGTGTAGGATGAGTGTAGTCTGGTTACTGAATGAGTTCAACTGTTTCTCAGAAAGGGAAATTTATTGATAGCCCAACAGCGAGGGCAACTAAGGGTGGAATCCGAACTACATAGTGTTGATCTAATTTTCAGCTAACTGACAAGTCTGACGCTCAGTTCTCTTCCATACAAAACATCCGAACCTTGACTACCATCCAACATAGACACTCCAGACTTCTCTAGTAGTGTCCACGTTGAACGCAACCGTTGAGCGGACGCCGTGTCGGTATTAAGAGGACCGAGCATGGAACTACTCCCAAACAATTCGTCCCCAAGTAGCTGGGTTACAGCACTGCGCCACCAGTGCCGACTATATGTATTAACTATATGTATTTTTTATTGTATGTACAGTATTGAATTAAAATAGAACCCATTTCAAATCATGGGTTGTGTTTAAAAGAAACACGCTATATTTTAGAATTGCAAAGGATAAATAATGAGTTATAAATTAAAATATATTTTAAAATAAAATAAAAGAAATAAATGTAATATTTTGTTATTTATGTACTGTCTCATTAATAATAATTTTATATAACTCATTAGGGATGATTTTGGAGCACATTTAATTTTACAAAACTATTTAAACTTATTTGGTCTTATATGTAAAGGTCAGACTCTCTAAATTTCATTATGGCTAAGTTACGTAGTAAATGCACGAAAAATATTAAAACCTTTAATAATAATACTGAATGTTGGTTATTCAATGTTATTTTAAACAATAAAATTACTATGAAAAGAATTCCTTATGCATCAATGTGAACTAGACCTTGAAATCGAAGCAAGATGAAATTCCTGCCACTCGCTGCATATTGTCGGCGAGGTTCTACGCCACAATCAGAAAGGCTGGTGCAATTGCATTCCATGTCATCATTCTCGCTTCACTTGGAGAGGTATTATTTAATTGACTCTGTGGAGTTAACAATGCGTTGCTTTGGTGCGAACAATGTGTCAATAATTTAAAAAAAACCTCACACTATAAAAAAGAGATAATTAAGAATATCCCAATAAGTAAAATCCATTTCAAATTGGAAATAAATATATTGAAAATTTACATATTTCCAATATAAATAAATGTCATCAACGAAGACATTATTTCCAATCTGAACAAAGTTATTCACTATAATAGTTGTTTTCCCTGTTTGTTTAACCTAAAAAAACGTTATTTATGTGAGATCTAGAATTGACTGACTATCTCTTAGGATTTCATATTCACAGGACTTTTAATCAGTGAAAAGTCAAAACTGGGTGATGTATAAGTATGTGTGACCATTGTATTGTTATGAATATTAATGTATATATGAATGTAAATTTAAATCTATGGTTGTGTGGTTGAATCATTATTGTAATGGTAAATGGACGGGTATATTAATGGTTAGTATCAATATACGTCATTAGGTGAGTGGGGCAATACAACCACACTTGATGACGTTGTGATAAATAACATTGATGTTAAGCTCTCGAACAAAATTTAATTTCAGCTTATATAAAATTCTGCATAAATTAGTTAAGACCACGTTAATTACTTCCAAAGTATAAGAACTTAGTAGGTCTTAAATTTTATTTTCTACAATTCTTCATTTACAAAACTCCGTGTATCAATATCACATAAATTGGCACTTTTATTACTCGTCATGGCTCCTTAATTTCTATCCATCACAGTACATTTCACTGTCTTGTACAATAGAAAACATTTCCCTTTCCTTGCCTTTTATGAAATTCACTTCCTACTGATACCAGAAACAGATTTCTGTGCTGTTTTGGGCTTGTAATAGTAGGGTGAGTGGCATGTGTGGTGTGTGTTTAAAAGAGTAAACTGTTATTAAGCTAAGTTTAGTATTTTAACTCTTAATTTAAATGTTGTACTATTGTAGTGGGTGTGAAACCCCAATTAAGAAATATTTCCTATTGCCTGCTTATACAAGCCCGTTCTTAATTTGTAGCCTCGTTAGACCACCAGCTTGCCGTGAACTCAAGAATCCAACCCAATCGCCTTAGCTACAGCTGCTACATAGCATTTTAATGCTAAATTATTCGACAGTTTTTTTTAATCAATAGTATAAAATACATTAAAATATAATTATACTATTTAAGAGTTTAGCTATTAGAGGAGGGACTATTCAGTCTTAATCCTCAAAAACTCATATAGTAAATTCATATTTTCTCTCAATGTTCATCTCATATACCGTAATCATAAAAATAAACAAATTCATAGTATGTTTCAATTTTAAGATTCCATTTATTCAAACCACGTCACTTTGAAGCACATCTCAACACACTGAGCTCAAAATGAAGCATTCAACGTCATACATTCTGAACGTATTTACCTTTACAAGTGTTTCAAACTGATTAAATCCAACTTGTTCAACTTTGCCTGCTCCCCCCTCCCATACCGTCTCATAGAGGGAGTAATGTAGTCTCTCCCATTCAGCTGATGTTAATCATACTTCATGTCAATGTTCTCATTCAATCTTCACGTAATAGAACTCACAACTAACTACAACACAGAGCTGTGCATTGTGAGTTGTTATACGAATATAGAGTAATGTAAAAAGCAGTTATACTTATACTAAACATAAGGAAACTTAAAAAATATATGAATGAATTTAAATTTAATAAATTAATTTATTAGATTATAATTTATTGTTTGTGTATTAAATCGATTAAAAAAAAAATAATACAAGAACTTTCAAAATGTTATGTTGAATATTAATCACGCTTTAAGATATCAATACATAAAACTTTTTTTTAATTTAATGAAAATATTATTCGACCGTTTGAAGTACAACAATTGCAGATTTCAAATTCAAAGTGATTTATTTAAATAATACAGTATAATATGGGGTCCCAACAAACTGCAAATGTTTTTCGTTGGGTGCCCAAATTAATTACAACAAATTAACAATAAACAAAATAATACTTTAAATACAGTTGTGCTCATGGCAGTGGTGCTTATTAATTGACTATACTACCTATCACCAGAAATACAAAGTCTTTACATTGTTGATCCAACACTTTTAATATCACACTAATGATACATGCACATCGTAACAATTGTACAAATATATAAAAATAAGTATAGATGTACACAATGTTATGCACTAAGAGTTGTAAAAATGTCAACATATTTATAATATACGTATCACCTTGACCACATAAAGAACTAACAGATACAATACAGACATAAACAATATTTTTTGTATACAGATACAAGATAAATATATATATATATATATATTTAATTTTGACAATATGTGTAGAATTTGAACTCCTGCTCAACTGATGTAAGACATGAATATATGAAACCATTCACGAATCATTTAAAATCCTGTGTATTATTTATTAAAGGAGTTACCAAGAATACTTTATTGTCATACGACCATAAATACAACATTACCTGTATCGTTATAACAATAATAATCATTTGCAGAATAACTTCAGTCAGAAAAGTAATCCTTACAAAATAAAACTCCTTATTATTTAGATATTGTTTTTTTAGTGTTCCTAAAATGCCCGAAATAAATTTCTTCTTGTTAGGTTTAGGAGGGGAGTAAAGGGTTTTGTTTTGGAATATGGAAGCATTTTATGTTACGTAGGTGATAGCTATTGGTATCTTTATTAGGTAAATTTTAAATATTTTTTTTAAATTGAAATTTGTATAAATGTCTTCAGTGACTTGTTATAAGTTTTTCAATTGTTGAGTTTTACAACATTTCCGAACGTTAATAACTAATTATTACTAACCAGTTGAAATCATTTTGTTAAAAAAACTTGTTTTTCTATATTATAGGCAATGTTTTCACTATAAATATATCAAAATACTATAGATTTATTGTTTTATACTTTAAAAAGGTTTGTTTGATATTGTATATTTTTGTTAAGCGTTTACTGGATAGTAAATTCAAAATAATATTATCTAACTAGCATATTTTGAAGGTAAAAGATAAAGAAAAATGATTTATATATTGACATTTTTAATAGTAACGTTATATAATTTTACTTTCGAACATTTTTTTAGAGATTAATCTTTAAAAAACTAGTTTCTTCATAAGCATTAATTTTTGTAGGGCACATGATGGAGTCACTAATGGTGGAAGACTTTCATAAAAGTTAGTAAATTAAATAAAGAAGATAAGTAGTGGCTATGGCCTAAAATGGCTCTGCCAAATTAGGAAGAAAACGAAGTTAAGAACTAAACCAAAGCCAATCTCATTCACCACCTGCTGCTGCTGAAACTCCGTTTCTCTAACATCTTGAACCTTCTTTAACAGAAAAATGTAACAAATTTTACACATGTTTATATACCTTTACCTTAACATTTCATCCATTAAATGTTTTATTTCGACAAAATTATTTATTTTGAAATATCTAATTAGTACAATCGCCTAAACTGTACATTGCACAGTACCAATATCAAACAATTATTATGGTTGTCAGATCGTGAATCTTTCCCTAACACTCTAGTTTCTTACAATTTGTTTACAAATTAAAAATATTATATATCAGCAATATTAGTGTTCTTATTATCCACCATTTATAAGGCTTCAAACTTCAAGGTTCAAGGTGGAGAGCTTGGTTCAAGTCCAAATTCCACTATGGGGAATTAAACACTACGAATACAGTTCTACCACAAGCCTATATACCCATGTAAAATGAAGAATTTAATATTAAGTTGCAAAAAGGATTTTTTTTAAATTATAATTTGTTGTAACTTTCACATTACATTGTACAAACACCTTTTTCTATACATTAATATAATTTATGCATATTTCATTGTTTCTTAGTATAAAGTCATATTATATTTTCATTATAGTTTTGTATTTTTTTTATTTATGAAAAATTCTCAATTCCCAGTACTAAAACACATTCAAACGTTTAATATCAATATAAGCAGAAAAATATTTAAGGTCACAGCTTAAATTCAGCAATACAAGAGATTGAAGAAGAAAGTGACACTTTTATAAGACAGGTACAAAGCATCGCTTTTTCCTAACAGAATATCGTTGACAGTAATTTAATATTGGTTTTCTTTAGCAATATACTTGTATATGATATGAAACAATGATAGTAGGAATATATACCATTATTGAACCTTAAGAGGGTGTATTGATATTGATAAATACACGTTTCAATGTTAGCATAATAACTATTAAAGGTTTCAGCAAAAGAAACGAAAAGTATTTGAAAAAAATTTAACACACTTTATTACGAAAAGAAATTGTATTTATCTACAATATTACATAAATAAAGTATTCCACGTAAATTCCTTTAAAAAGACGATTGTTCACAGTAGGTCGTGTGGATATAGTCTAATGACCATCTCGTACGTATCCATGCGTGAGTGAATACCATTGTACGTTTTTTGGTGGGTGGGACAACACCGATTTTTCTGTATTAATATTACATGAATTCGAAATCGACTAACAATTGTTTATGAAATGAAACTACTGAATCTGCCACTGGGAAAAACCTATTTAATATATGCTGTCAACAATATTTAAGAGTAGGATTTACATTTTAACATGTAACCTTTTGCAGCGCTAAAGTATGAAATATCAACTTCCTGTCAGATCAAATTCAAGTGCAGTCCAACGTAGCCATTGTTAAGAGGACCTTATGATAAACTCTCAACTTGACCTTTTGATAAACAAAACACAATTATGTGCATTGCAGTGTTGTTTAAGACCGTTTTGTAAATATCGCATCCATAAAGTATTCTCTTTAAAACTATTTTTTATAAACCTAAATTAACTTATAGTCATTCAAATATTATAAAAATATGAAAATTGGAGAACAAGCCTCTAATATTATGTAACATATACCAGCTATATTGTATGAACGATCCGTGTTTATTTTACGAATAACTGCTTATGAGTCAGTTTCCCAAGCACTGTTCTGCAAACAAAACTTATGTTATAGTTTTGTAATATCTGTTTTCAACAAACTACCGCATCTCTTAACTCTTTAAAACTTCTCATATACTGTTTTATAATAAAATTATATTTCTGAGCAATTTTTAAAGTAAAATATGTTTTGTATTATTTATTAAAAGACAACACATAGCAATATTTTAGAACTTAATGACAAAATTGATTTCGTAAGTAACTTTGTAACTTTCATTATCACCTTACAAGATCGAAACTAATATTGCTTCACATATTTAAAAACTGCTACCGTCGTTTTACAAATAACAAGAAATATATAAAACAAGGGCGCAAAATATCGAACAACATACATGTATTTACACTAATTAATATAATCTTTACAGAATATTTCAAAAAGTAAAATGATTTGAGTTAAAAAATTTATATTATAATAGATTATATACGTCACTATTATAATGTATTATGATATCAACTAAACAATTTTATTACGTTTGTAAATACTTGTAAGTACCTGTAATCAAACAACTATGTAATCATGCATACATTTTTACAAACAAATGTAATATACAAATTATTCAAAAATACTTATTTTGGTAAAAAATACCATTTTGCTTGTTAAATCAATCCATAAAATGAAGTCAATAGTATTAAAAAATTTAAAAACATGCACAGTATTTATTTGTATCTATAATAATAAAATTTGATATTGTTCACACTTTACTTCCATTCTTTTGTTACTAAAAGGATACGAAAAATTTATCTACATAAGGATAAAAACACCTTAAATTGAGTTTCAGAAAGTAATAAAGCTTAGCACGTGGGAGGGGTTAATACACGGACAGCACCCTCTTAGTGACGAGAATATCCGAACTATTGTGCCTTATTTAATTTCTCACTGGCTGCAGATTAAATTTTGAGCGAAGTGGACTGAATTTTAATGGAATCGTAACACATGTTTCTTAATCTCCTTTTTAAAATAAAATCCAAAATAAATATAATGTTCTTTTGATAGCTAAATAAATAAGATAATTTAAGAATGTGATTAGTTTAAAACTTAAAACCATCAGTTATAATACACTGGAACCCACTGGTCTGAGGTACTTATCAGTCAGACACATTTTTTTTCTTAACCTAACTCTGCCACAAAAACCTCATAGACTATTGATCTGTGCGAGGAACTTAATGAGACAGAGTAAGGGGGTGAACCAGTACAGTAGAAGTACTGATACTGATAAATATTCCGGTCTAGGCCGGATTCGAACTAAATTTGAATCTCTAACCCAAGCTCAAAGTCCTGACGCCTTAGACCACTCGGCCACCGGCTCGCCCAGAAGTTTGTTTAAACTATTATAGAGTTATGACGATGAAATTTTTACTCTGTATATATTAGCAATTGTTAATAATCTAAACACTGACGGCCTTGCAAAAAGTTAATAAAAGACATATTTTTTGTACTCCTAACGTACATATTTGGTGCAAATGAGTATATTTTATTGTTTTGAAATACGTCATATATAAAGTATTTTTCAATCATAATAAATAATAAATGTTATTATCTAAGGACCATAGAGTAAACATCCTCATATAAAGGGATATATTCATTATTCATCTTTAAGACGCCGATCGTAGAGATATGGGCGAATATGAGGAGTGAATGAGTGTAGATGAGTGTAGATGAACGAATGTAGTCATTGTTACTATCTGAGTTCGACTTAGCTCAGAAAGGACTATTTATTATTAGCCCAATAGCCAGGGCAACTATGGGACCTACAGCTTTACGTGGAATCCGAACCACGTAGTGTTGTTCTGATTTTCAGTAATTAATTATATGACCTCTAGAGGCCGAGAAAACAATATTTCAGGGAATTAATAAGAACTGTTTTTCTCGAATATTTAAAATTCTAAAATTGATCAAACTTATAGAAAATCTTTCTATCAACCAGGTATTAAAATGTAAATGTGTTTCATTAAAAGGCTTTTGTGTAACAGTGATGTAAACTTTATGTACAGTGAAAACTAGTTAAAATTCCGGTACTTTTTTTGTTTCAACTAGGATACAAATTATTAAAACCTATAGTAAAATTTTAAATGCATATGTCATGGCATAAAATTAAAAAGGAAAAGCAATAATGTGATTCGATTTTTCGTAGGCCTCTTAGTTCCTTAAATAACATCCTTTAAACTCGGGTGCACATAATTTATGTGCCGACAGTAGTACAAATATTTTAGCACTCAATAATAATGATGGATTATTATTGAGTGCTTATAAATTTGTTACACTAATCTATACACGTCAGATTATTAAGTAGTGACACATGTTAGGGTGCAGGCTCATTTGTATGGGTGGGATGATGTGATGGAACGGGCGGGGGCAGGGTGATACAGGCCATCAATCTTACTGCAGTGACATCACAGCTTACGAAAAATAGATCGTCTTGGACTGGAAAAATGCCAGAATGGAGAATTTAAGGAACAGTATGAAATTAAAATGAAGCTTCAACGTAGCAAATATAAACACAATTTTAAAAGTAAGAATGTGATAATTTGAAGGATAATATATTTAAATAGCGAGGCCTGCCCCCCCCCTCATACTGAATAATTTCACCACATATAATATTGATCTATAGAGAATTATCAGTTTTAAGGCAAAAAAATTATTCCATATATTTCCTCATAGTCAAGATAATTATCAAAAAATGTAACGTAAAAATGTTATATATATGTTGTAAAAAAAGAGTGAAACTTAGAATAAATAAATATTTGGTCGAATCCAGTTCATGTGTTATTATAGTGTATAAATTTAAATATCAGCGATTTACTGATATTAATATAAGTTATATAAGAGCTTAACATTTTTGAAAATCATAAATATTTTGAAAATAAATATGTTATATTTTTATACTGCCTCTTCTTGCAATTATGCTGGTCTTATAGGTCACCTTTGCCAATATACTGAGGTATAACTGAGAATTAATCAAAAATGGACTGACTAAACTTAACTATAATCTACATTTTACTGTGACATCCGCGTCACGGTACTATCTACAATATTTACAAAATAACCAGACGTTTCGCCCATACTGTGATGTGGAAGAGAAATCACTGAGGATGCCGAATCGCAGTCTGGTTATCTTGTAAAAATGTTATATAGTACCTTGACGCGGTTGTCACCAGAAAATGTTGATTCTAGTTATGACACCGGCCGCTGAAGCTTAAGTTCCATGACTGCACTTAGTTGGAAAAATATTGCCCAATTCTTTAAATCCATCAACAAAATAAAATTTTATTACTCAGGTTCTTGTCTGTATGGAAAAAGGATTGGCAGAACATTAAAATGATTATTCAACCAATCTTTTCTTTGCTAAGATGATATAAGAAAAGGTTGAAGCGTACTTATTTAGAGTACAGATAACTATCAATATTGAATAATAGTTATCTATAACAGTTCAAATATGAATTATGCTCTAACCAACTGGTTATAGTACAATTCATATCTTAGATTTTACATAATGTAATAAAGGGAATAGAAATTCATGCCAGATGCAAATTTTGACAAAAATACTCTAATACATCAAAGGCTAAAATACTTATTTTCATTTAGTGATTATTATTTTCTCTTCATTATATGCTCTTCCTTTTTTTACAATAGCTAGTAACAATTCATCAAATACTACATAGAAAAGCGAGCGTTTCAACATAATGGGATCACTGATGACGGAAGACTTCCTGGAAACTAAGCGAATTAGACCAAGAAGATAAATTATGATTACAACCTACAGTGTCTCTGCCAAATTAGAAAGAAAACAAAGTTAAGAAGTAAACCAGAGCCAGTCTCATCCAACACCTGCTCCTACGTATCTCTAACATCTGTATCCTTTTTTAAAAGAAATATTTTTTTTATTTTTTTACATTGTAAATAATAAGAAACAAAGTACAATTTGACTTCACACAACACATGTGTATTACACTATAAGGACAAAATGCACAAATATATTGCAATACAAGTATAAAATGCACAAATATTATGGTGATCGATTTCGGTGAGCTACGCTTCACCTTCCTCAGACCAGAGGGATTCCCAAAAAAAAGATTCTTTATTGGATCCCGCTGGTAATATATTTGTGCATGTTGTGTTTATATTGTAATAAATTTGTGTTGTGTGACGTTCACTTGTACTTTATTTGCACCAACACATATTATGCTAATCAAAAAACTAATACCATTTACTTTTGTTTCTATTGTGTTTACGTTAATAAATATCTATTATCTATTTATTGTTGATCTAACATTTATTTTTCAAGATATGGTTAATATCCACAGATTATAGTTCACAGAAAGTGAATTTCATAGACACTTCAATTTCTTACAAAATAATGGTGGCACTTAATTAGATGGATGATATTCCAAAATATTTTTTAACAGTAAACACACTGGTCCTCTCGTTATCCAGTGTATCAACATGTGAAGTCCAAGGTCTAAGGCTCGAATCCCCAACAGATCTATCAGTCGTTACTTGACTTCATGCATTGAATAAAGTTCACAAAGGGCGGCAGCACATGCAAACTGGTGAGTGAAGTTAAAAACTAGCCAACATCAACATAAATTTGTAATTTATGCTAATTAACTGTCATATCATATACATAAAAAAATTACAAGTATTTTACACATTTTCAAAGTCCTATAGATATGTGTTGTTTTTAGGTTAGTGTAAAGGTACCTTGTCTATTCCTTAATGTTCTTTTTGTTATCATTTTTAAATTAATAAATATTCTGAATTGCTAGTACTAAAGACACATAAATATAATATATTAATATGAGGAGATACATATTGCTAAATTCACAGTTATATTTAGCAATATAAGAGAGTGCAGATGATAGTGACACTTATATGTGACAAGTACAAAGAGTTGCTTTTTCCTAACACAATATACTTGACAGTTATTTAATGCTTGTTTTCTGTGCAATATCCTTCATAAGGTAGTTGAACAATTTTGATTTTCGTAATATTTACTCTATTAACATTTAAGCAAAATATATTTATTATTATTGGCATGAACGTGTTTAGAGTAATTATAATTTATTTGCCTTACTGTCACCACTTAGGTGTCTAGAACTTTGTCCGTTTTGGGACAGGTCATTGGAAAATACGACCAACCAATTTATGTTCCAGAAAAAAAATTCAAAACAGGGCACACATAATTTACTTTTGTGAAAAACGTATACTTAAAGTGGAAAGTTGCTACTCAGTTGCCATGAGTAATATTTGTTTTATTCGCTACTTAGTAGTGTCATTCCTTTGAGCCTAGTAGTACAGTAAATGTCACATTTGAACAGACTAAAAAAAATAGAAACAACAGTAGCACACTTCATTTACTGAAAAATGGAAATGTCGAACGGCAACTAAATCGTAGTACCGTTAAAAACGTGTCCTAAGAAAACAAAATACAATACACTTTCAATTATTAAAATAACAAAATTAAAATCTAATAAAATTACAAAATTAAATTCCAAACGCAATTCTAAACTCTTTGAGGGCTTTTTAACAAGATATTCTGTTAGTAATAAAAGTTTGTATAAAATTGGTGTGTGTGTGTTTGATTAATTTTATTTTATTACTACTATTCTTTGAAAATATTTTGATGGAATAAAACTCCATTGAGTAAAACAAAACACTCAATATTATTCAAAAACTCCAACCAGTAAGACTTTTAATGACTAAAGTACCTATATTTAATAAAATAAGTCAGACATGATAAAAACTGGTTTCATATTTTAACATGTAACCCTTTACTACACCTAAGTATGAAATATCAACTTCCTGTCTCATCCAATTCAAGTGCAGTCCAACGTAGCCTTTGTCAAGAGCCCCTAAATCAATATCCCCTCTGTCCTCCTCCGTTCAGAGGGGTAACTTGACCTTTTAAAAAACAAAGGCCTATTATGTACCTTACTAACGTTATTTTATCGCCCTACAAAGTAAAATTAAAAATTCTTTTGAACATTTTATACCCAGCTGTAACTATATATATACCCTCAACAAACCTACGTTGTTAATTTATTCAGTACTAATTGAATTAACTAAATTAATTTTTCATACGAGTATACTAATACAATACTAGCAATAAAGTATAATAAATTAATATTTTTAGAAAATACCTCATTATAAGATAAAACCTACAAGCCGCAATTTTATTTCAATCCAAAATGCCAAAATGAAGTGTTATCTGGATTAATGTACGGTTGGATTACATGATTACATGTAAAATTATGTTAGGGTGTTAGATTGTCCTAAACTACTAACCCTCATTTTTAAGACCGTACAAGGGTTAAAATTACATTTCATCGTTTAGTGTAGTAAAAATTTTTTAGCTAAAATTAAGAAATTGTCTGTATTGCATTTAAAATATTATGTATGTTTAATATGTCACTAAATATCATTACAAAGAACGTAAACTTATTACTTGTGATTTTATATAAAACAATATAGGCAAGCATATATTTTTATGTAATTGTATCGATATTTTTAAATTCCGGAAATTCAGTTGAAATAGAGAACAAGTTTATAACATTTAAAAAATATACCAACATAAAATGAACATGCTTTGTTTATTGTTACTTAAGAGTCAGTTTTCCAAGCACCACTCAGCAAACAAAACTTTTGTTATATTTTTCTAATATCTGTTCTCAACAAACTACCGTATCTCTTAACTGTTCAAAACAAGCTCTTTCCATTTATTATTCTCTATTTGCATAAATTTCTATTACTAAGTAATTTGGAAAATGAATTGTTTTTACTAATGCTTTTTCTAACAATATACTACGATAAAGATGCTGAAGCTAATACTAAACTATAATCTATGTATAGTATTGAAATAATATATTGAGTTACATGTATCAAAAATAATGCTTATGAAAATAATATAGTAATTTGCTTTTTTATAAACTAAGTATACTTTCAAATACTTCAACATAGTATCAATACCTGAAATCAAACATGAATATGTAATATTACTATACTTTCTGATAAAGCTTTACATATTTAAATAGTTAAAAAATATTATACATGTATAATATACCGTTATCTAAATCATTCGATGTATATGTATCAACTAGAACTATTGTAATAAATATAAATAGCCTAGTATACCTTATTAATGACGCATATAAACTATTATACATAATATCCAATAAGATTTATGGGTACGCAATTTATATACATAAATCATAACACAATAGAATGATGATAAGAACTGACTTTCATTATTTATTAACAGAAGGCTACGATAAAACTTATATATGCTTGTTAATTAAACAAGTAAGGATCAAAACACCTTAAATTGCGTTTCAGAAAGTAATAGGGTTTGGCAATAGGAGGGGTGAATATACCATAGAGGCGGCATGGTGTAGGTGACAAAAATCTCCAAAATATTACTTTTTTATTTTCCTTACTTGTTGCACTTTTAATTTTAAACTCATTCAGCTGTGGTTACGAGGAAAGTTATTACGTTTTTTACTCTTAAATTTAAATCTATAACACGTATGATAAATTAGTTTTAAATTAAAATTGTATATGTTTCCCTCATGTGCAGATGGCCTGACCAACTGTTTTGGATGTGCAATTAATCTACATTTTAGATGTTTTTTTAAATAATAAGAAACAATAATCAATACGCACCGCATATTTAAATTTATACGAACATTTTTTTTTTTTTTTTTGATTCGTCGAACGTTTAAGAACAAATATTAAATATCACAACAAAGTGACAAAATGCTGTATCAATTTAAAGTATTTAGTCGTCATTATAATGGAACTTTTACCTTGTACGTATTAGTAATTATTAAATATTTAGAACAATTTTACTACTATTATATAAAAAGGTATATACGATTCTAAGGCTTTGGACTTCGTCATGAATAGAACACTTAAGAAATAAAATAACACATTTTATGATGCCAGGATGAAATAATACCTATCTACATCAAAACAAGTATCAAGTGTATAATAACACTTGGTACAAATTTGTAAGCACTCCATATTACACTAATCTATATACACGTCGTGTTATTAGGTAATGACACATGTTGGGGTGCAAGCTCATTTGTATGGGTGGGATGGAATGGGTGGGGGCGGGGGTGATACAGGCCATCAATCTTATAGCAGTGACATCACAGCTTACGGAAAATATATCGTCTTGGACTGTAAAAATACGAGTGGAGAGTTTTAGAACCCTGACTTATAAAAAAAATTATAGAATGATGCATAAAATAATAAATAGGCCTATAGTTAGATTTTTGCAATTTTTCGTAAATAATACTAAAAATTATCAAGTATATTATTTTATGGAGAAAATAAAACGGGTTCAATTTTATTATTAATAAAGGTAGTATTAATAAATAAAACATAATATTTCGATCGTAATTGAGCTAAAAAATATTTAAATGTACAAAAATATATTATATTTGGTATATTCCAATAGAACACCCTCAAAGTAGCAGTATTGATGTTGTGTCCACATTTTACTGTACTTTATAGAAACCAGTTTAAATATTTGATGCTCGTCTATTTTTAAACTGTGTACTTTAAAGGATCGTCCATTATCAACTTACAACTTGAAATAATCCATCACTAAACATTATATGTATTGTTTGGTTGTTGGGAAACCGGTAGTATAATTGGTTATGATTGATAAAAGCTCGATTTATGATATGAAATAGATGAATAAAATCCCTAATTACAGTAAATGGTTAAGCTTCAGTACGGTAAATTGTTAGTCATTTTAAGTTTAAACTGTTAGTTAAAATAAGTGGGATTCACCATGTACGACATTGTAAACTAAATTACATATCAATGTAACAAGTTAACTTACATTAGGCTTGGTTTCTGTTAATTATTTATAAAAATTGGGTGTTATAAATAATCTGTAAATTTGTTAATTTAAACATGTTAATTTGACATAATTTTCCTTGCCTGACCAACAGTGTACTCAATTCTTTGATATAAGATTCAAAACTAACAAGCACATACTAGTTATATACAATTTAAGGGGTAACAATGGTGTAAATGTTATTGAGACATTTTTTCATTGTCCTTTTGTATCACACCTTGTTTAAAAATTAACTGCTAGTACATATTTAAGTTAAATAATGTATATCTATGTTAATGTACAAAAAATTAATTCATTAATTGAAAATGGAAACGTAATTTACGTGTTACTCAATTTGTCACCAGATTCTTATATATCCTACAAAAAAATTATTAAAACATAGTAAACAATACAAAATATATCGTCTTTTGTACATATTTTACGTACAAAATATGTATGGTAAACAAGTTACTGCAAAAAGAACAAAAAATAAGGTTCTTGAGTTTAGGAGCGTATTTTGAAAGGGTGAGTGTGTTAAGATTTGCCTTCACTGAGAATTGCACTTATCACAAGTCCACAGCCACAAACAATTCCCGATTCGGTTTGTGTTTTTATAAATATGTTGTCTAAGAGCATAGATACTCAACAAGTGTTAATTTTATAAAAACACTGTAGTAATTATTAATTTATTTTAATTTAATACATAAAATATTACAACTGTTTCCATAGTAAAATTGCCTTTGTACATGTAAATCATGGCATCTATTCTATATGATTCTGTTTTATTATTAATGAATCAAAAAAATTTATTTAAATGTATCAATGGCATTATTTATTGGTGGCCTTAAAAGTTAAGTACTAATTAACTAAATAGATAAATTAGGTATATTTAAAAATATTATTTCTCCTAATGTTTTAAATTATCTCTATTTATGTATTGTATTACATTTCCAAGGTAATAATGTGGTTATAAGTTGGTCCACTTGTTTGGTTTGTGGGTTTATGTATAGTAGGTTTGAGTAAACTATTTTTAAAATAGTAAATACGTCGATTTTTATAACACACATTCGTCCCAAGATTGTAATAATCTATTTTATTACTGATAAAACTGTTTGACTACAAATAGTGGGTAGAATTGTTGTTCATTCAAAACAAAACTGGCAGCATCACCTGTAGAAATATGTTGTATTGGCTAAGAGTAAGTAGTGTATCTTAGTTTATATTTGTAAACAATCTGCTTCGTTCCTTTTGTTAAAAAATCTGAAAAATGTATATTTTTAAAAGCATTATAATAAAAAACAATTACATAATTTACTTAGACGAATTATGATAATGTAATAAGTTACAAAAAGACGGTGCATATTTATAAGCTAGTCAATAATTTTTGTATACGTTAAGATGTCAAATTTTAATAACTATCGTGATATTGCGGTAATTTGTAATTAAATATTACTGTACTGTGAGAATTAAAATAGGTACACATAAAATACACTTCTAACGAGCAATTATGTATTTTAAAGTTGTTTCATTCAGTTATATGCATGTACTTAATTACGGTCCAATTACGATGTTATTTGGAGAACCAATTATAAAATAACTATTGGTTTAGGACTTTGTTGATCCAAAATACATCCAACCAATCAGATGAAATAGTTTGAAATTAATTGGAGCTATAGAATTATGTCAACACCATGTGTTTAGTAAATGTTATTTGATAATGTTTTTTGGAAACTCACTTATACTATCATTGATATAACACATCAGCACTATATTTGTGTATAATATCTTACTGGGATCTGCATTTTATAAATTATTTACAGGCTAGAATACCTATATATTTTGTTTATTGAATATTAAGTTGTTAACGGACTGAATAGCATATCTGATATAAAAAATATATCAACGTTTCCGTTAAACCGACTGCTTTTGTCATAATTTTGTTATCATTAATCCCTACATTTATGCCTTAATGTTGTTACTTGATTTTCGAGGATTTAAACGTGATTTGTATTCTTATCTACGTTTAATAGCTGATAAAATATGAATACGTTTATAGATTGTATTATGGATTTAATTATTTTCCTATAAAATGTTCATCAACAATTTCCAGGGAAACGTTCCAATAGTTTCATTTTAGAGGAACTCAGATTAACTGGAAACAAAAATCTTGAAAATTGGGTGATAAAAAGTGGGTTGTTTACCAGATGTTTTGTCATATTCCTATAGTATTTGTTATACATATTGATCTAGTTGTGTAGAAGTATGGTAAATACAACAACAATACAGTGGCAGGGGGTTTTTAAGAGGGAAATATGATTGTTTAACAATCCTTTGTTTGCCGAAAGGTCCTGACAACAGAGAATAGAGGAGTGAGTTAATATTGATTGAGACCTTTGTAAACAAAGGCTATGTTGGGCTGACTACAATAGGAGATGGCTGGATGTTAATATTTGATCGACTTTAACACTGATTACAAGTGAGGTTTTACATGGGGGAAAAATTACAGCCTACGTACTAAATGAATATATTCTTAATACTTATATAAATATTTAAAATAATATACTTTAGTAAATATATAGATATCGTTCTCCTAATTGGCTATTTAAATGTACATATGGCTGTTTATTTTATTTAATTCATTTTTACAGTAGTACACTTTAATATGAAAATTACTGATTATAAATAATAGTGCTAAGCAGACAATAAAACTGATAATGTCCAACGCCAGCTATGATAATAAAATAAAACATCGAAAACAGCATGATAAATTAATATAAGTATTATACAGTAATATATTGAACAAAATATAATTGTTTATATGCTTACAGAACTCTAAATAAACAGCATAAAAGCTGTTCATAGGATTTATTTTAATAAAAAAAACTGTAAATAAATGATTATGGAGTTAATTTATACAAAAACTTTATTGAATATATAAGAGAAACTAAACAATGGAACATCAAAAACTATTAAAAACTCTAAAAGCAATCACAAGCTGATAAGTCATCTGAAATCAGTCTCATAATGTTAGGGGCTTTTAAAATTATTACTTTATTTTTAGTTCACATACGTACTTTTTTTTAATATAATAATTTCTTAGTGAATTGTACTTGCATATTTGTTGAGAATTTATTTTTACCTCCAGCTAAGTGAGATATTAAGAAGGAAACTAATCTTTGTGAAAAGTGTTGAAGTAATCTCTCACAAGTGGTCCAAGGACTGCAAGATACAGAGCAGGTGTACAGAATGGTCTCTTCCCCCATAGACACGTAGCACCGGAAACTTTACTAACGTCTTTTCCTCTAGATTGCCAAATGTAATATTAGTTTCTTTGATAGTATTATTTTTATACTTTGTTGATACTTTGAGGATTGAAAGAAAATTCTGACAGAATGAAATTCTTGAAATATCATTCACTAAACTGTTATTTTAAGTACTCTGTTTGCTCGTTCTATACAAATTAAATAACGCGTATATTTACTTTTATATTTATAAAAATTATATGGAATTGATAAGGGTTGAGATTTATTTTATTGTTGTCGTGGTTGAAAATATCTTGATCGAAATATAAGATAAAAAGCCAATAAGCACATTGCGTGATTTACAGTACCTAATGTGTTATTGTTAAGAACATGTGATCAAATATGTGAGAAACTAATAAAACGTAATTATATCAAGAAATATAAAACTTATGAACAAACAAATTTTTTGGCTTACTTTGCTGCCCACCCACATGCCCACCCATACACGTACAGTGATATTGACCCAGCCGCCCACCCATACACGTAGAGTGGTATTGACCTACCCGCCCACCCATACAAGTACAGTGATATTCATATGTTATAAAAATATATTTTGCTTTTGATTATGAAAATGTTGAAGAGTTGAGAAAGCATAGTTTTAAACATTTGTGTAGCTGGAACTATTTTGAATAGATTATATTTTAAGACCTTTCCAAACTACTACTACTAAATGATCCAAACACATTAGTATAATAGAATATATTTCATAATGGAATTTTATTTATTACAAAGGTTTAATTTATTTAACTGATATTAGGATAAAAGCTTTTTTAATTTTTTTCAGTGTAATAAACAGTACTTTACCAATCCTGTATACATTCATGTTTAGAGGTAAACATGATCTTTATATAATGTAATATGTTCTTAAAACTATCTAGAAATATACTAATGGTTAAATACTTTAACGGTTTATTTGTTAAACTTATTTAAATTGATCATAATATTTCAACTTATTTCTTCAGTTGTGCGAACAATTTTTTGTACTTTTACGTTAACTGACCTTTAAAAAAATCTAATTTGAATATATTTATTGCAAGTGAACATATTATGGTAAGGGTTCACTGATTGCCATGGGATATTAGGGGAGATTCATATCTAGTTAGGAAGAGGGTGAAACGCTGAAGAAGTATCCGAAAAAGGAGATCTAAGGTAGGAGTGAGAAAGAAAAGACTTTTTAGGTAATTTCGTCGTGATACTGTTGGTTTTACCATTTCAATTTAAATCAGCTGTTTAGACGGTTATAATTTGCTATTATGACAACCTTGACTGTTGTCGATCCATAACTTACAATGACGTCACGAAGTCATCACGACTGATGCCAACGACTGTTATCTGGTGATCCAGAACTTACCGGGTCCTTCTAGCAATGACTAGACATTTATACAGGAAGTACAAACTCGATGGAGCAGAGCTGGATAACACTACTACGATAAGTAGCCGGTAGATCATAAGGCGCGTTTTCTCCTTCAAGTGAGTGTGTGAGAGATGCCGTATTGAATATATTTGTCTTTGTCACACCATCTACAGACAATATCTGTCTCCCCTCGCACTGCCTTGACATATTATCTCTGTCTATTTCACTCTGCCTTTTCTCAAAGCACAGCTGTATTTGCCAACTTATTAAAAAAAACAAAAAAGCAGGCTTACTTTTCACCATAAGTTATGTTCTACTTTTAGAGACTTCATTTATTGCTTACAGGAACTTTGATAAGACTAACGGCCTTGTAAGACTGATCTACTGAACGGAGGTCAGGGGAGGGGATCATTTTGTATTCGGCTCCTACATGTACGATTGGTTGCCTTCTGCGTTCTTCGTCAAGCGTACATGATGAGTCATCGTCACTGCTCTATAGTCCGTGGTTTAAGGGTGGTCTATCATCAGAACTCAACATCGCCAAAGTATGCCTCTTTAAACTGCAATACTATATGCGTCTAGACTATCGTTCGAAAAGTCCTCCTCACTCCTTGTCTTGTGGTCCAACTTTATATTATTCCATACGTTAAATGTAATGTTTTAAGTGTCACCACAGTGAATAAAGAAACAGAGGTTACTTTCTTATAGCCGAATAGAACGCGGAAGTGGCAGTTAGAAATATATACTATAAATCAATACATCATTATACAACTGTAATAATAATTACAACGTTTACTCTTGCAGATTTGGGTATAATAAAGGAGTGACTGACAAGGTGCTGGGCCTATCATCACATGGCAAAACGGAAAGCTAGCTACTCAACACAAATTTAGTGCCTTCTTTAATATGGCCTCAGTTTATTTATTCTATGTGGTATTGTTTATTTATAATTTTTTTTCACTTTATTTGTAACATCAATAACTCCTGAAAAAGCTGTTTGCGTCTTTTTTTTTGTTGTAAGTGCAGTCTTGAGAAAAGTTAATAAATTGTTATTTTTTACAGTATGTCAAAATAATATTTGCTATGGGGCATAGAAGTGGGTTGTTGCTAGGTCTAAAACACTGATGACTATCAATAAAACTATAATAAGACATGACTTGTTCCATAAATGTTTTAATAAGCCCTGTATTTCATAGTCTCACTCATTAACTATTTATTACTTATAAAATAAAATATCTACCTACTTAGTTTAGCAACAAACCGAGAAAATTAGTTTTAAGAATAGTTGATCCATAATGAATTTGTTTTAGTAGGTATTTTTGTATACATGATTTAGTGAAACTTCTACTTGTGACTACCAATCCACCCACGCCAGTGATATCGGAAAATTGCTCTTCCAAGCGTCCACAACAACCCCATTGGCAACGTATGTAATTATCTACAAATAGGCCTCACACTAACTCATATTTAGGAATGTTATGTTATTATTTCCAAGTTATAAATTTAATTTATTGAAATTGATCTGTATATGCACTAAGAGATTTTCAAAGCATTACAATATTTTTGTTTGGAAAATTTCAATGTTAAGACTTTTTTAGTAGTTTTTAGTGTGCGGGTAAGTGTAGAGTTTTTATTAAGTATTTTTCTATGTTAATTAGTTACATTGATTAAATTGATTATTTCGGTGAGATATTCTCTATTGCACGTCTCATGCTAAACTCTGTTTATTTATATTGGTTATATTAAATGTAAATTATAAATGTGCTCGATCAAAATTACTATTTGAAAATACATAACTACTTTTTTATTAACTTTTATAAACTAAACAATAAACCTAGTTAATGTATCGGAATACAGTATAATCATGGCAACGAAAGTAGATAAAGTTTAAAATAAATATAATACATATGAAATTGGCAAAACCTTGAGGGAGGTAACATTGGTTACGTTCGGAAATTGTGATGGTCTTGTAATTATGAACGTAGGATATTGGAGAGAACTGAGCGGATATTAAACGTATATGCTAATTTCTGTTTACAGATTAACGCATTCGATTGTATAAAATGTTAAATTATGACTAACATAGATTTTTTAAGTTTTAATAAATTTAGAGTTTAGTCATTTAAAGTTCTCCTTCGAGGAATATAAGTGTTATATAAAAATAAATTATAGATATATCACCGGATTAAAACTGAAATTCTTTTCTGTGTTAAGTAGATGTTATAACGACGCATTTTAAATGAATATTCTTGGATTGGAGAAGGGGTTTATTTTAAAATCAAATCAAAGTTATTGTAAAAAAAAATAGGTTTTGTAAAATTTTCTACAATTGTATTTTTGGAAATTTTAGAACATTTTGTGACAGTAAACTTTATTAGAATGGAATATAATAGTTTATTAAAATAATTTTACATTTTTTATGGCCTCCCTATGTGAAAAACATACTTGTCAGCGAGGTCCAGCATTAACTAAAATTTGTACTAAGCAGTCTGACATTCTATGTATTTTCTTACAAAAACTATATAAACTGCGTAATACATAACGTTATGACTTAAGTAAAGAAATAATTTTAAATTACAAATAGACGTATAATTCTTTAGTTTTAGTTCATTTAAATAGTGTGGCGAGGTGTTAGGCAGTTGCAACAACATCAATTTCAATTTTGGCCATGAGAGACGGTGAGACATATTGTTTCAAGCTTGACATCACAAAAATCCAGTCATTAAGCCTAGTTGCATTCTTTAGTATTGAGCCACTAAGGAACCCACAATTCTTGGGGAAGAGTCTGTTCTGGTTCTTACATAACTTTCTTCCTGTTCTGTCCTTCCTGCATGACAGTTCATATCATTTGACATGGACTTGTCTACAGATTATAATCCTTCCAACAAATTAGTTCTATAAGTCCAAAAATGTATTATTGCAGAGAAATGTGTGCCCCTTTAAAAAAAAGTGTTTTAAGTGATTTAAATTTTTTTGTTTTATATGTATAAATAAATAAGCCACTGTAAAAGGTATTTTATGCCACAATTAGATCAGTGTGTTATTTATGTGTGTGAATTTATTCTGTGTCCAGTGTAACTAGCTTATTAATCTAGCTAGTTTTTTGTTTCTGTGTGGGCTATTAGCAAATTTCTACAGTGATGTTAATCAGTTCTATAATATATTAAACCTGAGAAAAGGACCTATAACACAAGCTAGAAACCTGACAAAAGGATTTTAATAGGCCATCTCACAAATTAAGTACACACTACATTAAAGATTATACAAGTAAAATAAAAATTTTAGTTACAATGTAGGATGCTTCCAATGACTAAAATTCTATGGCTAAGCTAATCTGATCATTTCTGGGATGTCAATAATAATACTAAGTCCAAGAATATGTGTGCTGTAAGATGGAAATCAATAAAAGTACAACAGGCCAACCTACACCATAAGTGTCACCACAATCAGTACATTTAAATATATTTCTGAATATAAATAAATGTTAACTTGTTCATTGTAATTACTATTGCATTTCATTTAGAACATTTGCTATTATTCATTAATTAAATTATTGATTAAGATCATATCAAAAACATAACAATCATTTGGAAGTATAATCATTTATTATCATGAAACTTACTATAAAATGGTTTACAGACGTAATCCCATAGTGTTAAAAAGTAAGGAGGCAGTAAGATGAGCTCCCTAACACTTACAAAGTGCGCCATTAAGGAGGTGGGATGTTCCTTTGGCCACGGCGCAAATTTCTGGATACATTAATCTTCAACATCCCATTATACTTCGTTTTAGACGGTGTTTGTTTCGTGCATTACCATCGGTTTTAACTTAGCTCTGCTATAAAAGCTGCCATTATTTTTCTTCGTCTTGTTTAACAGCCACGTTTACTGTTAAGTAAACTTAAAAATACATTTCTTCTAAAATAATTTCCTCCTATTGTCATTATTAATTACTTTCTTAAATACTTAATGGGTAATTATAATAACTGTAATTGATTTTACTTCCAAATAAAGTTTACTGTCACAAAATGTTCTAAAAATTCAAAAAATAAAACTGTAGAAATTTTTATAAAATCTAATTTTTTATACAATAACTTCGATTCGAGAATATTCATTTTAAATGCGTCGTTATAACATGTACTTAACACAGAACAATTTCAGTTCTAATCTGGCGATATATCTATATTTTGGTTTTATATAACACTTATATGCCTCGAAGGGGAACTTTAAACGATCAAATTTTAAATTAATTAAAACTCTAAAAAATCTTTGTTATTCATTATTTTATATTTTATACAATCGAAATATAATTGTTCATTTAATCTCTATACATTTTTTTCTAAGCAGACTTCTTCACTAAGAAACATAAACCACTAAATTTGTGCGAATGCACTTTGAACAATAGCTTGCCCATTTAAGCATTTAGTAGAATGTGCATGAAAAAACTGGTTATTGTGAACTATAGATATGAAAATACGGTTAGTATATGATTCGCTGCCATAGGTAAACGTAAATCAAGCTAAAGTGATACGTATTTCATTAATTTTGTGTACTTTTCCTCTTAACCTTCAATATTACATCCATTTTCTCCTACGACATGCAATTACTAAGAAACTATAAATAGTATTACCTAGTATAAATATTAAGTTACCTTGAATTTTGTTGGGCATGTTTTACCTGTTAGTAATAGGTCAGACCTAACCTTTGGTTGAAAACGGCTGTTATTATTTTTCGTAGGAAAAAATATATGTTATAGTTTTGTTTAGAAGAAAAATCTACATTATATGAATGTAACATACATACACTTTTTGTGTGTTTCTTTTAAGAAGTACGTAATTTTAGTTCAAATTCCAATTTATTAGTATCCATGTGGCTTAATATTTACTATTTAAAAAATTAAGTTGAGTAAATAAAGGTTCTGTCCCAATCATTACTATTGCCCTGAATCGTATATTGTATCGTTATAATTGTTACACTAAGAAAAACAACTACCTTTGGTCTTTAAATCGGGTTTTAGGATGAAAAATAACTAAACAGATTCTCTAACAACTCATTACTAAGGCGAGTAAACATAGTGTTTTCTTTAGACTGGATAAATTCATATTGCCTTAAAGCCCTATGAAAAATAATATACTCTTCGAGAATTGGTTTCTTACATTATTTATTTTAACCAAGAGAAATCCTAATGATTTCCATCGGAAGAAAATCTACATTTAGTATAAGATTTAGTCAATATACCTGATAAAACTTACAAACTGTGTCAAATACACAAATTCAGTAGAACATGTTCTTTTATGTTGTAATATGCCAAGCCAAAACACAATGAACAACAGTGGAAAGTATAACAGTGGAAAGTATCAAGTTGCAATAATTTGATTAATATCTGATAATACTATTAACATGATAGTAATAATAATAATAATGAAAAATCAACCGGAATTTTATGGTAGTTTTATCTATAAGAATAAATATTGAGAACACTGGCATAGTGCCTTAGGATGAATTCCCATGATTTTATTTACCTAAATCCTACTCTAAGTTGTATTATAATCATACTGCAAAATTTCCGGTAGGGAACAAAATAAACGTTTAGACATACAGAAACAAAAACTGTGAATATAGCTCGTTTCATATTCTCTGGTAAGAGATGGGCATGTATGCATAATTTTCTATATTTTAAGCAATGGAGAAATAATGCTGTTATTTTATTTATATTTTTTTCAATTTAAATTTAGAGTAACCCTAACCAATAGTTAAAATAATTAACAGCAAATGGATAAATACTTGTAAAAAATTCTGTTTATTATTGAACAATAATTAATTTGACTATTTTATTAAAACATAATAATTGAAAAATATTATATCAAACGACATCGTATCATGCTTTTATTCGATTAAAAACTTTAACCATCCAGTTTGTTGGTATTTTATAATGACGGACGGGTTGTAGGTTTACTAAGATACAAAATTAATGATAGGCAGAAAACAATTAGGAACTCTTTCGGTATGTAACTTTTATTGTTAGGTACAAGGGGTTATACTATAGATATAGTATACGTAATGTAATATAGTTACGTCATCTTAATGATCTATTTAGTACCAATAAATACTTTGACTATATTAGTATGAAACAGTGAAATAATAAACATATCTATTTCGATGTGTAATCCAAGATTATGCTCATTTACAGATATTCTGTTTCAAAATAAACTCTTCAAAATCTTTCAATTATATTGAAAGATACATTTTTAAAAGGGTGGATTTTTAAATTACATTTGAATCGTGGTAAATAAAACATTTAAAATTAATCAATTTACTTTAGAAAAAGAACCAAAATAAATATGTATCAGTGATTTGGTTATTATTTAATGATTAACTATTTTTTATACTGATTAAAAACAAGTACTTAATTTTGATTGAAAACTAAAAGATCACATCCACTAGAATGATTGATCGGCTAAGCGGTTCCCTTTATAGAAGGCCTCGGTGTATCCTAGAAGGTTATTGATTATGGTTAATATTGTTCTGGAAGGGTGATATAGATAATTCTTGGCGCCATTTCTGGGAGGTTCTGGCTCCATTCGCAGGTAAATTAATTGAACTCGCAGTGATGGATAAATAAGGGTTACTAAATATAAATTAGTGTAATGAGAAATCTCCAGAATGTTTGTAGAAGTAAATATGAAGTTACTACTTGGTAACTGTAAAACGTCTTTTAAAACACACAACTTAATTAATTTTATCTATCAATATTATTAATTGTATTATATTAGGATATTTTCATCCCTCTATGGACAGCTTTTTGTCTCCATGCCACTTTTCCACTAAGCCAAAATCCAGTGGGATTATAAAAGTAACAACCAACGTGTTTGTTATATGACTCATCATTAAAAATATAATCTTATCGAAATTTTTTAAACTTTAAGTATTAATAGTCAGACATTTTCTTAGTTATTATACGCTTTTACACTTTAGTGCCAATGAAATCAGTGTGCCTGACAATATCCGGTTGGTACCCACCCTCTTTGGCCTTTCTGTCACCACCCTTTATCAATATCCGGCATGTAAATGTTGTCCCCTTGCACTAAGGGGGATATTCGTACGCTCTTGACAACGCTTTTGTTACCAACTGTTTAGCAGAAACAAAGAATTTTCTCCAATCATTTTTTTTTATTGTGAATTATTATTACTTCATTAAGTTATCTATTAGATGTCACTTTATTATTGCGTCATATCTATAACATCATATAAGAGTGACGTCATAGAAAAATATATCTCCACAGGGAAAGTAGAGAAAGTAAAATGGAGCCAAACCCACCATTTCAGGCCTACTCACATGTTTATATGTTAGAAACAGGTACTTAGATTTAAATTTTTTTTTTTTTTTTTTTTTTTTTTTTTAAAGGAGAGGCCGATCTCCTCCTTAACCTTACTCTGACCATTCCCCATAGACCGATGATCTGTGCGAGGAACTTATTCAGTCAGAGTAAGGGGGCGAACCTGTACAGTACAAGGTGAATATTACTGATAAATCTTTCAGTCTAGGCCGGATTCGAACCAGCGCTATCTCTAACCCAAGCTCAAAGTCCTGACGCCTTAGACCACTCGGTCACCGGCTCGCCCAAATTTTTCTTAAAAAATTAATTAATAGTATATTTTAAGAAAATGTGGTAAAGTATGAATGCATGTTTAGGTTTTGGGGAATAGCGTAACAACCAGTACGGTTAAGGAAACCAGTCAGAAGTCACCAAAATATCCTATCCCAACTATTTTGGTCTTCCAGTAAGTTAACAAACCTTGAAATCGGGAAACAACAAAACCTATTACAATATATTCTATTAGACAGAAATCAGACTTCTCTGTGAAATGTATTGTTATATACACGAATACATCCCAATATGTTTTCGAATTAACTTTTACGATATAAAATACATTGCTTTAGAACATTATATATTGCATATTGGTTTATTTAATATAGTTCTAATTATGTAAAAAAACGTGTCACATGAAAATAAACGTAAAACTGAAGTTTATCTTTGTAATCAGAGGCCATGACTTCTATCAAGTGAACTGGCAATATCCGTTCCGCCTGCCACAAAGACCTTTGTCTCCTCTGGGTATAGAGGAGGGAATTGTTTTTGTTCACAAACAGACAACGTAGATTTTACTGGCTTCAATTCGTTATAAAAAGACCTGTCAAACATTTAGCTGCACTACTAAAATACTTATTTTTCTGCTATATTCAGTTATAAATAGGTATAACTAAAACTGTATAATATGTATATTGTTTTACGAACATAGCATATAAAAATAATAATTAGAAATTAAGTCAAACCTAGACTATAATAACTATGGTTTTTTGTGCTTGTAGGAAAACATTTTTATAATATTATCGTAAATGCTTAGGTAATATGCAATGGGGTATAATATTCTGCAGTGAGATGCCAAATATTTTATGTTTATTTATTAGCAGACTGCATTTTTCTCATATATTTTTCTATATGAAATATTTTAGAGCTATAAAGTGTACTTAAAGAGGCAGCCAATAACTGTAGTCGTAAAATTATTTAATTTGATATTATGAAACTTTATAAAATAAAAATATAACATAGCAAGAAAAAAAATAATTATTATTTTAGTTCCTCAGAAGTATGTCCAATATTATTATTTAATATAATTTAAACTGTGTAAATTGCATTATTTTATTGGTAGGATTACTAATATCGTATCAATTTTTAATGTATTTAATTTAAAGCTTCCTAAAAAATTAAAACTGAATTTTAAAAGAACATACAAAACATATTAGCTGTTATGAAAATAATCAAGAATTTAAACATAGTGAATATGTTTTAAAGATTAATATTTGTCATGTAATAGTCGTTTTCTAAGGAGATTTATTGTAAAATAGTTTAAGTACGTTTTAGGGGGGAAATTATAATTTATTTCCTCGTCATAAAAAACGGTCTAAATTACTCTCCGGCATAAAAGTACGTTAAATGTAATTTTAATAACTCGTTTATATTTCAAAGGAACAAAAACTATAACAATAAGTATTATATTTATGTGAATAACTTATTTTTTCATAACTACAATTGGAGCAAGTGTGGTTTAAGATTAGTGTAGTTCTCTTTATTACTTTCTTTTATTATAAATTTGGCCAATTCAGCCCTTTCATAACTTCTATTTCAAAAGCTCAATTTCAGTGAAACTTACAAAAGAGCACTTTTTGTTTCGATATACCAAGTATTTATTTTCAAATATCGTTTACTTGCTATGTATAGTCTACTTAGTTGTTACTACTTAAGTTAAGCCGCGGTTATGTTTATTATTTAATGTATTATATAAAGATAGATTCTCACAACAGTACGTGCGTTTATGAATAAACTAATATTCATAAAATGTTATTGTTTAGCTAAACATTCTCATAGGAAGGAAAGCAAAGTTTTAAAAGAGAACTTAGAGCATTTCAGCAATATATAACAGTTTTGAAAGTGTAAAAATTCGTTTAGAAACATGTTAATTTACTTTTCATAACTATTAGAATGACATATAAAATATTTCAGAGAGGGCCATTATAAAAAAGGACACATTTGTTTAAATGAAACCCAAAATGGATATTTTGGTCTTACAAAACAAATTCTATAAATAATTGTGTTTTTATCTGCTCAACTACTAGTTAAAATTGTCACTTTCATCAATTCCATTTGTGAACTTCGTCATTTTTCAGTCCGGCTACTATGTGAAAAATTGCCTTAAACACCACTATTGTCCTTTTTGTATTTTAATTAAACGTATTGCACACAATAATATTTTTTTTTTATTTATTGCACATACAACGTAATCTAAATCTACAATGAATGATAATTCAAATTTTGTCTTTAAATGCCAGGCGTGGAACAGAGGTGTGGTGTTTATATTTCGCTAAAATAGCAAGTTTTTTAAACGTAATGTTACATATAAAATCATTCAAATATTACTAGTTTATCATCTGTTTTTAACACCAAAATAGATTACGATGTCCCTATTACCTATACCAGGTCTTAAATATATATTTTTTACTTAATAACATTTTAATGTAGTAACATTATATTTTTGAACAAAGTAGGTTTTATAGATGTGTATAAGTCAATTTATACATAAATAATTTTAAATATAAGCACAATGAGTATAGAAATTATAAACATATATTCATAAACTATTTTACTTTACTTAAAACCCAACTAAATGACTAATTAACCAAATTGAAAGTCTGCTTGTTTATAATAACAATCATACCTAAATCAAATTAATGAAAAATAAAGCAATTATTAGTTGATTTAATTTTTATTGGAAAATAAAAATACTCGTATATTAATTAATTATGTTGTTTTTTAATTAAATAAAGTGATTTCAGTGGATACTCAGTTAGTATTCAATTAATTAATTAATTATTACTGGTATTTCCTCTTACAAAATGAGGTTTATACAGGTAAGTGCTCAAAGGTAGTGTGCGATAACTGATTAAATGGACCAACAGAAAAATTTGAAATTCTAATGTACGTCCCTTTCCAAACTGTTACTGTCTTAGTTAATTTTTATACACAACTTTGTTTTCTGATTAGTCTTAATTTGTGATTTTGTTAATTATTCAAGAGAAAATAATTTTTTTAAATGAATCATTAGGGAAAACCTTATAAATCTCATTACACAATTTTGGTCAAATCTATTTGAATATACTACATTAGTATTTATTATACTTATAAGTAGGCACTAACATGTTTGGAAATAAACACTTAGTACTGTAAGACAAGACGATATTATCTTTTATGGTAAAACATTAGATAATAATAATTAAATAAATGTGTACTGATGGCAATTAAATTAATTACACATAACTAAAACTCCAGAATATCGTCAAATATTTAAACAAATCTACGCTGTTTCATATTCTAGGAAACTATGTATTAAATGTTTACAAAAATATCACATAACGCAGTCTGATGAAACAAATTACTTTTTATATGTATTGACTTAATAGTCAGTTCCTACAAATATATCGTCTAATTATAATAAAACAATTTAGTTCTACTATACGTAACACAGTTATATTTGCTTTTCGTTTATTATTTCATTAAATGCAGAAATTTCCAACATGGCAGCGTTGTACTACATCCTTATAATTTCTATACAGTAGTTAGTTTAATTTTATTGGTGCAGAAAAATAATTATATTTTAATTAAAAAAAGGCATATAAAATCCCCTACATATACAAAGCATAACACTGATGTTCTACATTTTAAGAACGTTTTATAAGTAATTATATAACTATACACGTATAATACATTGTTCGTAAAAAATAAACCATATAAATATATAGGTTCCTACCAACATATAGCTTTGATTAGATCCCAATGCTGCTATTAATAATAAACAATACCAGCAATCGATTTTTGAACATGTTTTTTTAGGTTATTGTAATATAAGTTATTAGTTTATAATTTTAATCAATATAAATTTATCGAGTTCAGGTTTATAATCGAGGATAAGTTTATCGATTAAAAACTCGATCGATAAATTTAATCGATATAAATTCATCGAGTTAAGTTTTATAATCGAGGATAAGTTTATCGATTATCAACTCGATCGATAAATTTAATCGATATACATTTTATCGAGTTAAGGTTTATAATTGAGGATAAGTTTATCGATTATAAACTCGATAAATAAATTTTATCGAAATAAATTTATTGAGTTACGGTTTATAATCAAGGATAAGTTTATCGTTTATAAACTCGATCGATAAATTTAATCAAGGATAAAATACCTGTTCAATTATTGTCATTTAAGATCGTTCAGATTGTAGTCAGCCAAACCAAACCAACTCTTAGGTAGTATAATATTTGTCATTCCTTGTTACCTAACGTTAAGTAATCAAGCGTTTTTATCTCTCTTTTACTAAACAAAGAGGAACTTATACTGATTATAACACGCCATTTTGTTTGCGCTACTGTCCTAAGGGAACGAAGGGGAGTGAGGTAATGTTGATTGGCATAGGGGGAAATGCAACAGTTATACAATGGAAAGGACAACAAATGATCGAAGTAGTAACTTACTTGGTAGTTAATTATACCAAACAAATTATTCATCAAATTAAAACATTATTTAGTATTTAAATAAGCATTAGTAATAATAACTACACAATAAATAACGATGTAAAAATTAAATTGTTACTAAACAAACTTTTAGAGTCTATTTGATTTTTTGTTCTAAATACTATTGAGGAAGTTCAACACTTAAAGGGGAAAGTTAGCCACGCCCGTGATGTACGTTAGTTGAACATTGTATCGAATCCCCTCTGCTGCTGACACCCTTGTATGCACTTAATATAAAATGCAGGTCATTTTATTCCTGGCCAAATCATACTTTCTTCACACATATCATAATTGCACTTCCAATATCAAAACATTTAAAATATGACTGTAGGTGAGAACAACTAACTAGTATGGTATAGTGAAATGTAATTATTTCTTTAATAGTTTATTCATAATAAATTAATTATTTTTTTTTTTTTTTTTTTTTTTAGCTTCTAAAACTATTCTACAAATAAATATCGAGTATGTTCTATTACCAAACCCTAAATAACCAGATATTATATACATTATCTGGTATATAACGTATTAAATTTATGGAAAGCATGACACACTTTTTTAATCTTGCTAAATGTTATGATGAAAAATCGTTAACTCATAAGTAAAAAAGTTAAGGTTTATCTTATTTTACCAGGAAAAGTTAAAGCTAAGAAGCCTCTCTAACACTTAGCCAGGGTATCAAGGGCTGGAGTATGATTTTGGAACCACAATCAGTGACCAGGCAGGTGGGCTATGTGCCTGGACGGGATAGCTCAGCTGGTCACCCATCCAAGGAACAGCTACGCTCAATGTTGCTTGACACCACTACATTACGAAAACATAGCAACCCTCTGGTCAAAGTGACCGGTAAGCCTTAATGCTGCTCTGAGATGAACCGTTCTTAAAGGACTATTTACTAGCGATACGTTAGGTCAGCTATTAACAAACAAACATATTGGTTCATAAAATTAATTATTGTGCACTCTAATAATTTTCTTCCTCTTTATTAAAATTAAAAAATTCTTTACTGTAAATCAACAGTACTTAATCTATATTTCATAAAATATATTGTAGATGAATATAGTTTTAATTATTTTATTTATTTTGGTAATTAGAATGAATAAAGTAGTTTTATGTGTGAATTGTTATAATTTTATTCATGGAAATTTAAGTAATTATGGTATGTTAAAGTATGTTTTATTTTTATAAGCTAAGTTAGGAAGGCATATAAGATCAATTTTACAAATATTCCATTAAAATTATGAGCTCCATCACGATATTCGGGTAAAATTAAATTCATATCAGACCTGTAATATTTGTATTAAATTATGTTATACTCTAGCAGATTTCATTGTTAAACTGAAATATGAAACACCTTGTACATTTGATAGATTACTAGTAATATATTAACTTTAAATATGTAAAAAATTATACATCAGAGTAAATGTACAAGTAAAAGTAAAAGTACAAGCCTCTTGTAAAGATATCGGTTTTCAGTTATTGCGTGGTTCTTCTGATGGTGGGATCGTGAATCAATACATTCATCCCTCGCTAGCTCGTTACTGATACTTGACCTTTAAACAAATAAAGGGTGAATTCCAACCCTTTATTGATATTTGTTGAAACGAGTTACTTAGTCTAAAAACATTAGAGTGGATTTAAACTATTGATACTACTGTACAAACACAACTTTGGTTTTTAATGTTTCCAATTATTTATTAGTTTTTATTATAACATTTTATTTTAATTTTTAAGAACAGAATGTTGATTTTGCTTTTTACGTCTAAATTAAATGTTCTTGTTTATGTTGTGTTTTTGTAAATGTTTTATACAAAAGTGTATTGACAATGCATTTTTAAATATTATGAATGATCCTAAGAAAAAATAAATATATGTTTCAAAAGCTTCTATTATTTTTAGAAGATATACAGAATTTGTATTATCAACAAAAATATGTATATCATTGATATTTTTAAGTAAAAAATCAAAATACAAGTACGCTTAGCAAAAATCTGTATTATAGTCTTTAAATTAAATTAGTGGGCAAAAATTGAGCTTATACTTCAATCGAACGACTTTAACATACGCGTTGTTTTAGTTAAGTTCTGACGTCCACTGTTGAGCACGCGTGAATATAAGTTAGTTTTAAATATTTTTACGGGTGACTATAATAACGAAAAACCGTAAATTTTACTGTCTTACAACCAACCAACTCTGAGTATTAGCAACTTTAAATGTTTATTTATAAAAGGGTTTTGTTTCATTCAAACTTATTTTTCTCCATGTTTAATATGTTTCACATTTTAAAAACATTTTTGGAATTCACATAAAATGTTGCATAATAATAAGGAGGAGAAAGTAGTATTTATGTTAGTCTAACAAAACTATATTTTAGGCAAATTTCATTTATAGGATTCTTGCAAAAAAATGTAAATGATAAAAAACCAAATGATTCACCTGGTATAATCTGAAAAGGCAACAACGAAAAACACTTGCCTATTTTCCAACTTTAAATGAGTACTAATGCTCTATCTTTATTGTCGTCTATAGTTAATTATAAAAGGGCTTTATTAAAAAAGGACAAAAGATAATCACAAAATAAAACATTTCAATTTCTGAAATATATTAACACTAGTATCAAAACAGATAAATACAATACAAAACTTATTGAAATTAATATTGAACTGTTATGAAAATGAAGCAGCAACATTAGAACTAGAGTGAAGAGAAAACTACTCAACCTACAGTTAATTTTCAACTTGTCTGCCTCCATTTCATATACAGGCCCTCGCAAGTTTTCTCAAGGCATAACCAGCATGTTCAAAGTTAGCTGGTCACGTACCTTTTGGGCAGCCAATCCGATTTTGTGTCATGTTCTCCTCCAAGTACACAGAAACCGAGGCAAGTTTTTTCTGTCGTTGGTCTTTCTCCAGGGTATACCGTGTGAATCTCACAGCCTTTTTTATCATTTACCTTTTTGTAAAAAACTCAAACATTGCCATAAGTTTGTTAGTATTAGACATTTAATCACACCACGTTACTCCCTCTCTATTCGTCTGTAGACATATTAATGCAACACCATTAAGTTTGATCGAAGCAAAACACAATGTATATAATATCAAAAGTTGATATTTCTCAAAGATTGTTGGGCGTAAGACAATAAAATTTCCAGTTTTTTGTTACTAGTACTTGTTATTTTCACCCTTACCAATTCTTAACACTGACTTATATTCTATACAAGCATTCATTATAAATACAAAGGGACTACCCAAGCTTGAGAATTTGCTTTAGACACACGCTGCTATCTAATGTTGATCGGTTACAAATAACCTCTCGGACGACTGTTTGGGTACTATTAGCATAGCTATTATTTGTTTCAACATGTACAGGAGAGATAGGTAAAGAGATAGGGTTGAAGAGAAATACAAAGAGGAAGACCGCTGCTACTATCTATGCAAACTAACATGAAAGTTGTCTGCACAGGATCAATTTAAGCAGACAGAGTTATTGTTTCTATAGTCAATGATATAATCAATAGGGTACAAAAATATAAAAGAAAATATAATTAATAAGAACATACATGGTCATATAATTTTCATCTGCGTAAAGTAATTAAAACAAGGAGGTTATTGGGCAGGTGTAGATAAATTATTAAAACTGGACAACTATTATGGGTAGTGAATCGTTGTTAGGTTTATGTTTGGCTAATATTGTCAAGCCATTAATTACGGTCTCGTAGTACCAGCAGTTGATGTAAAGTGCGCTGAAGTGAAGTTGGGAAATTAAGGAACACATCCCATACAATAAATAACAACATATATCCTAATTTAAAACGTGATAATATAGTTGGTGCTCCCTAAACGGCTTAACACTTACATTATCATAGGGTACCCACCCTCTGTACGTCCATTATGGCTACATCCCAGCCCTTCCCCACTCTCATTTCTCTCTGACTACACTGACCATTGTCCTAAAAAGTCCAACAGGATTTACATTGAAAGAGGGTTCAATTTGGCGTTTATTTTTATGTAGTAGTCATTAAGTATACAATAGTTCGTCACTTATATTAGTAACATAATCACTTCGTTGGAAAAAAAATTTTAAATCAATTATGTGTTCAGAAATTGAATGTGGATTCTCCCAATAAGATTTTACTAAAAGTTTGTATTTAAGTAAATACACGAATATAAATATTAATGGATTAGGTTAAAATCTAATATTAAACAAGCAAAAAACTTTCAAAGATGTTGTTACTCGTATTAGTAAAGTGCGAAAGAAAAAAATAATATTTAATATGATATAATTGTTCACTTTAAACTAATTTTTACTTTAAAGATTTACATATTACCTACTATAGTTTCTTATATAGTATTACTAATATTTTTTAAGTAGATATAGTGCCTGTAGAAGAAATTTAAATCAACAATAACCTGTCAAAAAGGATCAAGACCTTAGAACCAAAGTACTAACTCTTTAGCACTTCTTGCTACAATCAGTAAGTTGGGCTATGTTTTGCAAGAATATTAATAACACTCCAAATGATCTGTAGAAAATATTGAGGATTACAATACATAGCATAATATTTATCTTTATTTCATTAACAAAAAATTATATTTTAAAATGTATGTACTAAATATAGAACCATTCGCAACCACGAAGAGCTTTAAGGAAACGACCGACTATCTATTTCCTGTTTCCAGCCATAAAAGGGATGTCATGTCTGAAATAAAATAGAATTATGTTATTGCGGTTTCACGTAACAGAGGTGGAGTTTAATACTTTAGAGTGCAAGTAGAATATGCAATCCCTGAGGAGCTCAAAACCTGGTAGCATGGCTAATCCATAGATGTTATTAATAGCTGCATATGTTAACCAGTAAGATGTACCCTTTACACTCAAATGGTACGAATATTTTTTTTAAATTTCCTTACTTCACATTTGAAATATGGTAAAATTCTTTTAAATTTCTTCCAAACTAGGTTTTGATACAAATACAACAATGGAAATTCATCAAATATCTAAAGTAACCTAACCCAACTGAAGAAAGAATCGTAATGCGTGTAGTCAACGCAGAGAGGTATACCATTATGTTTTTGCAATCAGTTATGAATTAAGCACTGCTAATACTAATAGAAAACTTTCTTTCTCTGCAAATACCTGAGTAATAAATTAAATTTAATATTATATAGGAAATAATTTTGACTTTGGGGGGCAAAAAAGGAATTTTACCAACACTCCGTTCACATGATTGTGATAAATAGACTGATCAGTCACACCAGTCGACTTTCTGTTCGACTTTTAAATTGTTTATACCTTACATACTGTCTTATTCAAGAAGAAAGGTAAAACTTGATTTCAAGTACGTATTCTTAAAATACATTATACGCTTTTTTTACAACTCTAAATACCATGCAAATTCATAAGGTTGATTTCGTAATGACTCTGCATTATTTTAGCAATAATTAATCGTCAAAGTAGAAAGCTCATATATAGGCAAGAAACACGTCAACTTATATTTATTTCATTATAACCTAACCCAACAACCCAAGATAGAAGTGCTTACTACCTAACCCAACTTAAATATTTGAAGGTTCTGATTGTTATTTAAAAGGATGAGGTTTATAGATTTCTTGCATGTCATAATCACACGATCAATATCAAAGGTACATTTTTTCTAAGTTTAGTTTAGTTTTATACTTGGGGGTATTCAGAAAAAGACACAATGTATAGTGTTTACTTCACTGTATGTCAACAATTGTGTTAAATTAATTATTGTAATTAAATATGTATACATACTGAATCCAAAGTCAAATAATTAAAGTTGATCTCACTTTAGGAGTCATGTGTTTATTTTTAGTTTTTAGACAGTAAAATAGTTTTTATTACATTACATAATCTATTAAATAGACGATATAATAGAATTTAATTTGAACTTCATTTATTATTCTGCAGAATTAATTTAGATTTGTTCTTTGATTATTACTGTTGTCATAGTTTTTAGATTTATTTCCATCAAAATATAATTTATATACTTTTGAGCGTATGGTAGCCAGTTAAAAGCAAATTACGTTGATGTGATGTGAAGACATTAAACGGTCATAATTAGACACGTATTTTTTTCAAAATTGTTTAATCTTGACGCCACAATGTATAGAAAAACACAAATAATTTATATAAGGTAATTTTGCATAACACATTCTTTTAGAGATTAAAACTATTTCATTTGGATTCTTTTTATAAGAGTAGTATTCATACTCTCACAAAATATTTACTTCTTCTTTTATCAAAAACTTTATCAAGAACTAAAAATTACAAAAAAATAAATAAATAAACGTAATTAATTTTGTATGCTAATTTTCATATTTATATCTAGCACAACTCACTTATACTCATTTAGGCACCAAACTTTATAGTATTTATTTTAATGTGGGAGGAGGATAAGGTTTAAAAAAAGTATTTAACATAATATCATGATGTGATATTATGTAAAAAATTTATAAACGGAACTGGGAACAAAAATAAAAAATATAACAAGGTATCTATAATGTAATTGAAACTATCTTAGGGTTTTTTATGTTATTATTCTAGTTTATTCTCTCAAATTAAATAATCAAAAACCCTCGCTAATACCTTTAAAATAAAAGTTTTAGTTGTAATATTGGCTTTTCAAAAAAAATAATATTCTGACATCACCAATGTAGAAATATTTTAGTATTACACACATATACTACAAATAACTCAATAAATAGATTTTGTCCAGATGTTCTGTAATTTATATTTGGATAACATATTTGTGTTTAGCTGTACAAAAAAGTAACCTGGTAGCGTGACAGTGAGCATTGTTCGTTCCAGTTTATACTTTACACGCAAACTATAAAAACCTAAACTTTGCTTCGTTGTAACGATAGTAAACTGCAGTTTAACAAAACGTAATAGTTTTGTCAGAGAACACTGTCATTGAAGTTCGTTTGTTTATTTAGTTCAATTGAAATACAATTCCTAACTCAAAGTTCAGATACGAAACACTAAATAGTACTACAATGCACAACTTTTGTTCCTTTTGTTTTTATTTATTTTTTTATACCACGTAATTTGTATAAACGTTTTCATGCTATCCTGTAATAATACTATATTTCAATGACTTAAAAATCTGTGTGTTCATAATTTACTACCAAGAATTATTTAGAAATTTTAATAATTATTGACTTTAAAACTGTATTCATTATTAATATCCAATAAAGTGTTCCGGGAAGTATTACATTATATAGATATGAGTTTCTAAAAAATGCAGATTGGAGACGTATTGATTTTTGAATAATTAATTTTTCGTGGTATTTAAATTATTACTTTATAATTTCTTATGCATATTCACAAAACCTAACATGTGATACTTGATAACTATAAAAAACAAAAATAAAAAATGTTAAGGCCTCTTGCTAGTCTAGTGGTTAGCACATCTGCTTCATATGCAGAAGGTCACGGGTTCAAATCTCGAGAAGGCCACTTAAATTTGATATAGGAGTTTGGACCGTTGTCCCTCAACAACGTTAAACTACCATGTTAAAAACTCCACTGGCGTAGACAGTAAAAATAATTTGAATAACTTATATTAATTGTCAACACTCAAATAATTTATCGATATAGGCGTTGGAACTTACATTCGTAAGTACTGGCTAAATTACAATGCTCTTATATGTTTAAAGAAAAGGAAATTTAAAATCACACGAAAGTATTTATGTATTTTATAATTATATTAATTTCAAAACAATTTGTCAATTTGGACAACTACTCGATTTTCCTCAAAACCTTTCCCCAATAACACATGAAACCAAACAATATTCTCTTAATAGTTCACATTCTTTTGAAAAGAAATATGGAGTGATTAAAATATTTCATTGCAATAAAGACAATAAAAGTTGAATAGATGATTTATCTGATGTTGCTGCATTGAAGTAAAACGTCTTGAGCTATTATTGATTTATTTTGTAAAGGCTGGGATGTTTTTAATTTGCTTATTTTTGGTAATTTTGTTATGAGTAATGCAGTATTTCTGAATAATCTAAAAAATGTTCGGAATAATGAAAGTTTATGTTTGATTTAGGTAGTTTCGTCAATTATTATGTTTAAAGTGGTTTATATACCTGCATTCAAGTAATCCAAGTCGTTGCTTCTGCAACCGGTTTCAACTCATCATGAGAGTCATCTTCAGGCCGTACAAGGATGTAATAAAATGTGATCACTTCATATGAAAGTCGTCACGAACACATAACGAATACGGACACTACGAATATACGAACACATAACAAAACACTTAAAAACGTTGACATTAATTAACAACTAAAAATTCGCGACGCGTGCCGGGCTGGAGCGTAGTCTAGACTGCCACGGTCAGGGTCATTGGCAGTGACGTCACATCCTTATCTGTTGTTCCAAATTCTATGAATAGGACTCCTTTCCCTCTCCAGTATCTTAATCGCTGTATCGTAAATAAAGTTTGCAAAAATGAAATTATTATGTTTTGATTAAGAAGTCCTTTACATGATTTAATTTCATTCTTGGAATTCAGTAACAATGTTGTCGTACCAAATACTTATTTTGTCAAATTATAAATCATTGTTTGTACCTTTTTTAATCTGAAAAATCATTTACTATGAAGTTTAATTTTGAATAACCGCTAGATAGTTATTACTTTCCTTATATTGCTGTTCCAAATGATCAAGATATATGATATTGCTGTGGTTGATATATAATCATTGTGATATAACTTACCTGGAATAATCTACCACTGTCTTTGTTTTGAATTAAATTACAATTTGTTTTATAATTTATCTTATCAAATGTTGGTTTTTTCCGTTAATTCACTACCACTATTTATTTTTCAAGTTCATTCACCACCACTGGATTAATTATGAGTTTTAACAATGTTTTGCCTATAGTAAATCTAAGGGAAACAAAACAAATGTTAAAATTTCAGTAAATATTCAAAGCTCCGAACAGAACACTTCAATATATTTAGTATTTGTTGACATATCTCAATAATTACATACTTTAAACTATCACACAACCTTGAACAAATTTATTTATTTAGTCAATTTAAGCTGGAGGAATTTTTTACTTATTCTATAAAGGTCTATAGAATAAGTAAAAACAGGTCTATAGGTTAGGGGACAGCGGTACAAGCTCAACAAGCAAATTTTAAGTGGACCCTCTGGACTTTTAACTCTTGACCTTCTACATATAAAGTAGAAGTACTAACCTTTAAGCTGACTCTGCATTTGAAGAAAAATTGCTAAGCACTAAGCCAGCAAGAGGGCTTAACTACACGCACTTAGTAAATGTGTGCTGTAGTTATGTGTAGGGTTCAGGTTCATCCATATGGATGTGATGAGACGAGACGAAAGAAAGATGGAGTGTTCTGATCCATATCATCAATCTTTCTGGCATGACGTCACAGCTTAGAGGGAAACATATCATCTTGGACCGGAAGTGAACATGAATGGAGTTAGTTAGGGGGAGGGGAATTACAAGGGGGTTCTGATATAGCTTTCTACAAATTAGGGGTTTCCATACAGTGCACTCTTATCAATAGTAGCTAAATTAAAAATGGAATCTAATTTGATTAATAATTTTATGAAACTATAATTTATTGTTCGTATTATTACTTTTTTTGTTCTTTAATTCAAATATTTAGTTAGGGTTGTAACCAGTAACTGAAATCCCAACTTAGTACCGTGTATTGTAAAGCTCTTTTTGAAAATACTTATATATTTTCTATAGAGTAAGCTTTCAAATGTAAGGATGTGTCTGGGTTATATCACATGACATATCAAAATAACTTTCTAATGAAATTATGAACTCCTATAAATTTAAAGGTCATACATTAGCTATTGACATATCTTTTATTTTAAAAACAGTGCATATGCAAGAGGGATAAAAAAGGAATTATTTATAAAATTCGCAAATAATTTGATAGCACGAAAAGAATAATGCAGCAATTATTAATCATTATTTTGTGAGGCTATTAAAAAAAGTGACCATCATTGATTTCTTTCATGTAATCAAAACGTAACTTCTTTCAGCATTAAAGTTAAGAAAAAAAATATTAAGATTGACGATACAAAACAATGATACAACCTTTTACAAATATAACAGTACATAGTGTTATATTATTGTTATATTATTTATTGATTTGAAATACGAACTAGTAGAAAATTATGTCTGATTTCAAATATGATAAACCATAACCATCTATCAGTTTCATAATATTTATCAATATCTTATCACATTTACAAATCCTATATACTGATTATGAACATACAAATAATGATCAGAATAAAAATGGAGTGAATGGCTGTAAATAGATTTAATAAATTGGCTCAAAATATAAGAAAACACTAAACAAACTTTTGAGAAATATACGAGTAATTTGGCAACAAGAAGTAATAATGACAGTTTTACTACAATGAATTAAAACACAATTCAAATACACCCCTACAAAAGCAACAAAATTTACGTATTTTAATTTAAATAAAACGTATACATGTACAATATGAAACATGTATTTCGCTATTTAAACTTTCTCCACAGTCTCACAAAATATTTTTACACCTCAAGAGGGCATACTATTATTGGAAAAATATACATGTTATATAAAAAGTAAACTGCAACAAATATTATCAAATCAACTAAACGTACAGTAAAATAACATATCTATGTTTACTGTCAGGTTGGCAAAATATGAAAATAATATATTTTGATATTTGTTTTATATTTTAATATTGTATGTACCAAATTTATTTTAGAATTGTTTAGTTTTAGTTAACTATCACATATTTACAACCCTTTTAAAGTTTATAATTTGTATTTTTAAGGTTGTTTATTTGTATTTTTCACTGATCGTAAAGTTTTACATAGTTTGGTGTTACGTACGTTCAATTTCACATAATTTATTTTATTTGTTATAATAATACTAGTGTATGATTGTGGATTATTTCATAAACTACAAAATACAGGTTAGCTGGTGATCTAGTGGCCTAATTGTTACGTCATCGATCCTTTGTATCGCAGCCTGAAATCCTGGCATAAATGTATTCCTGGAAGTATTCATAAATAATGTTCATTTCATACTGTGAAAATATTTCTACTTCTGAGTGGGAAAATTTTTGAAACACGAATTAATAAAGTACAATAAGTGCTTTGGCCTCTTATTTCTATCCACGAAAAAACTTCTTCATTTGGTCTGTATTATGTAAATAATTAAAAGGTTTCATGGGATGAACTAACGTATCTTTAAGGAGTGTCCTTAATAGGTTTCAAATTAAATATTACTGTCAGATTTAACTAATTTGTATTACTTTCAATGATATAGCCAACTGTTTTTGCAGGAACCAATTTTCTTTTCAAAGTTTTGTTTTTGTACCACAAATTGTATATACAAAAAATACTAGTAAAGCCTAATAAACAGGTAATTCTAACCTAGTCTCAATGATCTAATAGCTAAGAAGACCGAGTTAAGAGTACAATTATTGGGGGGGGGGGGCAGTTTAGAATAGCAATTATTAATTTACTAAATAAGATAAGAAGGGACTAGACGGAAGAGGACAGTGGTTCTCATCATCAATCTTTATGGAGTGTTGTCACAGAATACAGGGGAAAACATCTTTCTGAACCGGAAATACTCGTGATCACAGAATAGGGGAGAAGAATAGGGGCTGCTGCAGATTAAATAAAACAGCTCCTGGAGAATCCCATATTATAAAAACACACAATAAAGGCAATAGTAATGAAATACGGTTATTTACACTTGATTGTAATTTATTGATGCAAAAAATACATTTATTATTTTACATAGTTTACCCTTAAAAATGGTTTAACAATTTTACTAAACGATTATTTTTGTGTTTTAATACTGAAACTAAAAATCAGATGTACCATCATTTATTGTTTAAGTAATTATTAAAGAAATTCGTGTGATGTTTTCGTTATATTTTATTCATAATGTAGATAGCGAGAGAATAAAAGCCTTGTTCAAACCTAATATATGTTGTTAAATTAGAATTTGTGGAGTATGGTTGTCAACAAAGGTCATAAATTTGCCATATAGGTCTGGAACTATTTAAAAGCCTTAGGAGAAAATGGTAAAGTAGTAACTTAAGGATAGTGGTGAAATATTGCCTCATCTTCTAATAAAGGATAACAATTCTACTGAAAAGGATACTGGTGAAATATTGCCTCATCTTCTAATAAAGGATAACAATTCTACTGAAAAGGATACTGGTGAAATATTGCCTCATCTTCTAATAAAGGATAAAAAATTCTACTGAAAAGAATATTCAACAGTTTTTCCTTATTTTCAATCAAATATTTTATTTATGTATTTATATAAAGTTAAATTGAACATAATAAAATCAATTATTTTTCATCAAGTCGTAACGCTTTATACAAACAGTTCACATTTCGTTATTCCAAGACAAATTTTTAATGTTAAAGCATTCCTTTTCAATATATGTTACGTAAAACATTCCATGAAAATATAAATTGTAAAAACATTATTGGCAGTATAGTGTGCAACATGATATATTAAAATGGCTTAGTTTTCCTGTTGGTAAATTGAATTTCAAATAGAACAATTCACATATTTGTTGTTGCAAACTGATATTGAAGTACAATATCAGTTAAAACTGAATTATATTTTGTTCCCGCTCTATGATAAAAATTAAAAATATAGTGTTATAAAAATTGCACACTTATTTGATCATAATAGGGAAATTACATATGATTATAACAAACATATTTATTATTATTATTTTATTCATTAATAGTATAGAAGTTTAAATGAGAATTAAACTTATATTATGATACGTATAACTTTTATAATAACATATGTAAAAAATATTATTAAATTTTTTATGAATATTATTAAATGATACTAGCAGAATATGTTGATTTCTATAATATAAACCATTTGAAATACAGTTTGTAGTAGAAAACATGATTTTTAGTGTATATTTACATTCATATTCATAGCAAAATAATTTGTAATATACAATTATACTTACAAATTACAGTAAAATAATTCTTTTGAAAAGGTCCCTATATACCTTACCCACCCACTCATAAGGTTACAGTGGTTTCGATTTAACAATTACCTTGGTATTGTCCGTCCCCCCCGCATACACGTACAGTGTTATTGGATAACATAAGACATCATATTTAACATTAATGTGGGAGTAAGTCATTTTGAAAGGTTTCAAATAAATAAATATTTACCTAATTCTTAAATATTCACTTAAATGTGATCCACGTTAAGTTTTATTAATGGTTAAAATCCTAAGAAAAAAAATATTATGTTTGATATTAATTCATTGTTATAACTGCTAATTATGTTATTTTTATACGGAAAGACTAACACTCGAATCCCATTGTTCACTGTTTCCCATTATTGTAAAAAAATAGGAAAAAATGGATATGTGTATGTAGTACAAGTTTACATTATTCAGTCTTTATGAAGAGGTGGATAAAAATATAACCTAATAATGTCAACAAAATTATCAACGCCATAAAGATAAAACTGTTCCACTGTTAAATATAGTAACGAGAATAATTTCACAGTCATATAAAATATATATTGTATACGAGTATTTGTTACTAGATCTTTGTTAACGTGTAATTAAAGTTACTTTTTTAACTTATACTCCAAAGTTATGGGGGTATAGATAAATATATATTTTCAAAGAAACATTCAAGATAAAACATATTATAACAGTAAAAAAGCAATACAAGAATTAAGTGAATGATCATTTAAGATATATGCTTTAGTAAAGAATTACAATTAGCTTACATCTCATGATGACTTATCTAGTTGAGCTTACTTGGAAAAGTCCTTGACAAACATTTTACCTTGAAGAGGCTTTTACAAAATTAATAAAGTATTTTATGTTAAAAATTGAATGTTATTAGGGTAATACATTTAGATTTTATATATTTTTTTAAAAACTAGTTTAATCTATATCTTAAACTATTATATCAGTATTTTAAGTTTACTTTTAATGTTTTTTTTCTGATTATTAGTTAACATATCACCGCTTTCCTTAGAGAGCTGTACAATCCACAATAAATGCTTACCAGCGTTTATCTCTGCACTGTTGATTTTCTTCCACAACAATGATTTTATACCAGTTATTATGAAATATTCAAAAAAATAGTACTTATAAAGGGTTATAAATGAAAGAATCTTCTTAGCAGACTATTACAAATAATTTTATGAAGGAATCTTATCTAAATAGTTTTTTGTGTTAAATTATTGTATCGTGTGAATAGTTTTATACGTGCTACATGACATTATTGTTTAGGTTTTTTTCTATACAAGGTTACATTAATATAACATTTCAAGTGAAAAAGACAAAGTGTTCTTGAGATTAATAGTGGTCCAGCCAAGTTTGGAACAAAACAAAGTTGGTGAAGAAACTGGGTCCAATCTCACGCCGCACCTGCTGCTGCTGGAGCAGCTTCTATAATATCTGCACCTCCTCTCGTTCAGAACAGGATTTGATTTATTGATTATATTGGGAATAGGTTTTGACAAGTACAACAAATAATAAAAGTAATATATTTGTGTACCACTTATTCAAACAGTTTAGCATTGAACAATAGTGTTTCGACAGAAATGTGTAGTGTCGAATTAAATGAATAAAAATATTTATAAATTTGTCGTTTTTTTTAAATATTATTAAATAATCATGGTGCATAACGAATCGTACTAAACTCTACATATTATTTTAGGAGTTTTTACTATAGAACGGATTTGGTTACCTATCACAAATTAAAATATACGATCTATAACAGTCTTATAAATTGGTTTTTTCTCTTGAGTAGAGTACAGATGGAATAAAATAACTTATAAGCTAAATAATATAACAAATTAATTTAAAATGCATGATATAAAAAATAATTCAAGGTTATTGTGGTTTTAGAGTGAAAAGTTCACACGTACGTTAATAAATAAAAAAAGTTTAATAGTTTTAAAACGAATAAAAAAAATATTTTCTTAAAAAAAATTCAGGATATTTTTGTTATATACCTCTGTAAAAAACTATTTGTATATTTTTAATGTATTCAAGTAAGTAAAACGTAGGTTTTTAAGATATTTTATTATCTAAAAGTTTTTTAATCTTTAAATTTAAATAGATTTTCACCGGTCCCAACCCTGAGAAAGTTCTTATTTCTGCCCCAGAGGCTCCTAGACTTCTCATGTATTACGACAAGGCTGCGCAGTATACTGTAACGTCATATAGGCAAAATCAGCTAATTTGTTTATTCTATTAAATACTGGTAACTAAATCGCATAGAAGCATTCAGCTAAATAGTAAGCAAGTTATGTATCACTTATCAGCTGTATTTGTAATCATGGGGATTAGAATAGTATTTTTGTGTTCATTTTTGCCATTTAATACATGTGACAACATGGGAGATGCGCGTGATACGTGTTACCTGCCATCTTCTTTTCACCGTTATTAATAAGGTTAACAAACCCCAAAATTAAGTAAGGTGAAACTAATACAACCAAGTGGGGTATCAAATTAAAAGTATTCCTCTCTTACTTACTATTATTCCATCAAATTTTAGAAAAGACTATGATTATGAGCTCCACTGTTCTAAAAAACAAAATTCATGTTCATACTGCTTAAAAATCCTGGAGAGGCCGTAGGCCGATTTTCCTCACGAGGTGATATGCCGAGATCCACAAATGATACTATATCAGAGTGCCTCCGTAAGGTCGCAGGCCGAACCTTTCCCCTGGAAGTCATAGACCGAGTTCCATATAGGGGCCTGTAGCCATTTTGGCGAGCTTCACCACTTGGCCGCAGGCCTAGTTTCACGAAGAGTCTAAAGGTAAACGTAGGAAATCTCCAAAACGAAATATTATCAATAACCTACAAGGTAGAGCAACAACAAATGATCCTCAGGATCCAATGGATGCAACGTCTTCAGTTTGCAAAATTCAACTGAGTGAAACTCGGTCTCCTGGTACTTGATAATTAATATATTCCTTAAAAATTGTGCTAAAATATATACATTGCGTTATATTTAAAAAAGAAGTTAGGTCCTGTGGGAAGAATTGAGGCTATGATATTTAAATTCAGAAAACGAATACATTGTGAGCTGTGTTGTATAAAAATGTGACCTTACACATTTTTTCAACAATCATCATCACATTTAAACCCTCGAAATTCATTGATAAATAAATGTTGAAGTTGTTAGACCACACTCAGCCCACCCGGGTTACACCTTACAGGGGTGTTTGATAGCAGTAGAGTGTTGTTTATTCAGGAAACGTATAAATGTTGTCTATATAGTGTTTTGCATTATTAAATGGCTTTATTAATACAAAAAAAAATTACTTTACGAAGATAATCAGTATGTATTGAATATTATCAAATGTCGTCACTACATTTAAATTACTAAATATTTATATCTAATAAATAAGTTTTATATAAATTCTCGTGGTACGCTAGTTTTAATAATAACTAAATCAAAACAATGATTTATACCTTGAATAAATTAATATGACGTCGTTGAAATTGTATGAACTAAAGTTTGCTAGAAGCACAGAACATCTGCATTTAGCTCTAAGACAAATACGCGTATGAGCAAAGTCAAACTAAACACAACAAAGTTAAGATAAGGCAAAGTCTCGCTGCTGGTATTTACTTCGTATTTGCATACCAAGATAGAAGGATAGAAAGGTGTTGCTTTAAGAACATAATATCTTAACTAAATATAAACAGCATGGTTTCTAAAATAAATGTTTCAATAACAAATTCTTACTATTTATAGTCAAATTAATAGTGAATTAAAAAATGTCATTACTAAGTCACTACTACTAATTCACTACTAATTAAGGGATCTTTATAATGTAAAGTAATGCCATCTACGTCAATAGCAATCTGTATCCTAATACGTTCTAAGCGTACCCCTGAGTTTATGTTCTACCTAACTGTAAGCTCACACAACTAAAAGTAATAACTTTTAGCCTCAACTACTCATCCAATAAGCAATGTTTACTTTTAACATCTGATGGTCTGACATACGATGTAATTTTCTCTAGTTCATTTTTTTTTTTTTTTACTTTCTCTCATTTGCGTTATCATAGAGAATGTATTGTGAGAGTAAAAAATATGTTTTTTAATTGGTCAAAAAATCCATTTTAGGGACGCCTAGACCCAAAACAATTTTTTTTATTAAATGATTTTGATGTCTGTCCGTATGTATGTCTGTCTGTGTGTGCAGTTCGCTGGACAACAGATGGATAGATCAATTTTTATGAAATTTAGTATGTATGTGTATTTTGACAATATCTCCAGATTATTTTTTCACTTTTTTGAAATTTTATTTTTTTAAATTGTATGGCCAAAAACGTATAAAAATGGACTTTTATCAAAAACAACTCTACAGATTTTAAATAAATTTTCAGAAAAATTGTAAATTACAATTTTAAATATTTTAGTAAAAACCTCATGTCTCTAACTTGACTAGTTTGTGAGTTATGGTAAAAAACATATTTAGGAATCAAACTGGTAATTTTCAAAGTTTTGATCTTTTAGTGTTTAGTATGGAGAAAATTTTGTGCCAGTTCTTTGGAACTATTGATTTTATCGTATTACATAAGTTATTATATAATCTAACTAAGCTATAATATATAAGGAATATAAAAATAGGGTGACATTTTTAACCTACCTTGCTAACAGATTGTAATAGCCTTTTTATATTCTATATACGAGTATTGTATTCCTCGATTGAAAACTGCAGGCCAATTCAATTCTCTTAGTACAAACTTTATGGTTTGATTTCTTTAAACAGTGATTTTAGCCCTAGATAGACAAACTTTCGTAGTTCAGCAAATGTTTCCACAATTAAAAAATTATAAGACGCGTTTTAGATCGAGTAATGCATCTTCCGAACCTCTGTAGATTTACTGTTATTTTCTAATGAACACAATTAGTTCATAAGCGATTCTAATCACATATTACGGTTTAAATGAAAATGAATTAGCCCGCCAGAACGCACCATACTCGTAGAGTGGTACTGACCCACCCACCTACCCATTCAGGTACAATAGTATTGACATGCCACCATGCACTGATATTGGTCCTATAGTCGAGTGACGGATTATTAACGGTTCGTGCATATAATATGATTAATAATACAAAGAACATACATTACTCAATATAATACGGGACGTCTAGTTTTTTCGTGCTGGCCAAATTTACTGAGACGTGCAAGTCATAGCTGATCTTTTATCAAAATTAATCCTTCATTGCATATCAATGCATATTAATGTTTAAGTGATTATACATTTCATTGCAAGAATTAAATAAATGGTTCCAAAGAATTGCCACTAACGTTTGTCCCATATTAAACAATAAAAAATCAAAACTTTGAAAATTTCCTGTTTGATTCCCAAATATGGTTTATTTTTTGCCATAACTAAAAAACTAGTCGAGCTAGAGACATGCAGATTTTATTAAAATAGTTTTAATTTTAATTTAAATATTTCCTAAACGTTTAATCAAAATCGTTAGAGCTGTTTTTGCTATATTTTCATTGTTATATTTTTGCCCATAAAAATTAAAAAAAATATGTTTAAGTGAAAAAATTGTCTGTACATATTGGCTAAATACACTTACATACCAAATTTAATAAAAATGGATCAGTCTGTTTGGTCTGCAGTGAACTGCACATACACACAAACAGAAACGCAAACGGACAGACATCAAAAATCGTTTTATAAAAAAACACTAGTATTTAAATTTTCTCTTATCTGCTCTTTGTGTTTTACTTAGACTCATTTAATTTTCTGAGTTTTAAAATATGTACAAAAATAAAAAGCATCTTTTGTAAGTTCGTGATGAAAACAGGACGTAAGCATTAACAGGAGTAACAGAGCATTACTCACTATTTGACATATGTGAGTCTCCAATTAAGTTACGTGAGTAAAACGTAAAATCCAATTCATCGGACATTGAAATAGTTTTTAAAAATGAAATCGCTTAAACATTTATGAATTACATTTCTTTCGATTCTAAAAAATGGGAGTTTCTCGTTACAAAATAAATTAGTGAAATGTTAATCTTTTATACACTAGGGTGTATTGTATCCATTAAACTAGTAGTTTAAAAAACATTTCAGTACAAATAATTAATAACAATTAATTCATATCAAAGAGATAGCTTTAAACTTAGAAAAATACTGGAACCTACCCTTACTCAATCAATAGTTAATTTAATTTATACTGATTTATAGATAAAGTAAATAACACATTATACAATCTGGAATGTTTATGTAATATCAGCTGACTTCAACCTAGCTAAGTAATTAACAGATGTTTAATTTATACAAAAATACTCACAAAAATCAATATAGTGGTTTGTAAAGCTCTCATTTCAATTCAATACTAATCATATTTACCGATGAACGTAAATTGCATATGTCATCCTTTTATATTCCCTGATGCATATTATTATTTGAATTAATAAACAACAAATATCTCAATTACTTTAAAATATCCAACAATTCTGTTATTCCGGAAATATTAGTTTATTTAATTCGTGTATCTTTCCTAATAAATGCTTCATGTATAAATATTATCTCACCTTATATCAGCTATTACTAAGTATCATTATTTGTATTTTTTGTGTTGTATGTATTGTTTTAACTAAACATCCGTTATATGTGAGGAAATGTAAAATATTTACTAAAAATAAATGCCAATCGCCAGTATTATTTTAATCATTTTATCCACACTTTACCATATATAGTTGACTAATGAACTGTTTTATATTCAACAATTCAATGAAGTCTTTGAAATTTACTATGAATGAGACTAACATATCTGATATAATCTATTTATTTTAAGTACGTTTTGAATTTTTTTATACAAGAAATTGTTGTTTTATTCTAATGCATATTTAAAGGCAGAATGTACATTAGAGACGTTAAATAAAATATTAGAACACTGAATCTCGAAAAGGTTTTTTTCAAATTAGTATGATCAAAATAATTTCATTATATACAGTAATAATATATTATTTTTAAAAATATTATAGTTCCCACATTTATAATTCTTTCAAATACACTATTGAAATAGTTAAAAAAATAAATGTTGTTTAATCAAAAGGTTAAACTAAAGTGTAAAATAATGAATTTTTTCTTACAGATTTGTAACTAATATTTGCATTTTAATTGTAACACGTTTGAGAAAAATCAGTGAATGTGGTATAAAATAATGTAATATTATTTTTTATTTTTGTTTTTAGTGTGCTGCTAATCATTTCTCTTGCGCATTCCACATTATTTTTAAACAACATAAAGTATAAATGACCTGAAATCGTTATTTTCTAGTGGAGGGTTTTTAATATAAAAAAAACATTTATTTAACAAAAGATATTTAAAAGTATTTGGGTTGAATATTGGTACATAGGACTGAACTTTTTACAATCAGGCACTAAACGAGGTGATTTGAAGCACCATAAAATTGGGAGTGGATCAAATTAATAGCAGTTTTTCCTAGCTACGTAATTCTTAAAGAAACCACACTGTAAAGAAACGTCTATCTGATCCATTGGCATCTGCCTTTTCTTTTTTGATGGCTTAATCGAGGACGCATGTTTGAGTAAGAAAGTCTATTCACCAGAAACAAGAGCTATTTCCAATGGCTGTCACAAGATTTGTTGGCCGGAACGACATGCAAATGAGACAATCCTTAACGAATTTATTCTGAGTTTAAATTTAACTATGCAACAAAATGACCAAAACTATTTTTTAAGAAAAAAAGAGTGTTAGAGGGAGTAGATCCTATCATGGTTTCACGTAAAAGCTCAAAGCTTTTTTAGAACGTGACATATGATCACAAAGGGTGAAAATAAACATGTATGACAATGGGGGGGGGGCAATGACGTCAAATGTATGACATCCATACATTTCTGTTAAATTAGTATTGAGACCACTATACTATTCAATTACCAATTATAAGCGTGATTAAGGCTTACTATTTTAAACCATACAATGCATACATAAATGAGAAACAAATATCAATTAGACAGGCAATTATTACATGTTTATATTTACCTCATGCATTGGCATTGCTGCAGGTGTTCGATACATAGTTAATATTTGTATTTACTGATATGATTTTGGCACAATCAAACAAACAATTCTGAAACAATGCTTTTGTAACAATTATAAGTTAATAATTTTTATAATTTAATAACAATTAACTAACATATTTACCAAAATTGTTTGTTTTATGTTTTAAGAAATTTCCCTTTGTCTTTTTTTAATAAAACAACCTTTTTTTATTTTACCTTCATGATAGATTGAAAGTATCAAATTTTATCACGTACATAAGATATATGCCGTGAGGACAGGATTAAGTGCCATAGTTATCAATGTACGTTTAGCTATAGTTTTAATAAATATTAATTTAATTTATGGCTTTTTACTCAAATCATTTATAATGACACAAAGTCATTCTTAGGGAACTGGAGGATAACTAAATAAAACTATTCTCAATTCTATAAATAATAGTGGTGAGTACTGTTTTCGGAGCATAGAACTCGCCTTTGTGGCGGTAATCACGTACTTCCGGATATCTAGGCCAATCCAATTTCTTTCAGGAAGTACTTGAATGACAGTTAATTTGCTCATAGGTGGATCCACACCCTTACCGGATTGGTGCCCAGAAGGATCTAGATTTCCTTTTCTATAAATGTATGGGCTTACACCACTGTGCTTTAAAACGACACTATTCGGCCGACCTGAATGTAAGTTTGTCAGTGAGTGAGTGAGAAACCGTCTACTGATCGATGTATTGTTGTAACAAAAATACATTTTAGTTACCTACAATGTATTACGTTAATATAACATTAATAGAATTAAAGTACAACAGTTTTCTTTCTATACATAAAATAAATGTTTATATTTCATTAAATCCACACACATCATTTTACCTACACAGTATGTAGTACTTTGGAGGTACAGTATAATGATTGCGTTGTAAGGTTCTGATTGAAAGTAGAGTCCATATTTGTTTATTTTTTTCATAATATTAACCGGCCTTTTATGGTTAACTGAAATTGGTTGTACGGATTAAAATATCAGTTATTAAAGAATTTTATTAATAAATGGAAGGTAATTGACATAAAAATATATTTCTTTACTTTATTTAAATTATTATAATTCATATTATGTGTTTGAATTTCTATAAAAATGTAATGTTCATTTAGGCCAAAATAACGGGTATGTATAACTATCAAATGTGCAATAAAATAGTTATTTAACTATATCAGAGATGTTAAATAAAAAGTGTTGATATTTATAAATATTTTAATACAGTAAGTGTTAAGGTAATCAGGTTTTTCAAAGAACTGCAATTTCCTATAATTAGACACTTGAACGCGTAGTCAATGAACAGAGAGAACAGAGGGGTTGACAATATCCGCTCCCCCCGCCCTCTCTTCATTTCATAATTACTATGTCATCTGCAATATCACCATGCAGTAAGTGTGTTCACAGTAAAATTGTATTAAGCTTAATTTCAACGCTTGCTTTCCAATAACAGTTGGCGATAAATTACATTATATTGCAATTTTGATTGTTTACATTGTGCTTGATTTTCCAAATTTAAACTAAATGTTTGTCTAAATCTTTATACAAACTGGATATTACGTTAGTAAAATTCTGCTATAAAAAATGTTTAAGTTATTTTTAGGCTGTCGTGTATATTTCGAAAAGGAAAATCCATGAAACAACGAACTCTTCCACTTCATCTCATTTTATTTAGAACAAAAACTTCAATAATAGTCTGTGAAAGCATTCCTCCCTTTCTGCTGACAAATTCCTTTTGTCTAACTGTACAGTGAAAACATAATATGAATGTTTAGGGAATATTTAGGACACTCATTTTTACTCATTTATTCATCCATTTTAGTTATAATATCAAATTTATTTGTAGGTATGTGATTTAAATAAAAACAGTAAAGCTAAAATATTTTCATCGCTTAAAAAAATGTTATTATATGTGTTGTTATATTTATATTGTCTTTTGTAGCTTTAAGTACGTGACAAATCAGTCATTTAGTGTACAAGATATTGTAATTAAAACTATATTGAGCAATATTTTTACGATAGTAAATCTTGAAATATTACTCTAATAATTCTTGTAATAAAATTGTAACTGTGCCATGTAATATTGTATAAATATATTTATTATAAAGTGTGAAGATTATATGTGTATACTATATGTATTGACCAAGTTAACTAGTAGATTAAAGTGGAGAAGAAAGTGTAAAAAAGAGTAAACAAATAATACTGTCAATGGTATTTTAATTGCAATGTTTTTTTTTTTTTTTTAATACTTGGGAAGTGAAGCAAGATTTCCTATATGGTACGGACACTTAATACAGGATACAGAGTGGTAACAATTATTTAGTAGTATAGATAGTCTCACACTACACAACAAAATAGTAGACCAAAATATATTTTTAATTTTAAAACATTTCTAAATGTTACTTTCTAATAGTAAAAAAGTAATTTCTATTGTACTTACTAGTGATCCACGTTTATTCTAAAACTTTGGTTTTGGAAACTTACCTGCAACAAATTTACATTTATGACATGTACAATATATTTAATAATATATTAAAATTTATCCCAAACAATGAAAACTGTAATTGTAAATATCAACATTTTATAAGTTTTAAAGACATATCCATTGGGGTGTTTAATTACATGTTATGTGTAGTAAAAATGCTCACGCATAATTTCATATTAATATATTACACGAATACTTTCTTATTACTAACTTTGAGTAGCTACTTTAAATTAAGATGGATTTAACTTTTTAAAGAAAAGATTCTCCGGTATTAGAGAACATTCCTTCATTTCAAGCCCGGTATGTGAAAGCAAACAACTGTAAACTTGAATGCTGCATATACAAATAACTTGTTAAAACAGCTATACAATACGTGTTTGATAATATTATGCAAAAATCATATTATTTTACCAAAGCATATCTTAGTTAGTTGTGACTTAGATTTAAAGTGCGTTTTTCTAACATAAAGAGAAGAAAATAAAATAAAAGTAAATTTGAATTTGTAAAAATATTTAAAAAAGGTATTAATATATTGTTATTTTGAGTTTTAGAAGTAGTTAGAAACAAAGCATTCTTATAAACAACAGCTTTAGTTGTTTTGTTTACTATAAAATGCGATTTACATTAGTAGACACACCCTACAAAACGTAAATAGTTTATAATACAAATTAGTTGAAAAATTACAAAATTATTGTGACCTTATACAACATAAAACATTTAAAACTTCTATGAATATTCCAGTTACCATTTTAGAAGAAAACTTTAAAACTATGCCCTCTCAAATTTCAAACAAGTGTGAAGAAGGAATGTTGTAAATGTGATGAGAATTTTAAGAATGAGGATAAATCTTCTATAAATTGATAAAACCTTCTGAGGTGAATTGTAAATAATATTAGGTGATTGTATAAACCAATTTTATTTCGTTGTAAAATAGTTCAATATAACAAACTATTTTACAATTAAAATATATTTTAAAGTAGGGCCTACAGATATATAGTTACGCTTTTAAAACCCTGTTACATATCTCTAACAAAAAGATTGATTTTGTGATGAAAAATCTGCCTATTTGAATTGATCTTCAGCATTCACTCACTACTAAGGTCCGGTGAGCAGTTTTTATTAATTTGCTTATCTTCATACTGCGAAACATGCATATTTGTGGTCTTGAAAATCCATGAAACATTCTTCTTTCTTCATAAAATAAGAGGTTGATCTCCTTTTTAACATTATTCTACCCATTACTCTATCGGCTCTCGATCTGTTACTGACAAATAGTCCAGTCCAGGAAAAGAGGTCGCCTGTGGTAGGTAATAATGTGCTTTTAAATAAATGGTTATGGATAATTGGCACCAACCTTCCCCAATATTGAGCACTAAAATCTCGAAACTTAAAAAATTACCAGTTTGAATCCCGAATATGTTTTTTTTTGTCATAACTAAAAAACTAGTCAAGTTAGAGGCATGCGAATATTATTAAATTACCTTTAATTTTGATTTACATATTTCCTAAAAATTTAATTAAAATTTAGAGCAGTTTGTGAGAAAATTCCATTGTTGTATGTTTTTCTGCATAAAAAAAAAATTCAACAGAAAAATAAATAAAAATGATCTGGAGAGATTGGCAAAATACACCTACATACTAAATTTCTTTACAATCATTCCATCTGTTTGGTTTCCAGCGAAGTGCACATACAAACAGACACAAGCACAAACGGACAGACGTAAAAAAAAATGTTCCGAAAAAACACTTTTTGGGTTCAGGTGACCCTAAAATGGATATTTAGAACAACTTGAACAAAAAAATTATTTTTTTCGATTTCAATACTTTATCTATGCTAACGTATATGGGAGAAAGTAAAAACGAATAATTGTAAGTCAATATAGAAGTGCACAATAATAAACTATTATTCAATTTTGTATTTTATTTTATAGGCAACTAATTCTTAGCAGCATTGTTATTTCTTATATATTTTAATTAATTTAGCACAAAAACGTATGTAAGTAATTCTCCCTTTTTCTCAACCAACGCTTCTGTATGAAGTTCTTTGCTAATCTTATTCAAGTGGTTGTGTATTTTATTTTTTAAGATATACAACAATGATAAAATATTATGAATATTTTGTTTCGCTACAATAACATTTAAATAAAGAGAACATAATCATTAAGCTGTTCTACCATTCTAGTTCCTGCTACCTTAAATATGGGACATTTACAGTGCTTAACCTAGTTTTTCTACTTAAATGTAACTCCATGTAATAATGTAGTCTAAACGTGAATTTACACTTGTATCTCAACTACAACATATGAGCTGCATTCATGTTTTTCATAATATATTACCTTACCATTAATTATTATAGATATTGCAATTCTAAGGAATTCAGATCATTGTTTACTACTCCAACAAATTAAGATTTACAATTATAAAGTAAATTATATAATATGAATGCAATCGGCCTGGTTAAGTATTAGCTTACGTATTTAACACTGACATTTCAAAAGGGATTATCTCTCACCTTCAATGTTAATTTGATAGTACCTGATATGTTTACAATTAAAGGTTTCGAAATTCAAACCCTCGATATTTAGATTTGGAAGACACTGTACATAGATTTTGATTAAACTATATTTAATGGACTCACCATGTGCTGTTTTCTAACCCTTCACCCGGTATACATACTTGTCTACCTCACCCTGTATAATAAAAAAAAAAAACCTAAAGATGATTTTCTTTTTTACTAATGTGCAACTGTAAGAGCGTTGTCATTCGTTTTTTATGTTTCAATAATAGTTTTGAACTGTTAGAAGAATGAAAAATTATCAGCATCTAAGAAAAATTCCTAAACCTTTGTGGACACTTTCACATAAAATCGAAGGTAAAATTATAAAAAATGTTTTTAATATATTAACTCAAGTAACTTGGAAACTGGATAAAAACTCAGGAGGACATTAAAAATTTTAAATTTCAATAGAAGAAATACATGCATGGATGTAGAGAACAGGTTATAGATATTGAATTTGATTAGGAAGTAAGTCTTAACAGGACAGAAAATAGGACAAATAAAAATATTGAATCATTGAAGAGGTTTTGGCTAGGTAAGAGGTGGACGTCGTTCTAGTTTTATCACTCTCTTTGAAAGCAATTAACGGAAAAAATAAAGAAATTGTATATATGCGTCTCATGACAAAATAAAGACTAACAATTTATCGTAAAGTTGATAGAAATAAGGGTCTGAGAGTTCAAAAAAATTGGAAATCCAATCAGGCTTACCGCAGTGAGACGTAACGCATTGCCTCCAAGATAAGGGAGATAGCAAAAATGTTCGCTGACGAAGCTCCCCTTACGTTTCTTGTATCTTGCCAATATCGATTGCACTTTCTACATCATTCCCCTCCACGTAAACATTTGTCTTATCTTACAGGAAATATTTTGTAAGAATAAAATTACTATGTTTACTTATTTAATTTTTTTAATGCTGCGTGTAATAAGTATTTAGAAAGTGTATAAAACAAGTAATATTTCCTAAATATTGTTTAAAAGGAGGGTTATGATTGTAAACAAATTTATTAACTTATTGATCATCACAACTTTTAGAACATTGTGTTTAGTAAAATTTAATTATTGACGGTGAGTTTTTAAAAGTTTAAATTTTAAAGCATAAACATCATATAAAAATATGGTTAACAGCAAACTTTCACACTATAATTGTAAGTTCAAATTCATAAATTAATATTATTATTTTATCTTTAATAACAATTTAAATTAAATACAGTCATATTTAATTGACCTTTACATCTTGAACAGTGGAAAATTAAGTATATCCTTACAATACCAACCTAACTGCTTTAACATCTTTCAAGTCAGATTAATTTTAAGATGCAATATACAATAACAATAAATAATTTTAGAGTAGAATGATTTCTCAGATTGCATGCACAATTGTTTAGCAAATTTTGTATCATACATACAACTAAATTCCAAATGTATGATAATTACTAAAATACATTTTTTTCATACCAACAGAAGGAGCTCCGATGATTACACACTGTATATAAATTTACAAAACACTTGAATTTATATGCTCAAAACCTCCACAAGAGTAAATAGAATTTGTATTACAATTTTTAAGGTTATAGCTTGATAATTTGTTTTACAGTGTTACGTGTTATTTTATTACAACTCATATGTAATACATCAAAAGGGGCATCTTACAGTATTTTAGTTGGTAGTAACGGTTCATAATAACTAGCAAAGTGATCGAGTGAGAATCATGATTATCTAGTTTTATAACGTATTTAATGTCATTGGCAAAGTGAAATTAATACGTTGATCAATTGTATCATGATCGTATTGAAAATTACAATTTACGTTACATTCATATGAGTTGTAATAACTCCCAGTACATATAACCAATCCTTCAGTAAAAAAATAAAGCAAATAAAATTCAAACATTATAGTAACCCTACAAATGCATTAATTTAAGAATAATGTTGGTCGAAAAATGTTTAAATGTTGTGTTTATTGGCATATTTTAGACATATTCAAGCGTTATCACTAATTAAACCATTCCACTTGGAAGGAGTGTATTTGCTAACAGCAGAGAACGTATAATGCATAGCTACAGGATACAGTAGATTTCTTCAGAACTTCCTTCTTAAATACGGTTCGATTCATTTGATATATAAACGTGGTATCACTAAGTAAAAATATTTTACTTTTCGGCTGTAATGTTTTTAGGGGGTTCAAAATGTATATAAAAATGCTTTAAAAGTTAAAATACGCGAGGTGAATTGAGTGAAATATGTTGAGGTAAGCATTGAATGACCACCGTGTGTGTATATCACTTATACACACATAGGATAAAATATATCACTTAAAATTTTTACAACAATAAGTTTAATTTTTATTTTAATTAGTTTAATTTTATAAGAAATGTTTTTGAAAAATAGAGTAAATATATATTTATAGCTTCTAGGAGAGTTAACCAAGATGTTCTACTATTAGACACTTAATCATGGCACCTATAGAACAAAGAAAACACTGGGGTTGACATTATCCCTCATTACCCTCCCTCTCCTCATTTCATAATCAACGTGTCATCTGCAGAATCCAGAAGCCGTTAGCGTAAAGTACATTTCATAAATATTATATGTCATAAATATTGTAAATCATTTAACTTAATATTACATTTTACAATTTATTATGACAGTACAGATCTGGCTGTAAATATTTTATAAACATATTATTACCTCCATTTGTTACAGCAATGTCAGGAAAGATATGCAGGGAAAATGTAATATAGTCTGAAGCAGACGTAAGCTCTTATGAAAGAACACAGACTGAAGTGACACTTTCTCGCTGATATGTACTAAGGGAACAGTTCTTCTAAAATAAAATGTATTCAAAGAAATATTACATATCATATGATTATTGTATTGCAGTTTTGATTAAGTTCTTAAATACCAGAACACTAGATAAACGTTTTTTATATTAGTGGATGTTGAATTAAATACATCAAACACGCGTAGATCATTTAAGAAACATCTATTTAAGTGTCAAATGAAAACTAGGAATATTTTTAATAGCTAATGATACATTGTATTTATATTTCAGTACTACAGTTTATTAAAGAAAATACATTTGGATATACGCAATTAAAATTCTTATTTTTAAGAATTTTAATTGCGTGTCTAAAATACAACAATATTGTAAGTAAATAGTTTAAATATAATAATCTAGAGTAAACTGTATTATATGGTGAATAGAACATATATAATTTAAATATGTAAAAATCGTTTCGAGTTCGTCTGTATCTTCATTGTAAATGTCCACAAAATATTTAAAACTCGTAATTTATGCTAAATTAATAAACTTGTTCAAGTACACGTTAATAGTCGTATGGGGTTTTAAAATTTTAATTTTTTTCGTGCTATTAATTGAATATTACTTGTTCACTGAATAGATAAAATAGTGGCTGACTGAATTATATGTTGAGATTTCATATACATTATTTAGCCCCTGAGCTGTTCAATCAAATTGTAAGAGAAAATTACTTACTTATTCCGTCGTACAGCTCCTGTGTGAATAGTATAAAATTCAGAACATGTTTCACCGTAAGTACGGCATCCTCAGCTGGTCATCGAGTGAAGATCAATCCACCTAATAGGTTTAGTCACAAGATAAAATTACACAAACACAAAGTACATATACATAATTAATACACTTAAACTCGCACGGACGAACACTAACGACGGGCCAGTCATGACTGTATGGTACGCACGCATCACTTTGTCTGCAGTACTGGACGAGACAAGTCGTTGTGCTAACCAGGCGTGTTCTTGTTGTTATCAGTTTGGCAGAGAACAGCTGATCTGTGGTGACTTGAGTTAAATCCATTAATGAGGCCATTGAAGATTACATTTGAATTAAATTGTAGCTTATCATTTATGATGAATTCGTTAATATTGTTATTTTTAAATGCTTTGTAAATCTCGAATTCTTCAAGCGTGTCCATCTTTCTTCCTTTACTGCATACATGTAAGATATCCAAACTATTGTCCATTGCCTCAAGCGAATGATTGTGATCAAATAAATGTTGTCCAAATGTCGATTTTTGTTTATCTAATTTAGGGTTGGGTAGGTGTTCCTTGAATCTGGTAATAAATCTTCGTCCGGTTTGGCCAATATAAATACTTGGACATTCAGCGCATTTCAACTTGTAAATTCCAGTTTTTTCATACTTATTTAATTGGTTTTTATTCCTGTTAAGAACGTTTTTTGTTCTATTTGAAGTTTTAAAGGCTATTTTAATATTGTGTTCCTTCAACTGTTTATGCAGGCTATTTTGTATGTTATGACTGTATTCAACAGTGATATATCTAACAGGATTAATGGCTGTGCTATTATTAGGTGATATAACATCATTAGATTTTTTATTCTTGTGTTTAGCAATTAATTTGTCCACGATGCTACTATTATAACCATTAACAATGGCAATATGTTTTATTATGGCAACCTCTTTATTGTAATGTTCGATGCTCAACGGAACATTCAACAATCTATGCACCAAGGAGTTGTATGCCCCCATTTTCTGAGAGTGAGGATGGTATGAGCTTGCGTGTATGGTTTGATCATTTGTGGTGGGCTTTCTATAAATACTGAATTGTAAGTTATTATTGTTTTTATGTATGGTCAGGTCTAAAAAGTTTAGTTTATTATTATTTTCAGTTTCGAGGGTAAATTTCAGCTTAGGTGCTAATTTGTTTAAATATTTATGAAGAAAGTTGAGCTGTCTAGTGTTCCCGTTGTATATTATGATAGTGTCATCCACATATCTACGGTAAAATATTATTTTATCTGCGTATTTATTTTGGTCTGACATGATGTAATTTGTTTCTATGTGGTTAAGATAAATATTAGACAAAAACCCGGACAATGGAGAACCCATCGCTAAGCCATCAGGTTGGTGGAAAATTTTGTTATCGAAAGTAAAGTAATTTTGTTTCAGCACTTCTTTCAATAGGGCTATTAATTCACTTATCGCTTCAGGTAAAAGATCTGATTTTTCTAAATGTTTCGACACAATAGTTATGGTCTCATCAACTGGTACATTGGTGTACAAATTCATTACGTCAAAAGATGCAATAGTGTGGTGTGCTTTTACTTCAATATGTTGCATATCCTTTATTAATTCATAAGAGTTCTTTAAACTGTAATTTTTATTCAGTTTAATGTGAGTCTTTAATAGGGTTTCGAGATGTTTTGCAATATTGTATGAAGGTGCCGAAATATAATTAACAAGTGGTCTGACCGGGACGCCTTCCTTATGGATCTTAGGCAGCCCACGTAACACGGGAGCTTGGGGGTTCATGACTTTGAGGCGCTTTATGAAGTCATCAGTTAAAAGTGTTAACTGATGACTTCATAAAGCGTTAAAAGATTTTGACTAAATGACTAAGTTTAACATCATCCGTATTATACTGTAATGTTTGGAATGTTTTGTATTCTTGTCGGATATAACTATGCTAGCAGGATTACCGTAAATATACGTTTTTTAACTTAAAAAAAAAATCTCGGATGGAACTCATACAAGAACACGTGAGTAAACACGCAATGATATCATAAGATATCTTGTAAGTTATCTATTTAATCTGGTATCATTTTAGTTAACCAGTAGGATAGTATACACATCTATAGACATATAGTTCTAGCATTTAATATATGATACTGCATGTATCATATGTTTCTTTGCTAAGTTTTGACTCAATGTTTACTGAAATCAGTAACAAATCTGTTAGAAATAGTATTTTATATGATGCCTCAGAAAACAGAATTTAATTTTTAGTTAAGAAATTCTAACTGTTTATATCAAACGTATTCCAGCAAATATTCACTATTTCTATAAAAATTATGGAAGATCTAAAATAGATTGTTTGAAAGAAATGAAGTAACTCAAACAATGGTGCAGATTCCAGATAAAGAAAGCAAGCTTCGTCAGCACACAACATTTGTACCAAATCTCCCTTATCTTGCAGACTTCGCGCTACGAGTCGCTGCTCCCCTGATTGCATCCCTTCCTTTGTTTGAATCATCTAACACTCCATATGATTTTTTTTCTTTTTTAAATTGAGTCAAAAGAGTGATTTTGATGTAATAAATTGAAAATGTTCATTTCATTTTACAAAAATAAACACCTGAATAACTGATATTCAGCAAGTAGACAGGGTATTGTTGTTTTAATTATCAGGTAAAGAATCCTACATCATATATCTAGGTAGTATACAGTTACTTTGAATCAAGAATATATTTATATTAAAGATATTTCTAACAGTTTGGAAGCAAAGTCAAATAGTTTACTATTCCATTGCGATACAAGATTTTTCAAAATATATAATAATAATATAATAATAAATCCTTTATTGCATGAACAATATAAAAGATATTGTATCGCTAACGTCAGTATTAAAATTAATTAACCTAAGGCTTTAATTTAACCAATCATTCATAAAAATAAATACACACAAACATACATACAAGGAGGGCATTCACACAAATCTACCTATAGTGTTTGAAACTCCCACAACAGTCAACGGGATGTGTCTAGCCAATTACGTTGGTCTCCCAGTCATGTGCTAGCAACTCTCCGACGCTGTAAAAAGCCTGGGACAACAGTATGTCTCTCAAGCGGGTCTTAAATATTTTTGAATCTGGAGCAATTTTAATTTCTTTAGGTAAGCTGTTAATTAATTTGACACCCATCTGCGAGGGCAGGTTTTGATAGACTACCGTTCTGTGTTGCCTAGTACGGTAGCCATCCTTGCCTCTAGTATTATAATTATGTAAGTCACTGCCCCTTATCAGGTTGCATTTGGACATACAATATAAAATTGTTTCTAGAATATACAAGCAAGGCAGAGTCAACAGCTTGAGTTGTTTGAACATTGGTTTGCTCGACTCTCTGCTCATTAAATTTGCAATAATTCGGACTGCCTTCTTTTGGAGTCTACTTTTTCATCTCTAAGAAAAAGTAAATAAAGATTTTTTTGTTTTAACTAAAATATCTCTAGAGTCATTTTTAAATGTCTTATTTGTGAACAGTATACAAATTTTACGTCAATCGATTTTCAATTTAAAATACCACCAACATGTTTCTTTTATTATTTTTATTTAAAAAAACATTATTAATGGTATAGTATACAAAATTAACAAAACAAGCAACAAGTTCACTGTTTATTATGATCAAAAAGTTTGCTGTTCATTTGAGAGTATCAAGCAGTTGGTAATAATTTAACAATACTTTAAACTCAATAAAGTATGTACTTACTGATTATTAAAACCAATTAAAAACTATTTTTATTTAGTAATTTTTATTCACTGAAATGATCTCTCCTAATTTGGCCGAACATAATTAACTACAACTAAACAACTTGATGTTTTTTGTTAAATAGGGAACTTTTCTAGGACAATTTTTACATTTTAAATAAAACAAAATATACTCCTCAAAATGAAAGCAAAGAAAAACAAGAGTAATTACTTATAAGTTTAAACTACTGATTTCATTAAACAAAAGATATCGAAAAGATAGAAGTATTAAATAAGTAACAAATACATTTAGTTAAATTTGTTATTTTTTTTATATTAATAATTTATTTTATACTAGCTTTTACTTAGCCGTAATTACAACGTTAGTTGATGTAAAAAGGGGTAACTATTGAAGTAGCATTGACTACATTGGCATACTCTTACGACCCTCGAGTTATGTTGACTATTATACTTGTCAAGGACAATCACATATTGATTAATTATTTGATGGTGAACAATCCCTCACCCCCGTGCTTACAAAGGTCCGTCCGAGTAAACTAGGGGGGGTTTGAAGGAGGGGTGAGGCTAATCTGCGTCTAGTAATGTTCGAATGTAGATGGTATATATGTCTTATATGAATAATCTTTGTATAGCTTTTTTCTTATAATTATCTGATCTAATAATGAAGCAACTTTCCAAAATAATATTGGGTAATATTCTCTCAATATTCAAATATATTATTTTATTGTTTGAATTTCTCTGTGTAATTTAAATATAACGTTAAAATGAAATAAAAACTACGTTAAACTTGGTATTTGTATATAAACCACGTCATAAATGTATTTACAATAACTGCCGACGTTTCAGCCACACTGATGCAGACCATCTTCAGGGCGAATGACACGTAAGAATGGTCTCAACTCACAAGTTTAACAGTATTAGTAACCACTGTGGAAGGATACCCATGATGACATATACGTGTAAAATCCAAACTTAAAACATGTAAACTCCAATTAACAAGATAACTTCAATGACCCTTTGGCACTTTGACACAAGCTTTGACACTTATCTAAGGTAATGTACCTTATCTAAAGCTGCTAAAACTTAGGTCGACATTTTTCTATTTATGTAAGCCTGTGTTATATTTTCTAATTACTGAAGAAATTTACCATACGATGCAATAAAGTTGATTAAATTTACAGAGAATATTTAAACACGATGATACTAAACGTGATTAAATAATAAAATATGTTTTATAAGTAATTTGTTTAAGTACTAGTTCATGGTAATTCACCGGTTACCTGTAACTTTATATTTGCAGTATTTATTGGCAGTAGTATATATATATTAATATATCTGAAGCAAATTAGATGAACATACTAAGATAACTGTGTTGAACCCACATTTGAAAATACAATTGAGAAAAAGCAAATAGTTAGACAACAGTTTATGGCCTAAATAGGTTGTTTTAATAACAACTACCAAGAAATTAAATTTAAAAGAGTAAAGTGAAAAAAACGTGAGAAGTATAGTTGGGTGGTTCAAATAACTTAAAGGATGGGACGCAATGAGGGGAGCAGTCGTTCGCAATGCGAAGTCTGCAAGATAAGAGAGATATGCTACAAATGTTGTGTGCTGACGAAGCTCCCCTTTCTTTATCCAGTATCTACGTCACAGTTTGAGTTATTTTATTTCTTTTGACAATCGATATTTGCTACTTAAGATTTAAAAAATAATAACATACGTAGTTTATTTAACAACATATTATTTTTATTATTGTTACTAATTACAACTACATAAAATATTATGTACTTAAAAACATATTTAAATATACTTAATACATTATTAAACGTAAAAAGACTTTTTGTATTGTTTAATATTTGTAATCTATTAGAGACTAGTATTGACTTAGTAATACTACAACATACCTACAACCACGCTAGCTAATGTAAGAAAGGGGTAAGTATTCAAGTAGCAGACTTCATTGCAAAGTTCTCACAACCCTCGACTTATGTTGACTACATTACTTGTCAAGAACAATCACATATTGATTAATTGTTAGGTGGGGGACAACCCCTCCCTTACAAAGGCTCATCCCCTCGGGTAAACTAAGGGGATTTGAAGGAGGAGTGAGGCTAAATTGCTCTTAGTGGAGGGTAAATATGTATTATCTTGTGAAATGTGTCTAATGAACAGCAATTTTACCTAATTTATATATTTATTTCATCATATTAAAGTAGAAATAGTTTTCATTAAAACATAGTATAAAATAAAATGTTTACAGTGTATGCCAGAAATAAAAACAATTTAAGATTAAGGTTTTTAGAATTTTTGATGTTACAAGAAATGCTGTTTTAAAACTTGAACATCAATAAACTTTAGTTAACACTAAATTCTCTGTATGTGTGTTTTACCTAAATTGGTGCGAGACCTCTAATATTTTATAATGTTTGCCAAATCATCAACATATCCTTATTGCAATATTATTTTGACTACAGTAGAGCTGCGTTATCCAATATGCTGTTATTCGACATTCCGTTTCAATCGACATATCCGTTCCGAAATCGCCACCGTAAATAACGTTTGATTTTCCAAGATAGTTGGGACCGGAACTGACATTTATACAACGAAAATATTTTAATTTGTTAAAGTTTGATTGTATATTGTAGTGCATGTACTGCATTACGTAAATTACGTAACAATTTAATACAGCAATAAATTACTTGTCATCTACTGTGTTTTTGAATTAGCAGATACAGCAATTCCCTATTATCCGACATTTTCCCTTATCTGACGTCATCACGGCCTGTATACGTCGGTTAAGCGAGGTTCTAGTGAATTGTCTCAAAATATGCTTGAAATTAGGTCATCATATTTGTTCCAAAGAAAAAGAAAAGTTAATGTACTAGATTTAGTGATAATATTATAAATTTGCCTGAAATTATTATAATTCATTTACTAAACGCTAAGGTTATGTGAACAACAATACTAAACGGGAAAAAATGGCAAAATATGTTTTTAAAGTATTATTCAACTGAACTCGTTATGTATTTGTAAGTTTTTAGGGCATTTATTTGACTTTACTAATATTTTTATCTTTGTTCAGTATTTTTTTATAATAATTAGTGTTTTTTATAATAATAAGTGTTAGTTTAGTTACGTTCTTTTCATTTATTCAATAAACAAATGAAATATTTTAAATGCTAACAATATTCTTAATGTAGCAGTTAATTATTATTATTATTATCGATCACCATAAAATTTGTGCATTTTGTACTTGTATTGTAATATATTTGTGCATTTTGTGCTTATATTTAAAAAATGTGTGCTATGTGACGTTTACTTGTACTGTATATGTACCAACACGTATTATGCTAATTAAAAAACTTTATTATTATTATTATTTTAAACTGTCAAGGAGAGGAATTAAGATTTTGTCACTTAAAATATGAAGTGAAAAATTGTCAGGAGTGTAGGGTGGTTCAAACAAAGGAAGGGATGCAATCAGGAGAGCAGCGGCTCGTGGTGCGAAGTCTGCAAGATAAGGGAGATTTGCTACAAATGTTGTGTGCTGACGAAGCTCCCCTTTTCTTTATCTGGCATCTGCTCACATTCGTTGTTTGAGGTTCTTTTTTTCCTACAACAGTTTTTAGTTTTAGTTCCTGTAGAGTTTTAAAATTCTATCTTCCTACATGAACAATCATTAAGTTGTGTATTAATGTGAAATATATTAAATTATAATAATGAGAAATATATTAATGAGAAATTAAATTAATAATTTAAATTTATAATTGTTACTTACTGTTAAAATTTAATTTTAAATCATTAAAAACTGTATGTTTACTTCTTTCCAAGTAAATCATATCACATTACGAGCTTGATGTTGATTTACAAAGTTCTCTTACGAAATCAAAAAGTGTCAATACCATAAATCAACAATCATGTAATAAAAATAAAACGTTTTTATTATTAAGAATGTTTCTAATAATAAATCAACATCTTCAGTATTAACATATTAACAGTATAATAGTATTTGTTAATTAAGAAATTATATGGAATTACAGGCATCTTCATTTATCATATTTTGATGTAAACGAAAAATATCCTAAAATATCCTTTTCACTCTCCAAACACAAAACACTCCGTCCTAGCAGGGAAGCCTTGATCATGCCCCATTGTAAAACACCCTTCAAGAGTCTCATCAGGGACCTACATATCTCACTATTATGTAGCCTTCTTTTCATTTTACTTTCTTTTGTAAGTTAGTTTTAGAAATAATTTAAGACGAATAGGAAATACATTAGTAAATTAGGAAGTTAGTTGTTTGAAATTATATCCGTAACTTGTTTAAGAATTTTGAATAAAATTACCATGTTTATAACAAAATTGTATAAAATACTTCTTTATTCATTTTCGAAAGCACTTAACAAATGTTTACAGTATTGGTTTTATGTATTTACGATAACACTTACGAAAAAAATTGTATTATACATATTAAAAACCTCGAAATATTTGATTTATTAGACAAAGTAAACTTGTATAAAATGTTTACTCCTTTCAAGAATGATTTTCAAGACAAATATTACGTGTTATTTAACCTCATAGTACGTCAGGAGTTTTGATATAGCCTGAACTGTATTTTCCCCACTGATTTTGTTTTCTAAAACATAAAGTGGCTATGTAATCACCTTATGAATTTGAGTGATAGGTTCGATAAGAACAACTGATCATTTCTACCTTAAGCTGATTGTGTAAAATTGGAGTAGACGTGTACAGCTATGGTTGCACATATTTCACAAATACTCATTCATTGAACAGGGATGCCCATTCAATGACGTTGTATTATCGAAGAAGGAACAAAAGCTAGTCAGAAACATAAACTAAGCCTGCTACGTAATCATTAACGTTGTTCTTTGCCTCTTGGGTGACATTTTGGCAGTTTAGTCCTTTATTAATGATTACATTATCTATATCAAAACATTTATACAAAAGTAAATGATTTGCGAACAAGATACATTGTGAATACAATAACATGCTGTTTTTTTACATATGTATATTAAATAAATTCGTATACGAACAAATCGACGATATATACTGTGAAAAAATTTATAAAACTATCAAATGACATTTTTTTTTATGTATATGAGATTCTAGGCTTGTGTGGTTAAAATTATATTATTGGCTATTTGATAGTGTTTTGAGTTAAGAATATTACTTTATTTAACAATATTTTAAAATTACAGTTTTTAAAAAACAAAACAAACTAATGTATTAATAATAATAATAAATGTGGGACAACCAATGAAAACGAAGGTTTTATATGACCCAACTGTTTGTTAGATTCACAATAACAGCCTAATTCATGGACCGATAACCCTCACATTTGGTACTTATATGTACCATATAATTGTAGATCAACTCATATGAAGCATGTTTGAATATTTATCTGTAAATAAATTTATTAGTGATAACAAGGAAGAAACTACAGTAATGAGACTATAATTGACTATATCTGCAATCTATTCATTTTACGCCTACTTAAGTCAAGTGGTAGAACTACTCACCTGTACAACTACTCACCTACAATAATGAATTAGTGGGGTTTTAGATGTATTAGTGTTTAAGAACGTTTATTAGATGACCTATTTGCCTTTTATTTCATTTTGAATATGCAACATGTATTAATTAATTGTAAGTTTACATTTGATATTTACAATATGTATTTAATTTTAAAGCATCTTTTATTATATGACCGTAACAAATGTTCAATTTAAAAAACTTATTAATAACTAAAACATTCATAGCTTATCATTTTGACAGGTGATGACGAATATTGTATTGTGTTTTATTTTATTTAAATAATGATATATTACATAATCAAAAATCTAAGAACACTTGTTATGTATAAATACACAGAGGTGTATACAGCAATCTAATGATGTATCATGAAATACGTATATAACAAATATTTCAACTCCAAAATACTATAAATCAATAGTGAATAGAAACGATGAAGCAACTACTTTGGAATAGGGCTTATACCACACTGTTTGGATAGGCAATATCCGCTTTGCCTTCGACAAACGCATTCAAAGGTTTATTTCACAAAGATAAGCTTTACTTTGTGCTATGACGTTTAAAAAATATACAATGCACTGGCAATTTATATAAATGGAATATTATAGTCTTTTATAGTACATACAGAGGAAGCTCAAGTGTTCGTGTGGTATTATTTTTTTAACGGTTATCAAATATTATTAAACATTTATGATAGCGTGATGATAATTTATTTCTAATTTTAATAATATATTACAAACTAAGTATGCCATATATAACTTGTTTTGATCTTATTTACAAATTGTACGTGGCCAGTTTTATTCGCAGTACAACATATTGCCCGTTCATATTATTTAAGTAAATATATCAATCAGGACTAGTAACATAAATATGAAATCCGGAGAATATATTTTCTAAATGACTTACCTGTTATCGAACTCCCTTACAAGTCATATTAGGTCAAATTTGAACGTTCTTACTTTCTACGAATGACTGAAAATTATGTGTATTTCTATTTTAATTATTATTTAATGTAGAACCAAATTAAAAGATATAGCCAACACTGGTACAATGATATATAGGTTATTTATATAATGTATATGTATTAAGTAATTATCTTTTTTATTTTCTCACATACGCGTTATCATAGAGAAAGTATTGTGATCATCCAAAAAAATGTTCTTTACAATATGTTACAAAAATCCATTTTAGGCTAACCCTGAACCCAAAAAAGGTGTTTTTTTTCGAAAAAAAAAATATGTTGGTGTCTGTGTATTTTCAGTTTGCTGGATACCAAATGGATGGATAAATTTTTATTATATTCGGTATTTAGGTTTTGTTCCATTTTAGTTTAGTTTTTTCATGGTCATAAACGAAAATGGAATTTTCTCAAAGACTGCTCTAACAGTTTTGATTAAATTTTCAGGAAAAATGTGAATTATAGTTTAAAATCTTCAGTAAAAACCACATGACTAATTTTTGTGTTATGGCAAAAAACATATTTGGGAATCAAACTGGTAATTTTCAAAGTTTTAATTTTTTTGCGTTTAATATGGGGAAAAGTTTGTTCCAATTATTTGGAACCATTTATCAATTCTAATAATAATATTTTGTTTTTGACCTTAGAACAATGTATGACACTCAAATTTGATTCGCACAACTAAATGATTGTCCAGAATTTTTACGATACAAACTATAAAGACTGGTGGACGTTATTGACGTGAAGGCCGGTGTCTGGGTAAGTAAGGGGCTGAATTGACAAGCACTTACAACCCTTCCACTTGTTGAGACCACTTTACTTGTCAAGAACAACAAAATATTGATTGATTGTATGGTAAAGGAACCCTTCTAGATGACAAAATAGGGAGAAATAAAAAACAAGGTAAGGAAAAGAAATAAAAAACCCTTAGTTTTGAAAGTCTACCAAAATGTTGTTAATTTCGTAAACTAATATATTTATTTATTTATTTATGACTCTTTACATAACAGCTTCAGGTAAAAACCTAATACAGCCATTTTCACAAAACTATAACTACACAACAATTATTTTCAGTACAAGAATAAGTAAACTATGCTAAAAGTATATAATACAGGCTTAACAGTAATAATCAACTATGTAGCGTGAGCTAACAAATAATATTTATCCAAACATAACTTTAGAAACAAAAAGAAGTTAAATATTGCAGTGAATATCCATTTTATGAAAGTGAAGAATTTTATTTACTTCAATTAAAAACAAACTCATTTTTGAATTAAAAACATCTATTTCTGTTTTAAACTTATTTATTAGGTGAAGTGCTCTAAACAAAGACAAATTATAAAATTGTACAGTAACACTTCGAGGTATGTAAAAAACTATGGATGAACGCAAATTACTTCTAGGGACATTTAACTTAATTTTATCTAATAAATAAGAGCTATCAACAAAATTGTGTAATACTTTGAACACCAAAATGATATTTGATTTGGCTCTTCCACTGGCTAACGATTCAAATGAAAACAAAACTCTCAATATATCTGTTGAGAGATCTCTAGGACAAAAAATATTAAATCGTTTAAATATAGGTATCTTAAGAATTTATTTTTGAATGGCCTCTATTGATGATATGTGGTAATGTATATATGGATCCCAGATTGGGGCAAAGTATTCTAGTCTGCTTCTAACAAATGAAAAATACAAACCGATTATAGTTTCTATGGACGAAAATAACTTGGTGTTTCTGGTGATAAATCCTAGCATTTGGAGTGATTTATTAATCATTGAGTTTATGTGAATGTCAAATTTGAAAAACGAATCAAAGATTACACCCAAATCCTTTTATATAGGAACATTAGTTGCTATTTATAAGTGCTTCTCACCTCTATCTTCGTCAGTAGTGAATTTCTTGTGAGTTCCTCCGATCTGCTGACGTTAAGTGGATTTCTCCAAAATAGATTACCACCATATCTGTACATCTTGTATTTATACTGAAGTAAATGCTGTATAACATTCACTTGTATTTTTTTTACTGTACCAGCTCGTACCATGCTAAATTAGGAGCCCTTCTCAAAAGAATAATATTAACCTATAACAATAAATATATATTTTAATATTATTACACTATGCAATGGTAATCTAGTAACGAGTTATAAATTAAAACTTAATTTGAATCATTGGGTATAAAAGCAAACATTTTAATAAATCTACACTTACCTAACTACATGTAGTCTACCAATCTTAAACTACCAATCATAAGAATTGCTGTTTTAGAACCAGAACTGTGTGTAGTGAGATAAAACGTATTTTTAATTTGTATTACCTATTAAATAGTTTAATAAAAACAATATTTTTAGTTTATTATTAAAATTAATCATAACGTAATTACGGATATATGAATAATAAAGGATTTTATTACAGTAAACTATATTTCTAAACAATGACATTAGCTATCGTGTAATGTACTTAAATGATCAATGATGTGATCATTTGAAATGGTGATGTGAATAAATTGTCATAAAATCACAATTAAACATGATAAAATTCCAACTCCAAACCTGGACACAAGAGAACCAAAACAGTTAAGGAAAAGAACTAAGTATTATGGGATGGTAAAATGGATTAATACAGGGAAGTATTTTCCATAAAAAAGATAGTGTAAGAGAACTGTCATGGATGGGAAAGAATAAGAATGGAAAGTTTTCCCAAACACATCAGAAGTAAAAATCTTAAAGAAAATGAAGTATAAAAAAATGAGGGATAATAAAACAGCTACAAAAATCGCAAATATGATGCAAATAAATACGTCCAGATCAATATATATATCCCTTATATTAAGGTATGAATGTGCTCAAACTGATTAATGAATACGAAATAATTCTTGTACTGTCCATTTTATTGTACAAAAAAGTAAAAAAAGTCAATATTCTAACACAATTTTAAGTGTAATATACTTTCGTTACCAACTCCAAACTGTTTGGTGCATTAAAAACATCAGCAGTCGTAAATCCCTTAAGACACTTTTGCTTCCGAAAGTGAGGATGGAAATGTGATTTGGAAAGAACTCCTCTCCCAGGAGAGACTCGTCGTCTCAACTCTGTTAAAAGTGTGACTTACATCTCCAAGGCTGCACGTTCCACTTCAGATATTTATTTGCATACTTTAGGTAAATAGTAAATATATATTTCGTACTCTCTGTTAAGTATTAAGGCTATTTAAATGTTAGAATGATCGTGTAATAAATACTAAAATAAGTTTATTGTAGATTGCAATTAACCTTTAACTCATGTGCTTACTTTGACTAACGTAAGTACTGTCGTGGGGTCAAAATCGTGGGAATTAAATTGTACATACAATATTTTAAAACGTCGATGAATTAATAAAATATTATTACTATTATGTTTAGTAACAAATGGTACTTTTATTACATTTTCAACTTTTTTCATGGATCTGTAAGTACTTAAAACAACAGTCAAAGTCAATTGTTACCGGAGCAATATACTGACTGTTTTTTATTACAAGTTTAAATTGACATCAACGTTTCATTTGAATAAATTTACGCAATGTTGTATTAAATGAAAATAGTTCTAATTTTAATCAAACTGGTTTTATAGTTTTGTGAGTCAAATTTATTTTAATTTTTCATTAAAATTTAATGCTTTTAGAAATATAATAAACTGCTAATTTTTTATTTAATTTATTTCGAATACCACCATATACGGTAGTTCGGTGGATAACGCTTAATTCTTACATATGAGACATCGACACAACTTTGTGTGTATTGTAAAACGAAGATGAATGATTACATGAGTGTAGGATAAGTGTGGAAGTCCTGTGTGGTCTGGTTACTAACTGAGTTCGACTGTTCCTCAGAAAGGGTTATTTATTAACAGTCTAATACCCACGCGTATTTCAAGGTCGATGATCACACGGCTGGTACCTTGAGAGGATCGCACCTAAACAAGATTGCTGATGAGTGAATGATTAAATTAATGATTACTCCCCATTTTATTCTTTGCAAAATGAAACAAAGGCTTCGGCAAATAAAGCTCACGCAAAGGCATTCAGGCCCATTGTATCTAGTAGGTGAAGTTGTTTCTGTAACTAGCGTTTATTAAGGACTGATAGGAGTAAATACACAATACATATTGAATATTAACACGTTCTGATCAAGTCTTAAGGCTCTTGATGGCATATTTAGTGGCATCAACAGATACGAGGGAAATGTCAACTATTGACGTATTTTATCATAATGATTAATTCAATTCGAGTTCTACGTTAATTTTGTCACCATTAAAAGCTTGAGTTCTCTTTAAATTTCATCTGCAACATAGTAGAGTCATTAATGCGCACGTTATCATTAAGTTCTTGTTGACTGCTGCTACAAAGAACACAAACAAAAATTGGCAGTTAAAATGTAAAAATAATTGTGCAAGGAGCAAATCCGACGTACGGTGATTTCTCCCTCACGAGCTGGAGAGGCCTCGATGATTTGTGACCACGGCTGGGGGTGGGTGTGTGGACAATATGGTGTGTTGTCCAACTCAGATGACTTATGACAGTACAGCCCCATATCAAACCACGTCGTTAATGGGTGTGATATGTGTAAACCAGTTGTAAATGACCGTGAGGGAACTACTATTTTGTATTTATAAAAGGCTAATTTTTAAGATACTTTAACAACAAAAGTTATAAATGTTATAATATTTCATATAATGAAAACATCTATCTCATATTTATGAATGTGGTTGTTCCGTACTTAGTATTAGATATTGTACATATAGTTAATTGTAATTCATAATTAAGTAATTTAATAGTTTGTTCCTCTTATCTGTATTTATAATCTCTTAAGCAGAAATTGTTAATCACATACTCGTAACATATTCACCTGTTACTATATTGAAATTTAAATAATATTACTGGCCTCTATGCACATGCACTTGCCAAAAGTCAAATATCAGGTGACATTGTCTAACCCTTTTAACCGGTGGTGTGAACCCCGTCAACACGCTTCACCCGTATACCTAAAATTAAAACAACAGTTGAACTCATGATGCTATGCAGAACGGTTCGCTCGGATCTCGCGTCGCGATTGCCGTGACCTCCCTTATATTGTATAGTTTTGGTTTCATTAGTCAGTGATCATGTTTTTTTGTTTCTCAATCTCTCCTCTCAATCTACTCAGCATTTTATTCAAAGTATACTCAAAACAGTGTTGTGTTGTGCTCCAAACTGACCGCTGGACAACATCGACATCCTAGGCCTGGTGGATCTATCTCTACGGTCATCTCAACTCTCATCTTCTCAGTTCTTCACTTCAAGATATGCACTGTTTCCTCTAAGGGTACAGTTGGTTCCTTTTTCATTACTTTCTACTTATAAAATGCATCTCCCTGTGATCGTTCGTGGTAACGTCTTTTGTAGTGTTTCCTCTACTAACGTGTATGTTAGTTGGTCCTCCGAAAAGGCACTAAGCTTTAATATCTCTCAAAACGCCCTCAATACTAAATAATGGTGATCTCAACTGTCCCTAACATCCCTGTTGCTAAGTATTTAATGTTTTTCTACTATAAGCTATAAAATCATTTACTAAGAAGAACGTTATAAAAATATATATGAAGGTCCTACTTGTATTTATTACAATTGTACATACACAATTGCATGTCCTACTCTGGATTTTACATCATTATACTGTATTCTAAATGTTCGATATTAAATAGTCATAAAAAGCATTAAAGATATTATGAAGTTAATATGTAACCGTAGTCAATAAACCATTCAAAACACTAATATCTTAATTTAACTAGAATCAGCTAATACTTACATTATAAACCATTTATATTAAAATAAAACAGAATGATAGTGTTAATTTACTGTGTAAGGATAGCCTAATTTGTAAATCGGAACAAAATTTAAATATATCAAGGGCCTATATTAAAATACATTAATATTAGTGTTAAAATACTGTGAGTTTACGGATATAAAATTATTCATAAATATTAATAAATTTAATACTTCATAATTACAAAAGAATGAAGTAACTTTTGCATTAAATAAACTTTATTCAAAGTAAGTTTTATCCTGAGGTATTGGAGAAAACTAGCTGAAAATTACAATTCTCCATCTACTGAAAATAAGGAAATATTATTATTCACAAAAAAATTAAGTAAATCATTAACGAAGATGAGAAAAGTATTGGATCAATCTTGTAACCCTGAGGGACAACTTAGCTATAGTATATTAACTGAGAATGTAAAACAATGTTCTACCACTATTATACTCCATTTTTCAATAATTAATTTTAGAATAAATGTTTGCCTTATAATCGTTTATAAAAGACTGAACTTAGATATAGTAATCTTAAAAAAACTATTTCTTTAAAATATTTATTAATTGAGGTGTGGTTTTCAATACAGCGTTTGACAAATCCTCTTGTCCAAATATACGTGTAAAATAATTATAACCCTTTCCCAAACCATACACGTACAGTGGTGATGTCCCTGTCGGTATACAGTATATACAATGGTCGATATACACGTACACAATTTCATTTGGCTTGTATTTTTAAATGTTATGTATTTGACTTGTAAAAGTATAACCATTATGTTGTTGTTTAGTAAGATTAAATTTCTTATTATACTACATAAAAGCGTCGATTAGTTTTTAACTCCCTAAATATATAATTAGTTTACAAGTAATAGTACTAAAATTAGTAATTTGTCTCCCAATTACGTGTTTAAAAGATATTTACTAAAAAGTAATGACAAGTGTTTTTAATTGAACTAGCTATATATTTCTTCCCAATTATATGTTCATGTAGTTTTCAACAAATCTATAATAGTAAAAATAATAATGGTTAGTATCTAGAATTATAAATACATTTAATAAAAAACCAACCCATGAATATAAAAGTGTACTATGTAGTTCAAAATGTATCTAAATTGGAAATTATATTTTAATCAGTAGATAATTATTTTATCGATTCAGGAGTATAATCTCTTGAATGGGCAATATCCCTTTTGTTCTTCACAAAGGCCATTCATTGTTTTATATTACAAAAGCGAGCTTACTTTGTCATCAGATATTTGACAAACAAACAATTCAACGTACATTGGTGGTTCATCAATTGAAACTATACCTTTGTGCTTTATATTTTTTGAATTGGTTATCTATTTTTTTAGTGTATACAACTATACGTTGTTAGATTATTTAATTGTTTTAAATGTACATCAATTGCAAATTATTTAACCCTATCAAATAATTATTTTACGAACATAGATAAATAATCTGTAATCTTGGCTTATTCGCAATTGTGATATTATAAAATATTTATACCAATATTTATGTTATATAATTGTAAATGTCTATCAATATAAAAAAAAGAAAGTTTATGCAAGTAAAGTATTGGAATTTCAAACCTGTCCGTCACAAATACTGCGTTAAATTATTGAAATTGTGAGTCAAGTTACTAATCAGTAAATAATTAGCATACATATTAATAAGTATTATCATTCAAATTAATAGTAGATTAGGTAATATCAAAGTATATAAAGGATTTGGAACGCCAAATAGTTGTCATAGTTCGATAAAATGTTAATCTAATAAAATACCACCTAAGAAATATCGGTGGGTGGGATCAATACCACCATATATGTATGGGTGGGTCAGTGTCGTGTAATGTAATTGAACAATTATTGATTGATAATTTGTTTAACAAGTGATAGAATATCTCAAGGCAGCATTTTATGTATTTGATTATATACAAAATAAGTTGACACTACACATCACAGTAAAAGTAAAAAATATAAAAATAACATGAAGATAGATATATGTAAATAATATTAGCTACTATTCTCTGATAAAAATGAATTTATAAACGAATCTCTTTAAATTTATATTGCATGACGTTCAGTTGTATTGTATTCCTGTAAATAATACTTTGATACAAAGTTGAAAGATCAATACCTACTTTAGTAAATAGTAATTTATAACCAAAGAACAATGTTAAATGCAGCCAGTATAAATCATATAAATTAGTCTTAATAGTGATATAAATATTTATTTCAATTTGGAAGCTACAAATCAGAATTGAAAATATATTGCTTTAAAATATGTTTTTAAGAAAATAATCTTTGAATAATTCTTATATTTATTCTGTATTATTTATAATGTTAATAATTGTCATGTTTTAAAAACTTAGAGTAACAAAGTTTATTATCTATTTATAATACTGCCAAGTAATGTAGTGATCAGGATTTTCAATAGTGAAAAGTCCCCAAGCTGTAAAGAAGTAATGAATAAAGTGACCTAATAAGTAATTTTGACTAAGGTTTTTATGTTTTAGTTTTTATACTATAAGAAACACATGTCTTGTCTTGAATCAAACTGCTATAAGCTTTATGACAGTAGTGAAATAAATATTTGCTCTTTAACACTGTACATATAAATGTAAGCAATACAATAAGGCCTTAGTCATATCATTTTGTAAACTAGACTGTACATCCCTTATAACAGGCAAATCCTTGTTTACAACATTTCGTTTAATCTTGTTTTTCCACTATCTTTGGTAATTTGTTTTATGCAATAAAACGTAAAATTTAAACATTTTTGCGCTAAAGCAATGAATAATGTTTTAGTTATTGTGTGTTTAAACCGTTAATATATTACTTTATAGTTTCTCTTATTCATTAAGTGCGAGGTCACGCCAGCTAAATATATGCAAATATAATATAAAGGTTTTTATCGTCTATTACGAGTACACTTTATCTAAACTGAATCAGTTATTAAATCGGTACTCCACACGTTAGCTGATAGTTTGAAGCTTTCATGTGGTTTGCTGCCTAAGGTAAGTTTCAAGAAAAAATACCTTTTATATAATAATATTACCATCTTAACCAAATAATATATTAACTTCTATTATTAATAATATGATTGTGTATATCTAATAAAAAGGTAAAATTAATGTTTAACTCTTTTTTTATTTTTTTTTTCATTTTACATAGTTAAGAGATTATAATTTTAAGACAATCTGTTCATCCATGCCTAATTCGAATCCATCACCTCACTCGTGAATAAAGATATTGCACAGGCCTGAAGGCCCATCTGAGCTATTGAATAAAGTTTACAGAAAAATAAATATATTACATGCTGTTCTCTAATCGTAATATTTTTTTTACAAAAATAAATCGATGCTTCTAACAAAACGTTATTTGCCTATATAAACTTTATATTAATTTAAATTTGCACATTTATAATGACAGCATGATAAACTTACATAAGAGTAATATCAGATGGTGTAATAGATATATTTATGGATTATTTATTTATTATCGAGTACTGTAATATTTACTTCAGTTTTAGTAGAAATAATTCCACCAGGAGCAATTATTTGTGGTGTTTTACATCCCCTCAGAGACTTTACTGTTTAATCAGCATCATGAGACTAATTGAGTATCTGTACATTATGCTGAAATTACATGATTCCCAAATGTTCTGGTGTTTCAATAATCTAGTTAACGATTTAACCATTCTTAACATCCTCACAAGAGGCCAATCCTCGTTTACATTATCTTCATTTGGAGTAATATTTATATAATTTTTTGTAATTTTTCATATATTCTGTTTTTTTAGTTTTTTAATTACGTGTTGGTACAAATACAATACAAGTAAACGTCACAAAACACAAATTTATTACAATATAAGCGCAAAACGCACAAAAGAATAATATTTGTGCGTTTTGTACTTGTATTGTAATATATTTGTGTTCTCTGACGTTTACTTGTTCTGTTTTTTAGAAGAAAGGTAAAGATGTAATATTTTCCAGGTGAAGTTATGGCTAAGAAGCTTTGTCTAACATTTTATTTTACATTATCTTCTCTGAATCTTACACTGAAAACATTAAAAACTAAGAACGGTAAGGTCTTCGGTTTGATATACAATATCTGAAGTCAAATATTTGCTTTAGTTATGCGAATTGTAATTTGTTACTGAAATATAATTTATCTCATAGAGAATTTTATAAAATTTACTTATAATGTTGAAGTATATGTACAAACTGCAGTATTTATATTTTTTTTTATAAATTACTACATTCCCCCTTCCTTATCTTAGATCAGTTTCCTTTATCAATCCTTTACAAAAGAGGGATCTGGGCGATGAAGGTGTAAAATCAGATTTAAAAATAGTAGTTTTCGGGTTGTCGTTAAATATGTTACATTTCAATGTGTATTTGTAATATAAAAATCGCCGATGTGGTGGCTCAGTGGAAAGGGTCCGAGGTTCGAATGTCTTGCTGAGCTAACGGTTTGTACTCCACGTGTTGAATAGAAATAACGCACATGGTTGTAGCCCATGTGAACTGACGAGTGAAGTTAAAAAAATTAAATAAATAAATATGGGATGAAGTTTAAAACAGAGCTAGTCACGTTGCTACATTATTGACCACGGTCATTGTTGACATGGCAATGTAGCGTGGCAACATCTCTACAGTAAATAAAATATATATCCTGACGTACATACTGTGTATAAATATACTATATGTATTTATGCACTGCTATAGATACATACTAAACTTTTGAATATATTTAAAATGCAATTTACCAACTGAACTATTTTTTCCTTTAATATAAAATAAAATTATACAAGTACGAACTGTCTTACAAAGTTATTATTGTTTGAAATAGGATTAAAATACGTAATTAAACCAGCTCTCACTAATAACGTATTCCTAAATAATAATCAGACTTTATTAAATCAATTTGTTTATTAAATATTATAGTTAATAGCATTACACGAAGGTGCAATATTTTATTATTTAAAAAAATACAATTTTAGATCAATGTTTAAAAATGATTGTATTTATTGGCTGGTAAGGATTATGTAAAGCCTGTTTGAAAATAATAGTTATCTAATAATAATTCCAAATTATTACAGGGCATAAACCATAATTACTACTTATATCTCTTGAACTCAGTAAAGGCTTATTTAAATAAACAAATATGCTTTATTTACAAATAAGAAATTTCAATAACGTATTTTAAACCTAAATAAACTCATTTTTCCTCTTTTTATGAAATTTACACTTATTTTATTAAAACAATAATTTTTTTTATTGTTTAGTACTCTTAAGCATATTACCACAGTTTGTAAAAAGTAAGTAAATACAGTATATAGTCATGTATTGTGAAAAACTGCTCCTATTCAAAACATATACCAAATATTTGTACCAAAATCATACCCTCTCATATAATATTAAACGATTTAAAAAAAGTCTTTAAAGATATTATAATGGAATAAATATAAGAAACCAGGTAATCGAAAATAAAAGTTGTTGTACATCTTCCTAGATATGTATTTGGATTATTTATTTGCTGACTATTAATTATGAAAATATATTCTATACTTTATATTTATGTGTGTATTTTCAGTTAACATAATGTAAATTATTAGTTTGTGGTTTAACTAAAGCCATACTATATTGAATTCCATACTGCCTTTGTACCTTACAAAATATAATAATAAGAAAATATTTCTTTTATCAAGTTTAACTGAATTATATTTACAAAAATGTCTTACTGGAATTTCTAGACACCTCTTCAAGTTTGTGTTGGCTAGCTAAACGCACTGTCTGCTTACAAATTAACTGTAAGCTCATTATTATTATTCATTATTCATCTCTCAGACGCTGATCGTAGAGATATGGGCGAATATGAGGAGTGTGATGAGTGTAGATGAATGAGTGTAGTCATTGTTACTATCTGAGTTTGACTTAGCTCAGAAAGGTCTATTTGTTAATAGCCCAATAGCAAGGGCAAATATGGGACCTACAGCCTTACGTGGAATCCGAACCACGTAGTGTTGGTCTGATTTTCAGCTAAATGACAAGTCTGACACTCAGTTCTCTTCCCTACACAACATCTGAACCTTGACTACCATTCAACACGGACACTCCAGACTTCTCTAGTAGTATCTACGTTGATGACAACCATTGAGCGGACGCCGTGTCGGTATTAAGAGAACCGAACATGGAACCTATCGCCTACAATCTCCTCAACACTTTGTTCCCAAGTAGCTGGGTTACAGCACTGCGCCACCAGTGCCGAAAGTTTTTATCTAGTATTTAGGAAATAGTTCTAGGAACAGTTTGCTTACAAATTGTTAGAGAATAGTGGGCACCTAACTGTAGCGTGATAATAACTTAATCATTAGGAGATTGCAGTCATAATTATATCTGAAAACATTTTTTACCGTCAGATAAACAAACATATTCTTAATAACTTTTGCTGATTTATTTAATACAATATAAAAATTAAAAAACTTAAATCTACTTATCCAGTTGTATTTTCCATTTATATATGTAATAAAGAAGTCGATAATAGGTAAAGAAAAAATAAAGTTAAACGCCCACAGGACATATGTGGTTACATATTAAGCGCCATAAGGGTGTATTAATTTATACCACTGACTGCAGGTCACAACACTTAGGTAAACTTTAATAATGCTGCAGCGTTGCTGTGGCTTGGTGTCCATGCTCTCTGGAATTACTGACTGTCAAAGTGAGACCAGGTACTGAAAATTTCATTTTTTTGTTTTTTTTCATGAAAATACCTATTTTTTAATTTTGTTCTTTTGCATGAATTGAAATCCATTTTTTACAAATGTTTACTCCCATTAATGCGTACAATCCAATAATAGTTTTTTTCACAATATTCTTCTTCTTCTTAGTTCGTTTGTCAAATTGATTTCTCTTGTAATATAAACATTTTCATTAAGCATAAATTGAAAAATTTCAAATATTTACGTACAGTAATATTTTTTATATGGCTGATGACACCACCACACAACAAACTTAACTATACATATCAATCTATAATTTTAAAAACTCTGTTAAAGGGCGTCCCAGAAATAAAGTGCCAAACTTCGAGAAGTGGTTATATAGGTAAAATTAAATAGAAAATTGAGCATATGTTTTTTTCAAAAACGCTTCGTTTACCAGATATCCGCCATTTTGTTTGTTACACAAAAGAATTTTTATCCCCAAGTTGGCTCAATTGATCTTAATAAAACGCACTATGCTTGTTAGGATAAAAGAGATCTTTTCTAATAAAAATAACCAACTTGATCCAACTTAAGATTTCAAAATGGTGGCCATTTTTTTATTTTTAAACGGAAATTGTGGGAAAACGGCAAAAAGTACAAAGAAGGTTTGGTACGGGTTTTTAGATAATTTTAATAACAAGTCTGTCAGTATCCAAAAATAATCGAAACACATTGACATTTGTGTTGCGAGGCAGCAAAAATTCTAAAAACAAATGGATTTTTTGCTGCCTCTCAACATAAATGTGTCTTGTTTATTTTTGTTATATTCTAACTTTTTTATACTGACAGATTAGTAGTAGGCCTACAACTATCCAAAAAAGGTATTCTTAAAATCTTTTTGTTATTATTGCCATTTCCCACAGGTTCCATTGAAAAATTAAAATGGCCGCCATTTTAAAATACTAAATTGAATCAAGTTGTTTATTATTCTTAGAATGTGTATGTATAGGTAAAAAAACATAGCGAGTGTCATTAAGGTCGGTTGAGCCAACATGGAGACAACAATTATTTTGTGAAAAACAAAATGGCGGCTATCTAGTAAACGAAGCGTTTTTGGAAAAAATGATGCTTAATTGTCTCTTTATTTCCATAATTTATTACGTCCGGACCACTCTCTAATCTGTTGTATGTACTTGATGGAATAACGTTGGGTTTAAACACTCTCTAATCATATTAGAGGTTTATATTACCTTAAATTCCGTCAATTTGTGCATGAGGTCGTCAGATGGCGACCGGTTTCGACTACTTCATATAATCATTTTCAAGCCAAAACACATAAAATATTCACTTTTGTGATGTCTTCATAAGTCTTGAAAAATACATTTTCTTTAATCAATCTACATAAAAATATAACCTGGTAACAGTTATTAATTTTAATAATTTTTACTTTCTATCATGTGTTTTTATGCAGATTGATTAAAGAAAATGTATTTTTCAAGACTTATGAAGACCTCACAAAAGTGAATATTTTTATGTATTTTGGCTTGAAAATAATTACATGAAGTAGTCGAAACCGGTCGCCATCTGACGATGTCTTGCACCACTTGACGGAATTTAAGATAATATATACCCCTAATATGTCTCTTTATAACCATTTCCCGAAGTATGGCACTTTATTTCCTGGACACCCTTTATATATCAAGTTTGTTTTTAGTTTTTTTAAGTGAAATGTATAATATATGTGTATGTTTGCTAAGCAATCATGAAAAGTGGAAAAATCAATAGAATAATAATAACGAAATAAATAATAAATTAAATAGTTTGGCTGCTTAATAATAACTATGCTGTCTTATTTACTATAAGTCTGCTCCAATGGCGTAATGCTGTAACCTTGCTACTTAAGGGACAAAGTGCTGTGAGGATTGTGGGTGATATGTTCTATGCTCCGTTCTCTTAATACCGATTTGGCGTCCACTCAATGGTTGCTATTGGTGTGGACACTACTGGGATTGTCAACTTGGCCGTTAATGTCCGGATGTTGCGTAGAGCAGAACACTCAATATCAGGTTTTTCAATTAGCTGAAAATAAGACGAATAAAACGTGGTTAAGATTCCACGAAAAGATTTTGTACCTTAGTTGCCATTTCTATCGGTATATTAATAAGGGCTATTGGTTCTTTCTAGCATATGTTGAGCTCAGTTAGTAACCAGACTACACTGGTCATCTACACAGATCCGATACTTAAGTAATAATTCATATCTGCCTTAAAATATTAGTTCTGGCGTTTCATATAATAACATGGTACATGTATCTATTCGTTGTTAACACATTATAAAGTTTATGTATAAACTTAGCGTTCTTTGTATTTAATAACAGTTTTGTAAGTTCAGTGACATTTATTCTTTAATAATTTCCTTTAATAGCTCTTTCTAAACTGACTGGTTTAAAGTTAAAGTAACTTGTCAGAGTTTTTTTTTTTTTTTTTTTTAATTTACAACAAATAATTCTAACTATCGCTCTTTTGGTAATGTTTAACTAACTAAACTATCAACACAATCAACTGGGGTTCCCAGTAAATGTGAGTGTCGATGGCACATGTTGACATTTTTACCAAAGCTGACTGACACTTAGAAATAGGGATTTATAAGTGTTCAAGAGTCAACTAGTTCAAGAGCAGGGAAATTATAGTATAATGTGGAATCCCAACCACCTAATAATTATCTGACTTTCTTAACTTTCTGACTTCTTAACTATCATCACTGACACGTAGCCCTCTCTTCACTTCTCAGCCTTAACTATTACAGCATGAGTTTTCTATGCTTCTTCAGTATGCACAGGGGTAGATCATGAGTAGATGCAGTTTCAGTGCGTGTTTTAATTCAAGTGGTTTTAGCCCATTATATCAATTATTATTAATTGATCAGCTGTTCATTATTTCAAACTACTTATGCAAGAATTATTATGATAAACCAAATTATATGATATGATGGCCAAAGAAGGTGGCCAGGATATTAATTTTATTTTATAAAGAGAGTTATAAGTATGTGATAGTAATAAGTGAATTAAGGTTACATATACAATAATTACATGGTACCTTTTCCATTTGTTCACTACCACTGCTTTTTTATCGCAATTACGTTTATGTTAGGTCAGTTCAGATTAGGTTAGGTTAGGTTAAGTGGCTACTAAAGTTGATCACAAACTGGCAAATCCAATGATTGACTTACCACCAAATGAGCTCTCCGTGTATAAGTTCTTGGAAGTTTTTAGAGAAATAGAATATTTATCAAGCGTTAGTTAACTAACAGATACAAAAATAAAAGTTGTGGTATTGAATTAACGGAAAAAATCTATTACATGTACAATAATTCAAGTAAATTATTTACTCGTATAATAGCTAGGCTCTTTCTTGATGTAGTTCGCGCTGTATAGTAAGTATCTGCAAGATGAAAAGTCTGCCCAAATTGATATTAAGTTCTCAAAGTGTATAAATTGATCCAGAGGGGGATTATAATCATATAAAATGCCACTTAAACGATGAACTAAGTCAGAACGAGATTTGGTTCCAGCATGAATCCTTCTGTTGATTAACGTTAATAGTTAAAACAGCATTCACTAGAGGATACAGAGGCTTTATACGTCCATTAAGAGAGAGCCTTAGGCCGAGTGGTTTAGGGCGTCAGGACTGTGTACTAGAGTTATGGAGTGGGCAGGCTAGAACCCCAGCCGAAACTGTTAGTTTTATTGGTAATTTCGCTTGAGACCTAATGTTCTCCCTCTTGATATGTCTGTTTCAAACACATATCAATAGTTTATCAGTAATGGGTAGAGTAAGGCAAAAGAGGATATACGTCTGCACTAAGGACAGTGGCAGAAAGTTTGTCTCATCTGGGTGTCCTTAATAAGGAATTCATGATATCTACAGCCTAGGCGCACACCTATCAATTGTGAACATCATCCTGCAGAACTCTGAGGCGTATGCAACAAACTTGTCCAGGCTTGTATGTTAAGGCCGAATAGAGGAAGGTATACTTTACCATATTGGACAAATGAACAAAAGAAAGTCTTGTGGTGGGCTACTGGGCAATCTTAATTATATATCTAAGATTTTGCTCTGTCTGACTTGTCAATGACATGATATTAGAAGTTAAGGCTATCGCTGAATACAGTGTAAAGGTGTTTTATATCTGAGTCTCTTGGTCAGACACTATCACCTATTATGTGCAGAAAAATCTCCGAAACTTGGGAATTCTGAATTTTTTCAATTTATCTCAATGTAATTGTCATCTCTCCAACTCAGTGGGTGAATTAGGCTGATCTGTAAAAGCCTGCATTTATTTATTTATCAGTTTTTTATTTTATTTTTTTTAACATCTCTAAGAATATTCTAAGGTAAGTTCTAATATTCTAAGTACATATACCATACTATATTAAATCTCCGCGGAATGGTAATGATTAAATGTTATTTTAGAGATTTTTTTGTGTCCATCCCTCTTTGTGTCCATCTTCAAACAAAACATATGATCCATATGTTTCTTTAAGTGTTTCTTAACATCCTTTTGAGATATGATCTCAACGAAAATGTTAAGATATCCTGTAAAGGGCCATAAATATGTTTCCATTGAAGAATTAAACCTTCTACCACATTATTCATATTATTTTTCATTTAAGGATGGGTTATTGTAATAATAAAAACAAATGAAATGTAATAAGAATTGCATAACTACGTCAAAACAGCCTTTTCTTTCCCTCCTGGCTGCTTTAAACATATTTTTGTATCCAGCATAAACATTTATTGTTTTATTAGGTTTAATTTAGAGATTTAAAAAATAAATCAAATAATCAGGTGATTCCATGAAAGTTTTTATGGAAACCCCCTACCTTTGTGGCTGGAAGATGTAAGGCAATAAAGAATAACATTAAGTGAGTTGGCTGGTTTCAAGAGAAGGGGGAGGGAGAGAAGTTGAAAAGACGCAACGGTGCAGAAAGCTTGGGTGTCTGTCGTATAATACAGGGTGATTGAGACCCGAATAGGGGAGGTTTTTTTAGATGTAATCAAAAACTGTCGCCATTGACACGATTTTGGAATATTACAATATTGGACTTGCATAAGTTATTAAAATTTAATTTTCCACGAAAATATTTCATATGAGTTACCTTATCAAAAACGTATATTATTATTCGTAATTATACATACTATATTCAGTTATAATCACTCCAATATGAAAAATTAATTTACTTTCAACAATATTATCACTGTTACAGTGTTATATAAAGAGGAACAAAATATTAAATATAATTGATATTTTCTATTCATTGAACTGATTTTGTAACATGTAGCAAAATTTTCACGAAAAACATTTAACTATTATGTAACATTTACATCTATACCATCAATTTAGTATAGTATTTTAATTATTAAAATGAAACAAAATGATACGATCACATCGCATTTATTTATGAGCAATTACGACTTAAAGGCTGTTAAAATTAAATGTTTTAATGAATTATAGTGTTGGTGTTTTTTATAAAGACTAATGAAGTAGAAATCACATTTCGGGAAAAAGCTACGGGAAAAATTTACAGCACTTAACAATTTAAAAATACGTGCTGTAAATGTTTTAATATAATATATATCAACAAAATGTTAATTGTGAACAAGACACTAATTACAAATACTAGTTTTTTTATAAGTGACGAATATGTTTACAGTGGTAATACAATTACTAACCACTTCTTTTGATTGAAGATAACACATTTTTGGTAAAAAATAATATTAACTAATACTAATATCATTTTTAGTATTAAAAATATTACTATGTGAAAATTATTTTTCATCAAAAGGCCCTTTGAATTTAGTTTTGAATTTAGTTATATGTTGTTAATAATCGTCATAAATTGTAAACTTCTTTAAAGTGGTGAAATATTTACTACGTGTTGTAAATAATGTCCTCTAAGTTAAAATGTCATACAACTAAACTAAAAAAATAAAATTTCCCTAAAAACAACCTAAGAAGACTCATTTATGGTTGATTTTTTACTATGTATATACCTAATATAGTATTGTCATGACTCTAATACAAAGCAAAGTTTGTAATGCCACTCTGTAAAAGGTATTCTTCTTTAAATTAGTAGTGAAATTCATAACAAATATTTATTTAATTTTTTACAAAACAATTATGATACTTTCCTTGTTATTTACTTTCTCTATATTCAGTATTGTCTTTGGTCATGTTAAGACCATAACTAAATAACACTGAATTTTGTTTACGTACAGTTTCTGTGTAGTAGATAATTCTTACTGATCTATTTAATTATTGTTGCTGATGTTTTTACTTGTTTATAATTACAGAAACAGACATTTTTCCCCTATATGTAAACTCATAATTTTTCAGTAATATATCTACTCGTAAAGATTGTCTAATCTTTAAACCTATACATACAGTGAAGATTGTGTATTTTTGTATTATCGTATAAAGACGTTTACCTTAGTATTAGATATTAGTTTTACTCGTATTTGAGATATCTACACAATTTGTGCGTATTTCAGGGTAAATTTGAATGATTACTTGTGTAGAATGAGTATTGATACCTGTGTAGTCTTGTTTCTAACTGCATTTGATTTAGATTAGAATATACCATTTATTAATATTAAGGACAAAGCAAAGGGAGACAATCCGTTTTGCGATGAATCTGAAACACGTAGAATTGATTCATCTAAATTAAGAAATTAATACCAAGTCCTCTTCCATAGAGAACAGGACTTAGTATTGTATAGACAACATCGGAACTCTGACTACCACCCAACACGGACTCCCCAGACTTCTCTAGTAGTGTCCGTGCTATTAGGAGAACCGAGCTTGGAATTAATCTCTAAGTTGTATTTTATAATGGTCAGGCAGTCGTATTGTCTGTGGTAACATTTACCTCGTACAGATTTCTATAGAAAAAAATTCATTTTATTTAAAAGTTACATTACTTATCAAATTAAAAACAATACTCACATGGAGGCATTAGTAGGCTGATAGAAGCTGCGCAAAGATAAATCCAAGAGGTAGAAGAAGGGTTGAAGAACATCGTGGCCTTATCACATTTCACAATAATCACTGCACATATGTTAAAAACTATATAGACATCAGTACACACAGGACTACCTCACATTGAGGACATCATGGCTGTTTTGATAGCTAAATAGCTAACAACTCATCTTAAACAAATGAAACTAAAATAAATTAAGTTATAAATAGTATTTAGAAATATTTAAGCTGATATTTCATTATTCTAGGGTTTCATCTATGCGTGGACTCTTATTATCAGAGTGCAATCACATAATCAATCCTCATTTGTCACTGATAGATCCGTGTTGGCGTGTGTTGCAGGCGACATGTAGACACTGTTACTAGCCCGACACTCCGGCGGCGACTGACTCTACTCTTCTCCAGTCGGTTTCCATGGTAACGGGGGGCGCTCTACGCGACGCAACTTATCGAACGGACCCCCACCCCACCACCAGTCTGGCCGGCGTTCAGCATCTCTTCCCAATTCTTCCCTGTATCAAAGTCACGTGCTTGCCCCATCCCTGTACAAAACCATCCACTCCCTTTCCACGCTTTTATTTGTATTATATCCCGTAGCCCTGGCTCGATGTAATTCATTGTTTGTTTCTAACCGCGGCAACATACGGAATGGGGTGGGCGCTGGGGCTGCATTCATTCAGTTACAAAGCTTCCTTTATTCGTTGGAATTCCACTTGTGTTTCGGAAAGGTTTCAGAGTCTTGTTACTGGCTTTGTCGCCATAAAATGAGCATATATCGTATATTTTGCTTGGTAAGGTATTATCTTTAGTTCCATTTAAGGAATTTTGTATTAGAATCAATGTATATTATGAGCAACATTAGGTGGTAAAAGTATAAATGAACATAGAATACCATATTATAAATAATTTAGTTCAGTGGTGCGATAAATTATTTATAAACTTAATATTGCAATAGCCACCATTACCATCAAGCTAATAATTAATGTAAATGTGAGTTTGTAATATTTACATCCAATTCATTTCACCTAAAATAATCTCAATATACTTTTCCAATAGCGAACTGTATCAAGTTTATTTCGTTTTATAGATAATTATAAATGTTTTATTATACTATACATTATCATTAACGTACGCAACATATCTATTTAGCCTAAATATATGAGATTTTTTTATATATGTAAAGTTTTAAAACACCTATATGAAACTTTAAAGAGGGAACTTCTTTCTCATCAAAGTTTATATTGTAAATTTTTAGTTTCAGTATCAAACCTATAGGGTTTGAATAAAATACGATTAAACACAGATAGTCCAAGTTCAGTTCTAAATTTTGAATTAAATCACATAGGTATACAAATTTGGAAAGCTGTTTTTTGTTTGTTATTATTATTTTAAGTTGGCAACTACATAAATGGCATGGGTCAAAATTGTAATTAGACATTGAATAATATTTATGTGCTCCTTAAAAATGTCTATATTTTTTCTTCCATAGTTTTACTAAGTAACCGAATAAGAGTTGAATATACAATTATAAACAAACAAAAATACACATTTTCTGTAAAAGATTATCGAAATCCACGTAAAACCTATTCGTAAAGGTATATTGAGTAAAAAACTGTTGGGTCCGGATGTTGTGTAGGGGCTTACCAATTGGCTTAACATCAGATCAACAATACGTGGTTCGGATTCCACGTAAAGTTGTTGGTCCCTTAGTTGCCTGGACTATTGGGTTACTGATAAATGGCCCTTTCTGATGAACAGTTAAACTCATTTAGTAACCAGACTATACAGGTCATCCTAATCATCCTACACTCGTGTAATCATTTATATTAACCATAAAATACACACGAAGTACTGTCGGCGTCTCACGTCTAAGAATATATATTGATTACCGACATTTTGGACTCAATATACTGTTATAAGTTTAGTTGTTCACGCTGTTAAAACACTAGGGTTGAAACTAGTTCTGTTAGCGTGAACAATTACAATGTAAATAGCGCATGTAAAGAGTTATAAACGTCGTTAACTAATTTGTAGAATGATCTCTAGAGGTGGTCAAAACCAGAGACCATAAACTGTTATATGATACGATTGTTTAACAGTTTATATACCGCTGTACCAATGTAGAATACCAATACCACTGTACGTTGCGTAGAATAGTGAATGATTAATGTGATATATACTTTCAAGTATCGTTGTTTTTGTAGACCTAGCATAGTAGTACATAGAATGGGTTATGTTAGGACCTTATGTATTGATAAACATTTATCATGCTTATATTTGTATTTACAAATTTCTAGTGAATTTTTTGATATTGCTGTTTCTATGGTAACAAATATTTACTTAACTGTTTGAGCTTTGTAGCATGGGAAGTATGTCCATATATGTAAGTACTAGAAGCGAGTTCTCTCTCATCGGGAAGACCATCGGTATTCCCAGGGTAGAGCGTGTCTAAGGGTGGGGTTTCTAAGAATCACGTCCGGTCCTGTTACTTTTATTAATCCCAGGGCTTGTAGTCACGCCATGCTTCTACTCCTCCCCTCTAGAATTGCTTTAGATCCATCATTGGTTCAGCAGAACTCATGTATTATACAAATATGCCCCTATTATTTCTGCTTTGGCACATGGTCAACATTTCGTCAACACCACTAGATTTCTATTCGCTCTGAATGTCTCCAAATAGTAGTATTAATAGCCACATTTCAATACCATTGGGAAGCGTGACTGCTACGTAATTTGTATGTGAATTTTCCGTTAATCTTGATTAGGAATAACGGTGCATATTTATTTTTGTGAGCTATTTTCGTGTTCCCATAGAGTATATTTTTACTTTATCCCATATGCGTTAGCATAGAGAAAGTATTTTGATCGTCAAAAAAATGTTTTTACAAGTTTATCTAAAAATCCATTTTAGGGTCTCCTGAACCCAATTTTTTTTATAATTTCTGCCCGAATGTGTGTCTTTCCTTGTTTATGTGCACTTCGCTGGAGACCAAAGGGATGGATAATTTTTTATGAAATTTGGAATGTAGTTATATTCAGCCAATATCTCTAGAACATTTTTTAAACAGAACTTTTTTTATTTTTACGAGCTAATAACATACAAATTTTGAATTTTCTCAAAAACTGATCTATCGATTTTAATTAAGTTTTCAGGAATGATTGTAATTACAATTTAAAATATTTTAGTTAAATCTGCTTGTCTCTACCTTGATCTGTTTTTCAGTTATGGTAAAAACAGATATTTGGGTATTAAACTGGTAATTTTCAATGTTTTGATGTTTTAATGTTTAATATGGGGGAGAGTTTATGCCAATTATTTGGAAACATTTATTTTATACTGGTAGTTTCTTCCACGATACTTATCTTCCATTAAGTGAACATAAAAATTTAACTGATTTTTAAATTACTGATTTTCGAATGCCACATAATTAGGTATATGGTATATATAATTTTTGTTTTGACATTTTGTCTTATCAGCCTATATAGGCCACAGACCTTTGTGTACACTTTATACGAGTGAGTTACTGACCGTCAGTTCAAGTGCGTTATTTTAATCTTGGACCTTTGAATCTGCAAAGCTTTATCCAAGCAACAACCACAATTTTTTCTTACTTAAAACACACTGACACAACTTTATGAGTATTTTAAGGTAAATATTTTAAGATGGCGGATAACTTGCGTAGTCCGGTTACTGAGTTCTACTTACTTTCAGGAAGGGGCCATTTATTAATAGCCCATTACCAAAGGCAATTAAGAGAGTTATATCTTTACGTAGGATCCGATAGTATTGGTCTAACTTTCAGCTGTGGCTGATACTCAGATATCTCCCCTACTTCACAGCTGGGCATTGACTACCACAAAAATTTAACATCAAAAACGTCTCTACTAGAGCCCTAATTGATCGCATTCATTTAGCGAACACTTTGTCAACATTGAGAGGACTTAACAAAATACTTATCACCTACGATATCTACAAAAATGTTTCCCAAGTAGCTAGGTTACAGAACTATGCCACTAGTTCCAGTGTAATTCGATATATAATTTTATCATAATCAGTAGTAGTATTCATTCGTATATAATATATTTAAATTTATTTAGTTAATATATAGTCATCGTAAATTATTTCAATAATAGTTGTATAAACTATAAATCGTTAATAATTTTAATACTATATTTCATTTTAGTTAATTTTTTCCATGTCTTGTATTGAGAAATAGAAGTTTAGTTTTTATCAAAACAACAGTCACTTCGGTATTACGTAAACAGTAAACTTTATAGACATAGTTTAGGGCTAGTACATCGACTTGACATGAGTCCCATTCAAAGACTAATACTAGTGTCACTACACAAGACTTGACAGACTCCTGGGGGCCATTCACAGTCGAGGACCTCAGTTAGCAGCCCCTCCATTCCACTTGACCCATCCAATTTCTTAATTAAGACTCCTTTTCATGAAACCGCTCCTCGTCTCGGTCTCAAAGACCCCTCTTCATCACCAGTGTCTGTCTACCAATTTAGATTCCGTTATGAAAAGAACTAAGCTACGATGAATACTTGTGCGAAAAGGATTTCCTTCTCGTAAAAACACTCGGTAAAAGAAATCTTTTACTTTAAGGATTAAAAAGTTATTTACAAATCCTTTTAGGGTTTGTCCTTTGAGATTATTTTGATTTATATTACGGATTCTAGTTAATACCGTACCACTCACATAATATTACTTTCTGAAAGGGAAATAAAGTTTTTGCATCTCATCTCACAAAAAGCTATTTACTTTTAGAAACTACCAATAAACTAGTGTATTTTAGTCCAACTCGGCTAATAATGATCCTAAAGGACAATAACTCTTAATGAAAAAACAATCTGACTTGTTAAATATATAATATATTCTTTTGAGTGTAAGACAAAATCTTATTCAAAATAGGTTTATGTTCATATTTTGAATTATATAAGTGTTCTTTAATGTTGAATAGCATTACATTGAGAAGTACTGAACCAATAAACAGTTAGTAAAATACATTATTAAGTTGAAAGGACCGTTAGAGTTTTTATTTAAATAATATAAATATATTTTGTTATTTTACTTTAGAATAAAACATTTAAAAAAATAATAGAACAAATCTTAAGATTTTAAAGAAAATTTCCTTAAATTTGACTTATATCTTGTATGGTCTTAAAATATTGGGTATTTATAAGGCAGCTTTTTATGGTTTTTAAAAAACTTTCAACTTGTGCCGCTAACTTTCCAACATAATATATACTTAGTGAGGACTTGTATTTAATATTTCTACGTCCTTTACAAATATACGACGAATACTTTTGGTTAATAGCTTACTTTCACAATTCCCTTAGTAATACAAACGTTCCTTGTATGAACCATGTTTAGTGCTGATATCATTACACATTCTAGGACTATTAATGACATAAAGGACTGGAAGCTAAACGTAAACACAGGTCTAACTCTTTTATACAAATTATATAACTGTGCACACGTATCCGTTCCTTTATAAAATACTCTTCAATGAAGCATGGATAAAACATAATTTTTTTTCTTTTTTGGATCTATTTCAAAATACAATTTTACTAGGATAAATATTAAAATGTTTGCTAATAAACATGTTTAACCAAACAAAAGACAAGTAAAATGCATACAAGACAATTAAACAACATATATTCATTAAATAAATTATATTTCACCTTTTCCTAAAATAAATAAAATAACTAAATTATTTATTACAAGTTTAACTAACCCATTCATATTGTTTATATCCGACTTTTATCTTCTTCTCAGAAGCTAAATAAAAGGTAACAAATTGTTTGTAACGTAATAGGTTACTTACACTACATAATTGTTAGTATCGTTAGAGTAATACGAAGAACTATAATTTTATAAATACCTTTCGTCAATAAAAATGTACATTTGGTTATAAAAGTAAACAAAACAATTATTTATAAATAGCACTTGTTATAATACAGTTATAATACGTGGCAGTTTTAGTAATGACAAATAATATTTTTTTTTAACTTTAAAAAAAAATACAGGGGAGAATCCAGTGTTTTAATGCAGCTCCTTTTTCAGATTGTTTTATGACTTTTTAAACTTAGAGCAAATGCTGAAACGTTTGACCTCCAATATCAACACATCGAACGCAACATGCAGTTGTGCAGTGGAGTTCTCACACGATGAAAAGTGATCTCATCTTGAATATTGACCGAGACCTCGGTAATTTATACTACCAAACCAATGTCATTACTGTTGTATAAACGTGTCCCCCCCCCAAAAAAAAATATCTATCAGTGTAAGACCTATCATCTCGGGTTTATGGCTAAAGGTATTCTGTAATCAATGCGATTCCGTTCAATTAAAATTATTTCATCTACTGAGGCCATAATGAGCTCTTTAATTTATAATAATGCACATTTCAATGTATCTAAGAAATCCCTCACCCCACTCCCCAAGAAAAACTATAGTGAAAGGTTTGTAATATTTAAAGCCAATTATTTGATTAGTCACTATGTTTAAGTACCTCAGTTTAACTATTTTCACAAACATATTTTAATAACCTTATGCTCAAGGAAAACGAATAGTTTAAGTGGGAGAATTCAGTATGCAATCTTCAGAATTGAGTAACCTAAAACATATTTAATTAAAATTAAGTTATTAATTATTGCAATTGAGTTTTCTGTACTAAGCTTTATTTTTACCAGGACATACGGTTTCAGCTTTTTTTATCTTTCTAGGGGATATGAATAACAATACTATATTTTAATTAAAAATGTGTATAGATGAATAAATAAGAAAAACATTGTTCTATAAAATTGATTTAATGAATACTGAGAACAATTTCCTATTCATAGATAACATGATAATGTGCATTTATTTATTTGAAAGAGAGTTGTTTGCCAGTGGCCTTGGCCGGAGGGTTCCAACGTAATCGCAAGATAATGGAGTCAAGCAACATCGAACGTGGCTGTCCTTTGATTGGGTGACCGTCTGAGTGATCACGTCCTTGCACGCAGCTCGCTCACCAGGTCACTAGCGGTGGTTCGGAAGTCACACTTAAGCCGTTGGTCCCCAAGTTAAGTGTTTGAGAGGGCTTCTTAGCTCTAATTTGACCTGGTAAAATAAGATATAATTTAACTTTTAACTACAGACCATACATAATTAGTCCTAACTAACAAACGTTTAAAGGCCATATGAATGAAGAGGTGAATTGTAAGTTTTGGGTTATTTGTAAGAATATCTTTTTAAAATAACAGTTAGAGTAATTAATATTTTTATTCATTGTTCTTATCAAAGAGAAAAAGTCGTTGTTGTTTCTTTTTTGGTTACGTGAAAAAAATTGGAACCTGGCAACCCAATTTATACTTTAAAAAATACTAGGTTATTTGTTATTATAAATAAATAAAAATGCATTTATTTACAAGTGTTTCTCAGTACATGACTGTTTTACAGAACAACTCAAGTCAATGGCCTCAATACTAAGAAATACATACTAAAAACTAAGAACAGTGCAAGTTAAGATATAATATATATATAGGTTTTCCTTGTTGTATCTTACAAAAAATTCAGTTTTATTTTCCAATATTTTTAAATTATTCAAAACAATATATTGAATTAAAACAAATACAATGAATCAACTCTTCTCTGATGCTTTTTAAATTTTAATTGCTCAATATATTATTAATGTTAAACAAAACAGTTGATTTCCAGTGTATTTTATTTTAAATCTAATTTAATTTGTAAACATATGATAGATAGGCGTGTCAAGTACAACTGTAATAGAATAAAAGTAATACTTTTAAGTTTTGTAAGTTAATAAAGCAAAATCTATTAATAAAGTTTGGTGATTCTTTATTTTGTTATTACATTTCATTTGTTAATGAAAAAGATGTTTAATATAACTTTACTACCAGGATTAAATAGAATCCATCCCATTACTGAATTATAGAAATGATTTTTTTATAAGTAATAATAATAAAAATACAACCATTTTATACTTCTAATTCGACAGAAAAAAAAATTTCCTATTTATTCTAATGTTTTATTGTACTATGGAACTTAAAAAAATATATACCAACGTAAACACATTCATAGTCACAACTTACTAAAGTCAGACCCAAACTGAATCTTGAAAGTGAAAGCTATAAAGTTGGACAATATTGTACAATTTTAAGATAAGAAAAGTCTTTATATCTCATCTCCCATTGCAAATTCCTTGGAACCCCAGTTTTATTTTTGCTCAGTTTCATTTGATATTTTAAATTATATTAATCTTTTATACTTCTTGTAAAAGTTATTTACCTATTGTCATTATTATAGCTATTTATATTCCATTTGAATTTCTCTTTATCTCTTGTGTTTCTCTTTGGGCTTTTGTTTAATTCTTTAATTAATTGTTCCTATTTTTTCATATATTTCCAATAATTCATATATACGTTTGCTAGATACATAAGCAATAAAAATAATGTTTGTTTAAATTAAGTATACTATATATTACTGTCAACCCTAATTTGGCTAGAGAGTTTATTAACGACAATTTATGTATCTCTTGTAATATTGTTGCATTAATGATGGTTTGAAGCGTGTTTTGTGAATGTTATGTCAAGATAAGCCCTAGCGTGGTAGGAGCTCCTTACGGCATTGCCTATAAGCATGCAAATAGAATCTTATTTCGTGTAAAAATTATGGTAAGTCAATATATAACATTTGTATTCCAGCAGTCCCATTAATGAATTAATTTATTTTTGCCGGTGAGTAAACGATAAAAGGCGGCAGGTAAGCTTGAGTTGGTTCATGTTAGAATGGTACATGGCCCGGACTGAAATGATTATCAGTAACTTAATTTGTACTGTTCTGGTTCGCCCTTTCGTCTGTCTAAATAGGTTTCGAACACAAATCAATAACATGAGAGAATGGGTAGAAACAGGTAAAAATGTGGATCGAGTGGAAGATGAAAAGAAGTGTTACATCAACCTACGTTATGTTGCATATCAACTTAAGTGTCTACAAAAATAAAACTGTTATTTTGTGCAGACTTTTGAAATTATTTTTTAACGTTTCCTTAGTTTGTAAAATATGATTATATCGTAAATATGTATTTTTATTGGACTACAGTCTTATGGCTTACAAAAACTTAGGTTATTACACAATAATCCAAATGAAATAGAGAAACGAAATAGTTATACAATGGCATAGTAGTTATTATTTATATGTCAGATATATAAGTGTATGACGTAATAGGCCACATTCAATGTTACACTTTATAAATCCCCTTCTCTACCCTCTACCCACCAAGGAAAAGGAGAATCTGAGAAAATGACTTCCTTCCCCTCTGAAAACCACCATCACGTCTTTCTCAAAAGTCAAAAACAGCCTTACTCTGAAAAAAAAAACAAAAATAGTTCAAATGAAGATGATATATCAGTAAGACATGCATTAAAAGAAATTATTTAAAACTTTTAATTTTTGTATTATTTTTTAATATTATTTTTGTTTAGTTGTATTATACAATTAGACAATCACATACCTACAATTAATATTTCAATGACTGAATGAGGTTTTCATTACTTTCATTGACTGTAATGTATTTACTGGTAATTTCTTCAAGAAGGCCAAGTATTTATAAGATTGTCTTAAACTAGTCCTGTATCCACCAAAATGGTACCTGCTCAGTCATTTTCATGGACGTGCACACTACTTCAAAGGTTGGCAGGTGAAGCATGCAGGACTGTCCCCTAGTTTATAAATAAAATAAAGCTATTAAACTATGTATTCTTTGGATTATTTACATATGACATTTTATAAAATTTGTATAACTAAAATACACGCTAGTTAAAAGTAATTCCTTACCATCTTCCTAATATTTTATTAATTAGTATATATTTTTCTTATTAATATTCGAACCTTACATTCTTGTATTGCATTAAAATAAACATACTAACCTCCAAATTACTGTTGGTCGGACTTTATTAAAGTATAACAGTGTATTTCAGTCTTGTTTTAATAAAATGTGTTATAGTAATGAAATTATTTTCATTTAAATGATTTACATACAAATTTACCAATTGATACACTAGCTCGCTTCTGATTGTAAACAAAAATAGAAATTGTTTCCAGAAATTAGAGACAAAATAAAATTTTATTTGCATGCATGTAGTCAATGACTGTAAGGAACCTGTGCCATGCTAGGTCTTACTGGCCATAACATACATAAAACACGCTAAAAGGCATACCTAAAGCAATAACAGGAATGTGCTGAGGAAATCATTACTGTTTGGACATTATTTTATCAATAAAGACAGTTAAATATTCGAATTGAACTTTATGTTATTATGTATTATTAAGAATTATAAACCAGTTTTGTTTAGTAATAAAACTCTTATTGGCATTTATTTGTAAAACCAAATAGCTATTATTGCGTAATTTTTTTATTGAAATATTTAATATGAAAGAGCAATATAACATTTTAAATATGTATATAATATCAAATTTTAAATCAAGTGATTATCCTAATAGCATATAAATACAGGGTGGACAAAAAAATGAAAACGCTTTCACAAAAAGGTTATTTTATCCATTGATAATTTCTTTTTAATAATTGTGTTCCATAAAGTATAATTTTTGATCGGAATAATTTACTTAAAAACCGATAAATAGCGAAGAAATTATATTGTTCAAACAAGATACTTTGAAATCCGAAAACTACCTCTACTCTGGAAAGGATAAATTTCCTTTGTGGCAATAATTTATCTTGAATAGACCTTTCATTCCATACCAAACTCGACCTAGGCTTACGTTGAATATATCGTTCAACTCCTCGTGAGCCGTCCCCCTGAAATGATGAAATGTCGCTAATTGCGTCAGCAAGTATTTTCTTTGTAACCAATATTATGTACAATATTTCAATGTTACAATTAATTGAAGTCATACAAACTTATTGAAAACGTTTCCATATTTTTGTCTCCCTGTACAATCTGTACAATGGTACATAAAATTACGATAATGAGTGACTGTGTTCCGAAAACTAATCATTACAACACAATAATGATTACTGAAGCCACGTTATGTTGTATTACATGTATCATATTTTATAAAATAATGTCGATAGTTATTTTGTAAGCCTCTTTCATTATAAATCATTTCTTAGCTCAACACTATGTTCACTAATTCAGGTTTGTCAGTTTATGTACTATCGATCATAAAGTTTAAATAAAATCTATAAACGTATACACCTCACTAAAAATTGTTTTTAAAGTATTAAGTAACGAACATTTTAAAAATTTACTCGGATTATGACAGTCCAGTCAACAAACAATTTAAGAAATTCGTTACAGCCCAGCTACCAAATTTTTTTTAGAATTACTCAGGGAACACATACAGGGTAGTTATAAACAACTCTTTAAGGGTTTACTGTGGACGCGAATAATATCACTCTATAAATAAACTAATATATAGTAATTTCGAATTATACTAATTAATATATTTTACAATTTTAAATAATTGGAAAAGGCAAATGACAACTTTTACAAATTCACATACTATTATTTATGAGAATAAAAGTGCATCACAGAACCGTTTTGAATAACTTCACACTTTATAAATGCATGAGGGAAGTGAGTGTCCGGGAAAACGACTTCCTTCCTGTCTGTGGACCCTTCCCCTCACCTCAACACCCTCTTCACTTGAAGTGTAACACTTTTATAAATAACTGACTAGAGGGGCTTAAAAATAGTACAAATAGAAAATTACTGGAATGGAAATGTGCATAGTACAATTGAGAAAGGTTATACATACAAGTACAATACAAAGTAAGGAGCCACGTGAAAGAACACAATTATAGTTCCTTTAATGATTCCAACTCCATTTCCTTATAATATATTATCAATAATTGACATCATTTGATACACAACCTTGTAGTTCAAAATAACATACCTTCTGCAACACAATTCTTTAATTTTTCAAGTGCAGTCATATATGAATTAAAACATATTAATGCATTTAAAAATAAACATGTTATATAAAATAAAAAATACTATAAATATAAAAGCTTATATGTTTCGTACGATTTGTTAATTTATTTTTATTTCAATATTATTAATATTATTTTTAATAATATACTATCTTAATTAGGAATAACTATTAACAGTCCTAGTGAGAAGTCGGGTAATGATATCATTATTTAATGCAAATTGCTCGCTTACCAAGAATATACATGTTTTAAAATATTACTTGATTTTAAGCTAGGGTTGAAGAACACTAATATGCATTTGGATGTTCTTTTTTAATTGCAACAATATTTTTTAATAAATTGCAACAATTTAAAATATTGCATCGGAGGCATTTTAAATGCAATACACGTTTTCAATGCGTAAAAAGGAAATAATCGTTACTTTGTTTAATTTATATATTTTGGATGATAATATTGCTTTATTTACTATGAATCAATATGTTTGAGATTATATTTAACCAAACTGGCAGAAAAAAATGTTATATTCTCGTAAGGTAACTCGTGTGTGTGTATGTGTGTGCGCTCGTGCGTGTGTGTGTTTTATATATAATTTATTTTAAATAACCCTTACGGTATAAAATTTAAACTTTTTAAATCTTCTCTACTAGTGAGTACATTTGATAAAGGATCTAAGTGCCAAAAACCAAATTTTCAGGAAGTAAAAAAAACTTCAACATTTTCAGAAAAATGTATATTTATTACTGTAAACACACAAATGAACTTATTACATAGATGTTTGAAGGACTACAAATCTAATTAATTATTGTTACAAAATAAAACGTAACAAGTATTATAAGCCTTATGGCAGAAAGATCTAAGTCCATATATTTTTACCTTGCTAATTGGTCTAAGTACCATGATCTAAGGGCCTTAAACACAACACTGAGTTTATTGACAAAGCTGTCGGAAAAATTCCCGGTTATTAACGTCAACATATTGAATCACTTTTTTTCAGGTCTTTCTTCTAGTTGGGCGCCAGTGGAACAGTAGATGGAAGTTTTCGTAATTCCACGTTAGCAATGTCTTTCATTGTTTTGTTTTTTTAAGGACATAAAACTTTTCCCAAGCACATACGTCGGAAAAGCTCTTTTTACAAGATACGTATCCAGGCTCTTCTTTTGTAACCTTAATCAAAGACATCTGAGTAATAGCAATTTTTTGGTGTTAATGAATTCAGTAGCTTATTTTTCAAAATCAAAAAAGCAGTAAGACATGTTCAAAACTTTGAAAGGCTTTGAAGGCCTTGCTTCTCTAATCAGATTTTCAAGATCTTGCATAACTTGCAATTTGGCAACTCGATTCTTTTTCTCAATAGTGGTAAAATCACGGTCAGCAACAGAAAAGCTATGCCAAGATAGTAGAAACTTGTGTGTATCTGAATCAAACATACTTGTTTCTACTATAAACATGTACAAAAAAAAACCAGCATTCGGTTTTTTTATCTGCCCTGCGCAATTATCGCTCCATACAACAAGATGTTTCTTTCTGTTTGGAAGTAAACCAGTATTTAAAGCCTGCAAAATGCAAGATGCCATCTGTTTTCCACCTCTTCCCGAATTTCCCTCGTGCCAAAAACACATTATGGCATCATTCGTGTCAGTTATATGAATGTTGAAATTGTAGCATTATAGTTGGTGCAAGTAGTACTTATCACTGTGTGTTAATTGAGGCAAAGCAAACACCTTTTCAAGATCCATTACAATGTTGCAAACCTGGCTGTCAGGCAATGTGCTGGATGCTGAATCATTTTTCATATCAGAAACAGCTCTTTCAGCTTTTCGATGGTGTAGCTCGAGCTGTTTTTTTAGCTTTTTCTGTTACTGTGGGGTCATTGGACTTAGATTGGATGTTTAAGTAATCGCACTTTTTGCAAGTATCGCTCCGTGGTCTGCAGAACGATAATTTTGGAAAATCTTTCAAAAAAACTGTATGGTAGAACTTGTAGGTAATGCAGCTTTGAGAATACCTTTTTAAAAAAGCATTAAACATACGGTTTAAATTTAAGTCCTGACTGAGGTACTCTTTTTCAGATTTCAGACGACTATAATGTGAAACATCTTTAGGGAAAGAGTTTATGTGATTTTTTACTTTCATTCTATCGCTTTCGGTATATTTGAACTTCCTAGGACCTCCACGGTTGTCTTCATAAACAATACAGCCTGCTTGCTTCTTCTTTACGATTGCATGAATTTCCTTTGGAGATATTCCAAAAGTACTTAAAAATGTAGCCTTACATACCCTTTTAAAGTTTCCGGTTCCGTCCGGAAGCGTGTAGCTTACAGTTAATTGTCTTCTACTCTGAGCTGCTTCAGTACCGTGGCGTCTTCTCTGAACAGGAAGCACCTCAATAAGACCCATCAAGTAGTTGCCTTGCTGGTTCAGGTCCAGTTTATAGTAGCCTTCAAACAACTTTGTTTTCATATCGCTAAGCTCTCTGCAGCTGTATTTGCACTTGCACTGCACCTGAAATCGTAAAAAATATATTGTACTAATGGCTAGGTATGCACTTCAGTTTTTTTTTTTTATATATGTTACACAAGATGTTAAAGGAATTTAGGCATAGCTTTGGTTAAAGTAAGTAATGAGGTTAGGATAAGGCTAGGATAATAGGCCTAGGCAAGGATATCAGGTTATGTTTGTTAGGTTATGTTTTGTAGCATTTGCTAAGTAAAGGCTAACAATGTGGGCTTATTGAAACTAATATTAAATATTGCAAGCCTAATTATATTAAAAACAGCATATACCTGTAAAGATGGTGGTTGTTTTGCGGTCATCTCTTTTCTTTTCTTCTTGTCCTGGGTGAGATAAGACTTGCCGCTAAGTCTTGCCTTTTGCTGTCTATCTCTAAACTGCAGCTTTCAACTTTTTCATCCGACTAAAAGCACTAATATTTAACCTGTTTTCGTCAGCAGACATCATTAAAAACAATAAGCATCTATGAGGTAAACAAACAACGTGAGAAATAGTGTAGCAGAATACGCGAGTATCAGCTGGTGACAGGTGTGGCACTTAGATTCATTAGCAGAAAAAGCCTACCTGGACATACAACCTGCACCATCTGTTGGAAGCTATAGAAACTACTACAACAAGCTTTGGCACTTATACCCCTTAGTAGGACATTGGCGTTGGCAAATAGATTCATTTGTAATGAAAAACAAAATAAATTCAAAAATTACACTTAGATCCTTTAGCAATTCTACTCTTCATTTAATGAATGAAAATTGAAAATAGTGGCTTCTTAGCATTTTACGTTCATTCATAAAATAACTACAACCTGTATTGAAGATTTATTGGAATAATTTACCTGTGTACATTTCTTTATAAATCAAATGAAAACAGCAGCTAATTCGTTGAAATGACACATGAAATAAAAATGATGTGATAGTTCCTTAACCTACGTACCTGGTAACTTGTTCAGACTGCTGTTTAACAATTTTTAATTAAGTAATAACTATGAAAAATGTGAGATGAACTTATGTTTTAATGTTAATTCGCTTTCCTAGATGCTAAGCTGTTGTGCTGTTCATTTTACAGTTCATAACAATGGAAAACTTCCCACTCGGCATCAGATGAGCAATTTAAACAGCTGCCTCACGTGGGAGGTTTGCTAACAATATTCTACCTTTGCATATGCAAGGTATACTGATGCTTTATTTATTATTTATGTAGATTAATAGTTTTTTTTAATAATATATTTTTAAAATAAATGTTATTGCAAATAATGTATATATATTTCTATTCTTTTTACTTCTCCGATATTTTTTAAGTCATAGGTACAAAATATTAATATTTTACTGTTTTATTGTTGACAATATTATTGTAATTTATTTTACTATGATCCTTGCGTTAAAATATCCAACTGATTTGTTTAAACATTTTCAACTATTAAAATTTTAATTATATTGATAGAAGTGATATATTTACATTTATATGAATATATAAATTATTGAATACGCTTATGATTGTCTTTATCAAATTATAGACGACCCTAAAACAAACTATAGAATTTATTCTTTTCTTTTAAATCATCTGTGGAAATATATTCAGGAAATGTAGTAAATTATTTTTAATTTTAACAAATTTTTAGTATGAGTTTATAGAAAGACTTATATCAAGTCAAAAGCAAAATTGCACTAACTTTAACTACAATCAGCTTACGAAAAATAAATATATTATTCTAACAATAGCATTAATAATTTTAATGTGGTGAGGGGAGATACATACACGTTTTTATGAGCATGAATTTCTTTTGAAATAGTTTCAAATTAACTTAAAGCATTTTTATTTTGAATTTTTAAATGTTTTGATGGTATTCAAAGATGATATAAAGATGTTAAAAAATAAATAATATAACCGTTTGTTAAACCAACTTAGTTTTATCATTGTAAAAGTGTACTTGGATATACCTTTTCACAAATGTCATATTACAGATTGGGATGCTTAAATATATCTCACTTAAAATCAGCAAGAAACAATATTGTAATAGCTATTAATTTAAAATCTGTTTAGATTAAACTTTGTTACATAACTTATATGTTGTTCTTGTTAAACTTCAATTGTTTTACATTATGTATTATTTTAAGGAAGGAGAGTTCAAGTTTACACACCAAAAATTCCTTTATTTAAATTGATAATAACAAAATGAAAAAAAATCGTAGGTCAGTTTCCTTTTTTCAATTGATTCGTTTAGTGATAATACTAACTACGCATTTTTTTAACCAATACTAATTTCATCTTACAATTAAATTAATTATGAAATATGTTGAGGGAAAATCATGGATGCAAATATTACCTATTTATTTATTTTGAAAAAGAATTGTTTTCCAAAAGAAAATTCATTTAAACTAACAAATGTATGATGTACTTTACAAACCGAAATATTATTTTGGCTAGATTGATCTTAGCTAGTGATTAAAAATAAATATTTGTCTGTTAAATTTTATACGGGTAATAAAAAGTACTTACACATAAAACAATATAAATAAGAGTAGTCTTTTAAATATAACATGGTTTTAAAACAATACTACTGTACTTGTATCGGTGGGTGGAGGGTTCAATGCCACTGTATCTATGTAGGTAGGTGGATGTGTAAATAGCACTGTTGATGGGTTAGTCAGTGCTGCTGTTCATGATACAATAACAAAGACGTTTATTTTAAATTATAAATACATACTGCAGCTTACCAGAACAACGAAAATTGCAATATCAAGGTAAAATTTTAGTTTTTAATTAATGTAATAAATATAAATCTTACTCTATAAGCGCTAGGAAAATATTTTAATGAGTTTTAAAATAAAATACTTTAGTTATTCTAAAGCCCTAGTTCATATTTCGTTATATATCTTAAAATATCCATTTAATAAAAATAGTTGATTTTTTCCGCTAATTCATTAAAGTAAGTATAACTTAGGTTAACCTAACATAACATAACCTAACCTAACATAGTTTAATAAAGCCTAACATAACCCAACCAAACCTAACATTACGTAACCAAAGTAGTGGTTGTGAATTGACGGAAAAGGTCCCAAACACTAACTAACTTAAAAGACTGAAATTAATTGCTGCAGTTAACTTTTAATAGTAACGGTTTTTACATCACACGTAACACAACAAAAATATATGCATACACGTTAAAATTACCTGTGAGCTCCTTTTTACACACAGTGATAACATCATTGTTTTTACTGTACGAAACGTAAATAAATTAATTTATAATCTTCTTCTTGTCTAAGATAGCTAAGGTCTCCAAGTTCAATTTGAAACCATTCATATTATTTACCCCATATATTCAAATTTCATTACTACTAACAGTAAATTGATATTTTTATTAAAACTAATATTTCACTATACAAAACTGTCTGAAATTAAATCCAGACATTCGACCTAAAACTCTAATGGAATCATGACTAATAATATTGCGACTTACTGTTTTTTTGTTTTTTGTAGCTAATATATTTTTAATGTTAGTTATTGTTTCAATTGTATGTTAAGTGTTTATTTGGATTTAATATTTTTTTAGAACTTTCATGCTTAAATAAATTGTTAATAAATAAATGTTTAACGTATGTATTCATGACAAACCTTTACAGCATTACAAAATATATATGATATCAACATGGTCACCAGTTAAAAATTATGATGAAGATATTGTACCAGAATTTAATGTCTATCTACATTAATACATAAAAATTTTTCATCGTTATGCAGACTAAATGCATCACTATTAGTTCAAGCAAACCATGAAATACCTCACTAATTAAGATATAAATATAGAAGAATAATAAAAAACGCAAGTTATTCAACGCAAAGTAATTAAAACTGCTAACAACGTGTTTCGTATATATTGCGTAGGCATGACAGGTAACAAGATACCATCTATTGCACGCATGGAGTTGTTGGTATAGCATGACAAAATATACTTACTACATCAGATTAAATTATATGATAATTATACTGTATTTGATAAAATGTTTACTTTAAAAAATAAAAACTCATTAAATAAATATATAGTTGGGATTCCGACGTTATCGGAAGATAATGGCATCAAGCGACATTGGGCGTTGCTGTTACTTGGATGGGTGACCATCTGAGCGATCGCACATCCCACCTGACCAGTCATTGGTATTGGTTGGGAAGTAACCTTAAAGCGTTGGTTCCTGTTCAACAGCACTTCTTAGCCCTAACATCTTTTATGTAATGCTTTTTAACTCGATTCTTAATTTAAAATTGTAGACCACTTTATAATTTCCTAAGTATGAAAATGTTTGGAATGAAATAACGTCAATATACTTTATCCGTGTTATGGAGTAGTTTAGCAGTGTAGCCTATCTCCATCCCTCCAGGCTTATCGAATGGAAACATGCAACTGTATCACCCCGACGTTATAAAATGGTGCTTCAGCATTTTCAGGAAATGGATTTCAGGGTTGCTATAAAATAAATTTAAATATAATTATCTTTAAATCGATCATTCTCCTCAAGACATTATTATTCGTTCTCTGAGAGAAATATGCGGATAAAAATACCAGCAAAAGCATTATAATTAGTAAATAATAGTTACTATAAAGTAAGATTTGGTGATGAAAACAATTAAACTGTTTATAAAGTTAACATTTGCAGTTTAGGTTGGACTTATTATCAAAATAATACAAAGTTTAAATTTAAATATTTGGAAGTAGTCTTTCTATTCTATATTCAATAAATTTGAATCAGTGCTATATTATACTGATATTTTTAACATGTATGAGAACAATTACAGCATGAATAAATTATATTGTTTGTTTTGTTAAAAAAAAAGAAAAATTAAACTGAAGAGTTTTTCTTTCATAATTTTCAGGAAATTATCTCTAACAGTGAGTATTCACAGATATATGAAAAAATAAATATTAAAACGTAAGTATGCATAGGTATTGCTGCATTTTATTATAAGCAAGTGAGAATAGACACCAAAGGTATAACGTTGAAAAAAATTAACATATAAAAATTTGCGCTTGCTAATTTGTAAGAAGGTTGTTCTTTGTGAATTTTTATGCACACTCTAAAGGATACTTATTTTCAATATTTAATAAAACTTCTACTTCTAATCAAACTCTTTTTTTTTTTATTTTTAAGTTTTATGTAATAATTTACCATCGTACAGTGGAGAATATATCAATAACAACAATATACGTTATATATAATTACGAGATTGTTTTTCACCCATAAATAGTGTTTTGCTTTCTTTTATTATCATTATTATTATTTGTGTTTAAATGAAAACACATTGTATAAGTAAGGAAGAGGTAGTAAAAGCAGGTTGTAGTACCCCCTTTTCTATCTCCCAAGACCACTATATAAATTTTACAACAGCCATTACACGAAGTTGTAGTCTTGCTTCTGTAGTTAATATCCACCCACTATATTCCACACACGTTCAGTATGGACCATATACACGTTAAACTAGTAAGGTAAATGTTGAACACTAAAGTGCCAGAACTCTCATGTGTTTCAAGTGCCAGCCAGCGCTTCAACATTATTCTTCACGAGCTCTCATTTACAATTAAATTTCTTCAATAAAGATATAAGTAATTCTTTTATATTACATAAATATTTTAATGAGAGTTCTAATTGTTTTATAGTTCTGACGATATATCTCACCAAATGAAATAGTCTTTACATATATTAGCCATTTTTTATACTACATAATTCTACGTATAAAATAATAAATTATTACTCTACCCCATGGTGTATAAATAAAAATGTTACGGAATAAAGCAAAATATAACACATGAATCTGAATAATCTTAGATTATGCAGTTTTCTTACACAGTCTTCATTGATGATCTCACACATATGTGTTTAGGTTATTTAAGAATATTTATTTATTTATTCTTAAGATGCTGATCGTCAAGATTTTAGCGAATATATAATTATAATGATTGTGATGAGTACAGATGAGTAAATGTAGCCATTGTTATAAATTAAGGTCGATTATTCTTTTGTAAGTGTCATTAATTAGTAGCCTAATAAAAAATGAACATCCTGTAGTTACCGGCTGATCCCTTTAATAATTTATTGTGACTCTGATAGAAATTGAGTTCTGAATTTTTAGCTTTGACCAACTACGCTACCGACCAATTTTTTTCATACCTAGATTATTTGCAATCTCTTAGTAATTAAAATTATTACATATGATTCTATTCGATGGTATATTATTATTCTTTGGACGTATTTGGTGTTTGGCAGTTACTCTTATATAAAAAATAACTATTTATTAACTTTCATCTTTGTGAAATATATTTCACAAATTTGTGTCTGAGTTGAAAATGTTGATATGTTTGTGTCGTTTGTGACACAGTATAAAATGCAAAGGTACCTCAATATCAATTTTAATAATTCTTTGAGGTATTACTAATGAAAGCAATACTAATTAAAAACGATAAAAAATTACTGTAATCGTATAATGATCTCAGAAGAGTATAACCAGAAATAAATTAATTACATCGGAGTATAATTGTTTTTGTAATATTTCCATGTACTATGCATGTAATAATAGATTGAAAATGAAAATGACCAATATATAGCTGCTTTTTAAACTTCTTTTAACTTCGTTTAAAGTACCTAATTTAAACACAATAGTTTTTCAAACTATATCAGTCCACGTATTTTGTCAGACACGATGGGCAACAATAGCAGAACTTTTAAATATGCTGACTCTAGTTATATATTTATCTAACAACATTCATGACATTCACAATTTTCTCTCTATAGTAAAAATAAAACCAATACATAAATAAAATAAATAAATCTATTTAGTAGGTTAATTACTCACTACCAACTTAAAAACATGAAACTGACCAAGTCACTAAACGTTTTCTGGTGAAGCAATATTATAATAACTTAAAATTATACAATTATATAAAGTAACCTCAACTAATATCTTCCATTCTAGCAATATTATAAACAACATAATTTTTGAAACTTATACGTACATTATGCATATACTTTCTCGCATTCCCCTTTTTCTAGAAACTTGTTTGAAAACATGTTTTGTATAAACGCAAAGATAATATGCAATATTATTATCGAAATGTCTATATTGATATAAAATTTTCTCTTAACTTAATTTTTATAAATTCCATCAATGTAGAACATATTGATGCTCCTTTGTTTATCAGTAAGGTTATTAAATGCATTGTTATAAAACTTTATGTATTTATTATACAATAATACGTGTTTAATTAGTTAGGTATTGTGTAATATGGTTACTTACCTTTCCTGAGAAGGTAAAAATTTTATTCTGAGTTTCAAAATTTCATTTTTGAAACTCCCTTAAAACTGATTATGTAAGAAGATAATCAAAAGTCACGACTTAGAGTTATATATATATATTTTTAAATAATTCATAAAACATATTATTTGTATAGTTTGATTTATAAGTAAATTTAAATCTTTGTTAAAGAGAAACTAATTTTAATGTTTTTGTAACATTTTGGGTATATTTAAATTGTTATTATTGTTAAGTAATTAAAAATGAAACAATGATAATCAGTTCAATTAATAAATCAAAACGACGTGAACTTTATCCAAACATGGAAGGGAATTTGGCTTCCAATTTACAACCTGACTTAATATGTTTATTTTTGTCCACTTGTGTATATATTAAATCACTGTTACTACCTATATCTAGCATCGAATCAACATACAATTCGTTTTTATTGTTTATCTGTTATTACTAATTTTATTCAAATTTGTTCGAAGTTAATTTGTTTTAAATTAATTTAGAACAAACTGAAATTCTATTTTGAATTCCCCATCAGAGATGGAATCAGGACACATATGTCCTCTACACCTGCAGGTACGTAGGTAATACAGATACATACTGATATGTACATATTATGAGTAATACCCAGTCTGACCACGTTAGGAATGAATGTGAAAAAACATACTATATACCATGTGAGGTTAGGCAATAGATATGTCTGTTTTTGATATGAATAGTTTATTTTTTATAAAAATATATATTTATATACACAAATATTTACATTACTTTAAAAAACTGTTATAAGTTTTATTTTAAAACTAATGTATTATAATGGATTATAAGAAAATAAATGGATAGATAAGTATTATAAGCATAGTTTATACTATGTTATATACTTATCTATCCATTATGTACCGGGTCGTTTGACGGGTACATTTCGTTTTTTCGTCGTGTTCTGCCGGGCTGCCTGAGACCGCTCGTGCCCGGCGATTCGCTTACTTTGGTGGCCATTGGCTCGGATTCGTTCGTTCCGTGTTCCAACTCTTGTCTGTCAGGTTGGCCGTCTTTCTTCTGGATTGTTCTACGCCGATCGACTAACCATGCACGGCTAGAGACTCCTTTAACGTAAGTGTTCTTTTGTAATTTCTAATATCTAATCACCCTTTTGGTGAAAATACTTTGTTTCAAGGATAATAATCATCGGGCTTACTTGGGTTTTCAGGGTTTTGTTAAAATTGTATTCTTTGTCTAGATTTGTTAACCTAGGTTCGAGCCATGTGCTCAATGTTACCTTTTTACCATTAATTGCTTTTTATATCGGGTTTTATATTTAATAGTAGTTCTGTAAAATGTTTTGTTGAGCCTTTTTTCAGTTGGAGTTACCGATTTACCATATTTTTGTTCATTGACAATAACCTAGCCTATCTGTGTAGTTTGATTTTCATGTTATAACATATTGCTCCTGTATCAATAGCCTAGTTTTCAGTTTGTCATTTTTAGTTCCATTTACGTAATTAATTCTTTGGTAGTTTGTTAAGTTGTAATTTGTTTTAAATCTGATTTTCCAACATAATTATTCTTAGCCTAAAAATGGATATTTTATTTTCTAGTGTGCTCCAATCATGTACAATTTTGTCTGTTCTTGTGTTGTTTTGCCATTTCATGTATTAGTTGTTATGTGTAGTATTTTTGTTGTTGTGGCTGGACTATTTGTAATTGCTGTGTTTGGCCTTGCAGTCTAGGGTCCTTGAGTAGGACCTTTCAACCCTCAGCCTGTCGTCCGGGCAAAGTTCGACCTTCTACACTGCCAGCCTGGCCTGAGGACCAAGTCGTGGAGCACATGTTGCGACTAAGATGCCATCCCTACATCTGGGTGGTTTTCTTCAGTCCTCAGGTCAGTGCGTTCCATTTTTTTTCCCGGTGGCTGAGCTGGGGGGTAGTGAATTTGTGAAAAAAGAAAAAGAAAAGAAAATGGTGCTGAACTATTGGATGAGGCCTAGGCCTAAGGACTGCCCCGTAATTGGGTCTGAAACAGCCAGGGGACTTATAAAGATAAAAAAAAAAAAAAAGACTTCAGAATACAAAAGCCAGAACAAAAAACGTTTGGGGTCATATTTATTGTTATTGTTAATCTTTATGTAGTTTATTTTGTTATAGTTGTTTAGATTTTTATATTAGTTCGGCCCTATTGTTATATCTGTTTTTTTTTTTTTAATTAGAATCAGTAATTATTTTGTGTGCCTAATTTTTTTATACTGTTTAAATTAAGGAATTGTTCAAATTATTGTTTAGGCCTAGTGATATAGTTAGTGTTATTTATTTATTCGTGTAGTGTATTTTGGGTGTCTCTAAGGGACTTTTTACTAGAATGGTACCGTGTTATATATTTTTAGCATGGAACATGCTTTAGTCTTGACCTAACTGTCTGAAAACGTTACGTTACGCGGGAGGGTGACGCGGGAAGGTGACGCGTAACCATGAAAACACAATGACATATCAGTGTTGACTTCAATAATGATTTTATTTGCAAGCGTTCATCAAAGTACATCTTTAGTTTCCATGACAACTCTTGTTTTGTAATTCCTTACATGAAATCTAAAATTCGTTGTTTTCGGAGAAATACATTTGCAGAAATTATTAAAAAGGAGCCACCGGGTAGCAGCCGTGATCTATTACCGGGTAGCATCCGTGATCTATTACCAAGTAGCAGCCAAGAGCTAAAGCATGTTCCATGTTTCTTGAATTTTAGCCGTAGGCTCTAAGCAAAAAGATCCGGGGGTCCAGGGGGCTTGCCCCCTGGTGAGGCCCGCAGGGCCGAGTTTTTTTTAAAATTGTTTAAATGTTAAACTCACCAAAAGGGGATTATGGTACTTTTACTTAACTTCCTATTCGGAGCTGCCCAGGGATTCCGGCTTACTCCCTGGCCTCGGTGGAATCATGGGATGTGGGCTAAATTGCCGGGTTATTTGGGGTTATCTAAATTGTTTCTAAATTTGTCACTTTTAAGTTGTTGTTAAATTTTCTTACGTTTTGGGCGTCTCAAGCTAGGCTGCAGATAGGCCATGTAGTTGTTAATTTTGGTATTTGTAGTGTAAGTCTTTTTGTAGCTTTTGTCATTATCTTGTTAATTTTAGTGTTTCTTGTTTATTTATTTAAGTGCGAATTTATGTTGTGGCCTTCTGCCTGCAAGTTTATTTTGTTTAACTGGAAATAAAATTAGTTTTGCTCAGCTGCCAAGTTTTATTTTGACCCTCCAACTGCCGCCCGTGATCCCATCGCTTGACTTGTTTTGAGCCATCCCCCAGTTGGCACGCTTTCCAGCTTTGGTGGGGGGGATGAGTCTCAATTATTGTTCTCTTAAAGTAAACAAAATTCCACTAGTTGATATACATTTCGTAGTGTGCTGTGGAAACTTTAAAACAACAATCTAGCATATCAGCCCTACATCCATTAGTTTATAACCTCACTATAAACAAACAAGTCCAACCTCACGGACAATCTAGTGTATTTTCCCACGTTACACGGTAAAACTTTACAGTACATGTTTTAGCATTTGGTGGATTTTATATATCAACATATATTGCAGTGACATTCAATTCAATTATCAATTACCTATTTCAGTTTGTTGATAACATTTTGAAAGAAATTATCAAGTAGCACCGGTTAATAAATTACTTTATTTTATCAAGCCATATTTGAATGGAACGTTATAGTTTGTATATTATTATCCAAATATTGTAAAGGAATATTCATTTACATGATATATAAGCAAATATTTAACATTATTAATAAGGTGCCAGTTACTTTTTTACTGCAATGTTCCCAACTTGGCCATTTTTAAACTCGACTTTTTATGTGAATATTGATAGAGGTAAATATGTTTACGAGAAAATTACGTCATAAAATAACTGAACAGAAAAAAAATCAATCCAGCCAATTTATAAGATTTCAATATTTATTCGTCATATTTTACTGATTATTTTTATTTATAATATTTTTTCCCAAAATAAATTAGTTCCAGTATGAGTAAAATTTAAAAAAAACTATGACGTAAAAATTAAAAAAAATGTATTTCTAAATAATGGCAACAAGGATACAATGTGTTTCTTTTAAAACGCAAAATGATATATAATGGGTTGAATTTATATATAATAATGCATATACATTTTAAAATACATATTATTAATGCAATGGGTTCCGAATATTGTTTGAAAGTATCTTGACATAAAACAAACGATTTTGTTTTAAGATATTCCTCTACAGTTAACACTCTCTGGTCTTTGCTGAAAACCATGGTTCTAACCTCAACTTAATGACATTGCACGAAACCCAAATAAAGTGAACAAAAATGCAACAATGTAAATCTGCTAATAGCCAATGAAAAGGAATAACCAGGGCTACAAACTCAAGAACTTCTAGTTATCTTAAACCTTCATTTTCTGTACTTTTAAATAGTTCAGCATTTTAAAAGAAACGCCCTGTATTTTTGTAAAAAAATTTATAAATAGTTCCAGACAAGTAGAATACTAGCTTTATTCCAGAGGTTTATTATACATGCACAATAAGATTGTGAGACAAGGGAACGACTTCCTTCCTGTCTATGACTTCAATATTTTTTTCAAAAACCACCTTGCTTGATTGAAACTCACATAAGCTAACTACAGCTGTTAATGTTCATCTACATACCTTAAAATTGTGCGAAAATATTTCTAAACTGTACATGGTTATAAATTTATTTCATAAACGTTACTAAATTAGTTTCATTCATATTAACATATATAAATTTTCAGTAAGAATATTATAAGGCTAAGAATTATACTTTGCTTTAATTAAACTTTAATTTTAATAAGAATTATACTTTAAAATAATAATATTATTTTAAAAACTTACTAAGTAATTAATTTTCTTCTGTACCGTTACAAATTGCATATTTCGTCTTGTAATACATATTAAATTATAATTTACTACATGGAGGGAATTACCTTTTAAACGGCAAGAAACATGTTAAGAATTAGGTCATTATATTATTCAACAAAAACTAACTACAATATTTTGACAGAAGTCTGTGATAACACATTTTTAACGAAAAATAAAAAACTAGTTTTTTTTGCGAAACGAGTTCGTTCTGGTAATACAATAACTAATCAAGCAATGTTTTACTACAAAGTAATTAGGCCATGTTCCAGGCTACGGGGAGATTTAATGTACTGAGCCGCCACCAGAGTGTATTAACTGCCACATAAATCAGCTGATCTCCGGGGATTGCAGTGACGTCATCCTCTGTAGTAGAGGAACGAGATAACTCGTGTACTTTGACAGCAGCTTCACTACACTGTACCATCCCTGTATGAGAAAAAAACACTCACACCGCATATTATTATTATGAAAATATATCCAATTGAATGTATATGTATTATACATTTGGTATTTTAAACTGATGTAAAAATAACATTTTCAAGTTTAATTGTTTATTGCTTATAACATATTTACAATCTATTTTAACTAAATGTAAGTTCTTAAATGCTAGAATAAATTTTAGTAAAATACCTTCTTTGTTATAATTAGAGGTTCCAGATCATTGTAAATGTATTGTAAGTAATATTATTTCGATCTGATGATATATTTCACGGTGATTTGTTCTATTAATAACCATACGCACTAGATGGCACTAGTTGGTAAACAAGGCATAAAATTTAACGCTTTATAATATATAAAACATATTTTGAATTATAATATGGTAGTACACTAAGCAGGAAGTTCTTACTAAACGATAGAACACAAAATTAATTTGATATATTCATTCTATGAGATATTAAAACGAAAGTATATTTTTTAATTGCCTTTAGTATGAAATATTTTTACAAACTACTAGCTTAAAAATAAATTGCAATATAGTGCAGATAAAATTAGTATGATATTTCAACTATTTTTATAATTTCATAATAACTATAGACTGATTACTATCTTGTTTACAAAAACGTATTGCTTTTTCATCAAGTGTGCTAGATGAAACCATATACGAAATAAGCTTATGACAATCAATTAATGTGTATTTTTTTAATAAAATAGTTAAATTAAATACTAAATGATAATTATCATAATATATTCTTCTAATGAAATGTTTATGGAAGGCACACAGAGGATGCAAATATATTATTTATATATATATATATATATATATATATATATATATATATATATATATGTGTGTGTTTTTAGATACACAAATTTTTTTAAGGATTGCAGTATTTGTGATTTGAAACGAGGATTAATACAATGATTATTAAAACTTACGCTTAAATAACAAAAAGCCAGAAAATTCTTCTCCAATTATTTATATCTTTATAATTAAGGTTTACATGCATCATCGTTGTTTGGAAAAATCATTTATAAACTTTGTTTTGTTTCTATAGAGTAACAATAGTAATAATATTTTTTTATTCACTTATAAACTAATAATTATTTTCAAATACACAATTAAGACAGTTAATGTTTATAGTATTTGATAGAAGTTATTGAACTTTCTTGTAAAACATTGAGAGTTCAATAACAAATGTCAGTCCTCTAGAAAGGTATATTTTAAGGAAATTAAACTTTTACATGCTTTATGTTTGTACGAATTTTAGTTAATTTAAACATTTGATTAATAATATCTGTTTGTGTATATATATTATGGTATTTCATTAAAAAATTACTCCTTCTTTTTAAATTTGCACTAATTATTTACTTCTTCAATAAACATAGTTTTGGCTATTTCATCCTGAATTATAAATACTATAACTCAAGTCAAGCGTTATAGTTGTACTGTACAATAAGTTAAATAATAATTATATAGTGTTAAGGTGTCCATTTTTAATTTAATATAATAACGTTAGAGTTGTGCTGTACAATAAGTTAAATAATAATATATATAGTATTAAAGTGTCCATTTTTAATTCAATATAATAATGTTAGAGTTGTGCTGTACAATAAATTAAATAATAATATATATAGTGTTAAAGTGTCCATTTTTAATTCAATATAATAACGTTAGAGTTGTGCTGTACAATAAGTTAAATAATAATATATATAGTATTAAAGTGTCCATTTTTAATTCAATATAATAACGTTAGAGTTGTACTGTGCAATAAGTTAAATAATAATATATATAGTGTTAAAGTGTCCATTTTTAATTCAATATAATAACGTTAGAGTTGTACTGTACAATAAGTTAAATAATAATATATATAGTGTTAAATTGTCCATTTTTAATTCAATATAATAACGTTAGAGTTGTGCTGTACAATAAGTTAAATAATAATATATATAGTGTTAAAGTGTCCATTTTTTATTCAATATAATAACGTTAGAGTTGTGCTGTACAATAAGTCAAATAATAATATATATATAGTGTTAAAGTGTCCATTTTTAATTCAATATAATAAAATAATTGACATTAATGATATTGTTACGTAAGTGTATTGATAAAAGGGTTCACTTGAAGCTATAGTGTTTTATGTAAAATATCGTATTATTATCTATACAATATACTGTTGAAATCTATATGCTAAAACTGTTTTTGATTAAAAATTATATAGTTAAAACTGTAACCATGTACACTGTAAGAAGGTAATAAAAATTGCAAGTTCCATTTACTGTTCAGAAACAAAGCAAAACTTCTCCGCAAGGGATGAGCAGCGCATAAATAATTCGCTGTAAGTGAAATGGGGCAGTAACCTCGCTGTAATAACCGTTACTTAGGTAATATGAGACCTATTTTAAAAGGGATTCTCACCTAACACAGCTAAGTAAGCGTTGTGGAGATGGTATGCAATGGGTTCGAATGTTTCATACTGTACTAAAATAGAGTCCGCTCAACAGTTTCCATCTACGTGGACACTACTAGAGAAGCATCGGATGTCCATGTTAGGTGGTAGTAGCTGTCCGGATTTTGTGTAGAGAACAACGTATCAAGCTTGTTGAATGGCTAAAAGTCAGACCAACACTACGTGGTTCATATTTCACGCGAAGTTATAGGTCCCTTAATTTTTTTGTATTGGGCTAATAATGAATGGCTCTTTGTGATAAACAGTTGAACTTGTTGAGTATCAATGATTACACTCAATTATCTACTCTCATTCACCTTTTATGTTCACCAATATCTCTTTGATCGGCATTTAAAAAATGAATAACCCTGTAATAGAAAAACATTTCTTCTAAATAGGTAAAGTTTTATGTATATCGCTATTTTACATGTTGAGTATAGATTAAATCTAATCACCATGATGCAGCTTTATGTATAGGCATCTTAACAAATCAAACATAAAATATGCTATGTATATAAAGTTAAAATAATAGTTGTTTACAAATAATTTAAATTTGATTACAAAGTAAACATGTAAGGTCTTCCTTGACTAATATCTAAATGATTATTAGTCAAAGATCATTACCATAATGTTTTATGCAACTGGTAACTGTTTTTTTGTTAACTGTTTTGGTAACTGGAGCTAATAGTTTGGTAGGAAACTGCGGGGTTCATTTGGCACTACAAAAGTTAATTTAATAAACAACTCATTATTATTTATAAGTAATTGCTAAAATAGTCACTATTATTTTGTCCTCTTATTCTCTTTACTTGAGCACTTTTTTATATTATTATATTATTACTTAAAAAATGTAACATAAACAAGTAACTTCAGTTATAATATGTTAATAAATAAGTGTTTCAGCTATTTATTCATGTATATAAAAGAATATGACGTCTAGTCTATACTGAATAAATAAAGTATATATATGACTAATATTTCGCTATATATGATGAGCTAGACTCTCAATAAAAAAAGAAAGAATTTTATGTTTAAACTGTTCAAAAACAAAAAATTCTAAGTTATATTACCTGTTTTAGCTCTTAAATACACTTTTCATAATTGAAATTTTCTGACTTTCAAATAAGGCTTAATAAATACATATAGTTATAAAATGACTTAAATTTAAAATCATCACATATTTATCAGGGTACTTGTTAGAAATTATTGCACATTACCAATATGTATTTCAACCTTTATTTTGCCATATACTTAGGTAAAATGTGTATACACGAAAAAAACAGTGTAGAGGTAAATAATTTTCAAAATTAATTTTACAACTTAGGCTTGAGCGGCCGGTGTCATAACTAAAATCTATAATTTCCAACCTCAGTGACGCCACTGAGGATGCCATATCACAGCATGGGCGAAACGTCTGGTTATCTTGTAAATAATGTAGATACACCTTGAAAAATATAGATTATAGTCAAGTTTCAAAATTAATGAATTGTATTATTTGGCTTTGGAAGGAACTGTATGGACTTAATAAATCATTAGAGTTTTAATTGTCTTTAAATATGTATTGGTAAGAGGAAAGAAATGTTAATGTATATTAATTTTGAAACAATGCCATTGTTATCGAAAGCAAGAGGAGTGTTTTGCATAAACTAATTTCTTGAGGGAGCAGAGTACGAACACATTAATGTCCCTTGGGTAAAAGTGTTTTATCTCTGCTCACGATCTTAATTCATCATTCCATACCAAACGGCTAAAAGGTAATTCATTTCTCACTCATCCACACTGTTTTTTATATTTCGATATTGAAAGGCAATATAATTTCTATATATTGATTAACTTTTCTTCTAACATGTGTAAAATAGAACATTAAAACATTTTTATTTATTCTCTAGGTTAGATGAACCTCCCTCGCAGGGAGAGGACACTCTTGAATCGGTTACGAACTGACGTTGGCAGATAGAATTACTGGAAATATAAATGGGGATTGACAGTACATCAGTCGTGTGATTGCGGGGAGTCTATCCAAACAATGGATCACATAGTTACAGAGTGCCCCCTGTTCTCTTTTACGGAGAGATTAGCTAACATACACAGAATCAGTGAGGCAGATGTTAGATGGCTCGAAAGATTGGACTTAACTTTGTGACAGGAGAACATTTTACATTCTTAATCAATCAATATGAACAACAATATGAATCAATATGACAACAAACCATACGGTATATATACCGTATGGTTTGTTGTCAGCTACCATTTGTTAATTATAAAGCTGCGATGTATATTTGGATAAATATCCAAAAGTCATTGTTTTATATATATATATATATATATATATATATATATATTTGTTTTTATTTAGAAAAATACATATTTTAATCGTAAATAAACATTCAGTGCAGTATCACTAAACCAAGAAACTATTTTATTTCCTATATTTATAGTGCAGATATTTTTGTATATTTTTTTAGTGTAACAATACAGTTTACATATAAGTTTCTTCCTCTTTAAAAAGTTTAGTGTGCTGTAATATATTAAACTGATGAAGTATAGTTCACTATTGAATTTTGTTATAGCATATTAATAATATTCTGATTTTTTACTTCAATTAACTTGATCACATAACTGGTGTAATTATCAGTTCCCAAATATTTAATTATACACTTATCACTGAACATGAAATTGTTATTAAATATTATTTTTACTGTAAAAATAAAATGAAAATTTAATAATCTATATAAATAATAAAAACAGATGATTCCATTCAGATACCATCTCGGGGAATATACAATTAATGGTACAATTTAAATGACTAACCTTAAGTATATCTAAAAAATCTGTATATTACCTTTCGTAACAGAATTTCATAAACAGACCCTGTTGTTAAATCCTACATTTATAACCACATAATTAGTTTGTATCCTAGACATTTTTTGGTTTTATAACAAGATTTTCGACACTAGTATACCAAGTCAATTGTTGAGATAAAAAATATGCCAGCTCTTTTAGAAAAACCAAACATTCAACATTTTGAATATGCAGCCTTCATCATAAATGGTGATGTAGCGAATGATTTTAAAATCTCTCAAGGCAAATGATTTGCCTAAATAAATTGAAAAATTTCAAGTATAAAAGAGTGTGATCAAATTATTAATTTTATATTATTTATTAAAATAAATCTGCCAAAATCCACACACCACATCCTGTGGCCATATGATTATTAATGATAAAATAGTGTAACTTTTTAATTTAAATAAATTACATAAATAAAATTACCACTCATTTATATTTTATATATATATATATATATATATATATATATATATATATATATATTTCATATTTATTACAACAGAAATCGAAAGTTTATAAAGAATTACAATGTCCCTCCTTGTTTGTGTTGAATAAACAGTAGTTATACATGTCAAGTCTAAAGTAATAATTATACACCAACCTTAAGCTTGTTACTGAGTTAGTTAACGGTTTATTTGCTAAGGTTTTACGACTAAGTGATTAAACCATGTTTGGAGCTGCTGGGAGATTTAATACACTGAGCTGCCACCAGAGTGCATTAACTGCCACATAAATCAGCTGATCTCCGGGGATTGCACAGTTTTAGTGCCATCACCCCTTTGAGTTAGAAATGGTAGGCCTATACTTGAATATATGTTGAACTTACTTTTCCTACGGGAAAATTCCTGCTCAGTCATATTTTTATATTACCTGGTTTTGTAATGAAACTAAAGTTAAGACTTCGTCCTTAAATTTGCTTTAAATAAATTTTTTTTAAATATATAGTAGTATTAAAATGTAATAAGGCCTTACTATTCATAAGTGGACTGTCTATTTAAATTCATTATATCATTACGTTTTTAATATGTTAATAATTAATAAAATTAAAACTACTTTTTTTCTTTTTCTGATACGATTGTTCAAAGATTTCTTTTAATTTACAATGGACTAATAAAATAATAAATTTATTTTATTGGTCTCATAACAAAAAAGTCAATCAGGCAAATCCTCTTATGTATTTGGTTCCAGATATGTAAGTACTGTAATATACAAAATGTTAACTCAAAATATTTTAATTATATAATTAGAACCACCTAATTAAAATCTTGGTTATTACTAAAATGTTATAGTTATGTAATATAATAATAATAATAATAAACCCATTTTTTTAATCCAAACAATAAATAATAAGCCTTTCTTTATACTAATTAGTTTGTAAACAAAGTTGAAATTGACTATTTTGCTTAAGTTTGAATAAATATGTTCTACACACTTACCTGATCAAAATGATTACAGATTATATATTGAAAAACTATATCGTAACATTCAAATGTGTCATTAAAATTAAAAAAGAAATATTTCTAAGTAAGTAAAACAAGTTAGTAAAATGAAATGCAAATAACTTAAAATATACTCTTCAAGTTTCATTCTAACTGCTGGAGTACAATATTATGCCTTTAATAGTTAATTATTTTCTATATTTAACTCATATTACAGGTAGGCTTTTGGGTAAACAGGTATCACCATTATATTTTGAATAATTTTAATGGATGTGGATATAATAAATTACATTTGACTTTATAAATTTAGCTATTTAACAGAAATGTATGACATTTTAGTTTACGCAGTAAATAAGATTAATAATTATTTTATTTCAAAAAAATTCAGCCTTAAATTTTTCTTAAACATCTAAAGAATAACCTTATTCTGACTAAAACATCGTTTTGAAAAAATAATCTGTGACAATTACAACTACTATAACACTAACCGAAAAAAATTACTTTTATTTCAATAGTTGTTAAAGTTCCAGTCCAGTACCAAATGGAAACTGTTAACTCGATGATATATTTGTCAAGATTAATTATTAATAACGATATTTACACTATCTGTTCTCTTGCTATTTATTATGCTAGGAATATGTAAGCCTAAAGAGAAAAATAAAAACCGTATTTACAATAATACGTTTTAATTTACTAAAGATAAACATATGTCTTATAGTTTTACTTGAAATAACAATCGTAACATAACTTCAAAGTATTATGTCTCATAAATCTGTAAAATTATATTTAATCAGTTAGTATTTTACCAACAATCCATTAATGAAACTTATTGCTTAAAGGGAAACTATCCGAACAGCTAGGAACTTGCCCTAACAGGAAGGCTGTGCATTTACAATTGTAAACAAAGGCAAATTCCTCGGCATTGAGCAATGCATAAACAACTGACTCATGAGGGAAGTTAGGTAACTCATTGACTAACTTTATGTAGCCTCCATAACTCGTTGCCTAATTAAACAGCTGCAGACATTTGTAGCGCGTCTCGCAACACTCTTTTGGTAACTGTAATTGGGTAAAATAATAACTTATTCAATGAAAATCAAAACAAAACACTGAGAAATGTCGTGATTCTTAGGCCATAGAATTATAATTGGCCATGTGTCAAAAGTGTAACTACAAAGCAATCAATAATAATATTTGTATGAGTAAAAATTTAAAATAGTAATTAGTACTTTATAAGATTATTATACATTTGTCTTTATTGTAAATATTTGAATGTATTTTTTATGCGCTATTGTTTTATTTCTAATAATAAATCAGATATGGTGCGGTAATCTTTATTATACATTAATGAACATCTTTTTTGATTTATGAATTTATATCAGTTGTCTTAGGAATACGCCAAAAAAAGAAATGAGACTAATTGCGTAATACTTTTAGTACAGGTATAGCTTTTCAATGTTAGGATTTATTGAAAGAAAACGTTAACACCATATCATTATTTATAAACTGAAAACAACTGGAATTATTTTAATACGCTTATAATAAATTATGGTATCATACCCATTGAATTCATAAGAATAAGAATGTAAGTCATTCTCAACATCTTATCATACGTATTATGTACGTAAATTAATACACAAACAATAATAACGTAACGTTTAAAAGGTACGTGTACTGCCTATATACATTGATATCTATAGTGTAATAGTGTTATATCAGCATTGTAAAGTGTAATACTGCAGACCATCCCCTACTAGATATCATCTAACACACGCATTACTAATGGTCAGGCTTTACAGGACCACAACATTGTAACTATAAACTGACTACAACAAAGCTCCGTGAACTGTGTATTTACATAAATGACCAAATTACGTTGTTGTGTGGTAAAGTGTAATACTGCAGACCATCCACTACCTGATATCATCTAACACACGCATTACTGTTAGGACAGGCATTACAGGACCACAACACAGTAACTATAAACTGAGTACAACAAAGCTCCGTGAACTGTGTATTTACATAAATGACCAAATTACGTTGTTGGTGTGGTAAAGTGTAATACTGCAGACAATCCACTACCAGATACCATCTAACACACGCATTACTGTTAGGACAGGCTTTACAAGACCACAACATTGTAACTATAAACTGAGTACAACAAAGCTCCGTGAACTGTGTATTTACATAAATGACCAAATTACGTTGTTGGTGTGGTAAAGTGTAATACTGCAGACCATCCACTACCTGATACCATCTAACACACGCATTATTGTTAGGACAGGCCTTACAGGACCACAACACAGTAACTATAAACTGAGTACAATAAAGCTCCGTGAACTGTGTATTTACACATATGACCACGTTACGTTGTTGGTGTGGTAAAGTGCAAGACTGCAGACTATCCACTACTAGATACCATCTAACACACGCATTACTGTTAGATCAGCTTTACAGGACCACAACATTGTAACTATAAACTGAGTACAACAAAGCTCCGTGAACTGTGTATTTACACATATGACCACGTTACGTTTTTGGTGTGGTAAAGTGCAATACTGCAGACCATCCACTACCAGATACCATCTAACACACACATTACTGTTAGGGCGGGCTTTACAAGACCACAACATTATACCTATAAACTGACTACAACAAAGCTACGTAAACTGTGTATTTACACAAATGACCACAGTACGTTATTGGTGTAGTAAAGTGTAATACTGCAGACCATCCACTACTAGATACCATCTAACACACACATTACTGTTAGGGCAGGCTTTACAAGACCACAACATTATACCTATAAACTGACTACAACAAAGCTACGTAAACTGTGTATTTACACAAATGACTACATTACGTTTTTGGTGTAGTAAAGTGTAATACTACAGACCATCCACTACTAGATACCATCTAACACACGCATTACTGTTATATCAGGTTTTACAGGAGTACAACATTGTAACGATAAACTGACTACAACAAAACCACGTAAACTGACCAAACAGTAATGTGTATGTTATATGGTTTCTAGTAGTGGATGGTCTGTAGTACTACATTTACTACACCAAAAATGTAATGTGGTCATTTATGTAAATACACAGTTTACGGAGCTTTGTTGTAGTCAGTTTATAGTTACAATGTTGTGGTCCTGTAAGCCTGATCTAACAGTAATGCGTGTGTTCGATTGTATCTAGTAGTGGATAGTCTGCAGTATTACACTTTACTACGCCAACAACGTATTGTGGTCATTTGTGTAAATACACAGTTCACGGAGCTTAATTGTAGTCAGTTTATAGTTACAATGTTGTGGTCCTGTAAAGCCTGATTAACAGTAATGCGTGTGTTAGATGGTATCAGGTAGTGGATGGTCTTCAATATTACACTTTACCACACCAACAACGTACTGTAGTCAGTTTTTTAAATACACTTTTTAAGTAGCTTTTTTTAATGAGTTTATATTATATAAAATCCATTTTATTTTTTCAACAAGACACAAATCAACAAAATATCACATTTACTATAAAAAAAACCATAACTATTTCATTTATGGAAACAAATACAAAACAGTAAATATGGAAAAAATAAGTTATTTTTACACCATATAAATTATGATTTATAATTTCTAAACGGATCGAAAAATTAAATGAAATGAAAAACTTCTTTACTTTTCAGGTGAAGTTAGGACTTATCAGTTCTTCCACTTAATCTGAATCATTAGTAGGAAGGCAAAGCAACTTTCTTTAGATAATATTTGTACGTAAATGATAATGACAATCAATACTTCTCACTTAAAAGTTTATAGTATATCTTTAACTTCTAAAGATTTGAATCTTTGATTAACTTGCAGCGTGACTTGTTGCACTAACTCTTATCATGCAAATGTGAGTGTACACATTGTTATAGCTAAGGACTCTACACACTTGAGAGTGCACAGTACTATATAGTCCTCAACAGTGTTTTGTGATGTCGAGATATGAAGTGTTAGTTCACTGACTCCAAGCTTACAAATATAATTTTACACATGTTGCGGATAATGATAGTACTTTATTGCTATTCATAATTTCAATAAGATTGGGCATTTAGTAATTTTCGTATACATAATATAATTTTTACATGGAACATCTTTATTTGCCAATACACCATAGTAAAGATATTTACATGAGCTTGTGATGTTCTAAGTACAGTGGTATTGGCTCCCTGCAATCTATTATCGACCCACCTACCCACCTATACACGTATAGTAGTTTTAACCCACCCACGCAAATACTATCAGTGATATTGACTCACTTTCCCTACACAAATACCACTGCATGTGTATGGGTGGGCAGTTGGGTTGATACCACAGGTCTTGGGTGGGTGGGTGGGTCAATAATGGGTGGGATGCTTAGTCAATATTAATATACACCTTCCCACCTATACATATCACCAATTATAGGTGATATGTAAGTTGAGAGTAAAAATGAAAAGGCATTTTTATAAGGAACTGTTTGTAAATATAAAAATACTGAATGTTTCATGGATTTGTAGAATTGTATTTGGGTTCGATAACTAACAAAATTAGATTTTATTGGATTTCTTGTCTAATTACTCGGCGGTTACAGAAAATCATATTACGACAATTATCGTTGAGTTATATTATTATGATTTACTCTGTCATCAGATCTTCTGCCCTCACAAAACCCTCCTTTAATTTCCCCTAAGACTGTCTCTGATTTCCCTCAGGAAGTTTTTATTGCTTTCTAAAATAAACATTTTGACCTTTGGCCTTGCAAGGATGAAACAAAGTAGTTCTGTTACCTTTGTATGAATAACAAATAAAAAACGTAAATATTAAAATATTGCTACGATAAACTGCAATATACATTAGTTGAGAGTGGATTGTGTAAACGTTGATATGTGGAAAAACATAATCATCTAAAATTAAACATTAATTCAAAAAATAACTGAACAATTGCTCATAACATGTGGATGATACAATGCCACATAGATGAAGCTTGACACAAATCATAATTCAGTTCTGCCCTGGAAAGTGTTAAGAGGAAAATAAAATATTTATTAAGAAAACAAAATTATATACAGAAAACAGTAATACCAGCACAAAAACGTAAGAACAATACAGTTCCCTCCTAAACGTATCATTACTGAACTATTTAATATATGACCATACTTTCTGAGAGTACTCTCTTCCACGAAATATTTGTTTTTATTATTTCCTAATTTTGTATTTTTTTTCTTTATTTTTATACAAAATGCATCCATTGCATTTAGAAGTCACTGAGGGCTATTATTGTCAACAGCTATCGAATTTGGTGCATGCAGCAAATGAAGAAAATCTGATACGATTGAAATATACCAACCAACGACTAAAAGAACAATAAAATCATACAAAGCCAGGCCCCATTCCTTTTTCCTTGTAGCCTTACAGCGTAAGCTCAATAAAAATATGGAAAAATATAAAACGTATGCTCGTCTGATTTTTAAAGGATCTTTTCTTATCAGAAAAAACTGTATATTGCAAAATTAACATAAAATCAAAAGTGCCATATAAAGACTAACTATCGTACTTTATGTTGCTCTGTCTGTCTAAAATATGTTAAACGTTCAATCCTGATACTGATCTGTCCCCGTTATTGACAAATACAATGGAACAGAAGCAATATAATAAAAACAAAACCAGTCTCTAGTGGTTTCCGTCACAAGTAGAGTCGTTTGAGGGACTCCTTTACAAATATATTTCGTCCTTTGACTGTCTAAAGTCAATACAGTTCTCGCTGTAAGCTTCTTATACTTATTGATATTCCTTTTCAATTTGGGTGTATTTTGGTATCTAAAAATATCTTTAGAAACGTTACAAACAATAAACGCACGGTTATTACACTTGGGTATTTATAATAATTGGTTGAAACTTAAAGTCATTTCATATGCCACTATACGTGTATGGGTGGGCAGGTGGGTTAATGCCACTGTACGTGTATGGGTGGGCAGGTGGGTTAATGCCACTATACGTGTATGGGTGGGCAGGTGGGTTAATGCCACTGTACGTGTATGAGTGGGCAGGTGGGTTAATGCCAATGTACGTGTATGGGTGGGTGGGTGGGTTAATGCCAATGTACGTGTATGGGTGGGATGGTGGGTTGTAAAGTGCAACTGCAATCTAGAATGTTCCGGAAACGTAAATTAGAATGTTCCCGACCACTATCCTGGAGGGTTTTAATACAACCTAGGTCCAGCTCTGTTCGCCGAGCCGATAAGAGCTCTCCTATCAGTTTAAGGTTACTGCCAGACCTCGTGCGGCTCGTGTGCGTCTGTTTGTCTATTCACGTCTCAAAAGTTGTTTTAACTTATTTTTGGTAAAATGGCAATCTGTGGCGTTTGTAAAAACACTTCAAACGAAGACAGTGATGTGAATTGCTCAGGATCCTGTGGTGATGTGTTTCACGCTGAGTGCATAAAAGGTGAGTTTGAGAAAAAAACCCGTTCTTCTAAAGACTTTAAATGTAAATATTGTAAATCAAATTCCTCACAAGGCAGCGCAAAATCTATCTCTGCAACCTCTAATGTTTTAAGCAAAGACTTTCTAGTAACAATTATGGAAGGGTTTAAAAAAGAAGTGTTTGAGGAAATGGCAAGTTTCAAGAAAGATATCCTAAACGAAATTGCCAACTTTAGAAGTTATTATAGTGAGCTCAGAACCTCCGTACAATTTATTTCTGATAAGATGGACGCTTCTTCTGAATTTGTAGAGAAATTAGCAACTCAATTTTCTCAGATTCAGAAAGAAAATGAAGAGATGAAAAGTAAATCGGTTTTCCTATCTAAAGAAGTTCGAGAACTCCGTGACAAAATCAGAAACCTAAAACAGTATTCTCGAGTTAACAATGTAGAAATCAGCGGTCTGCCGGTGACGAAGGGGGAGTCTGTCAACGATCTGCTGAAGGATGTAGCTACAGCTATCGGAGTAGATGTGCTGAGCAATGACATCTCCGCCGCGCACCGTGTACCTTCTTACCGGAATGACCGAGACCCTGCCCTAGTCGTCCAGTTTACCAACAGAATGAAGAAAGAAAAATGGATCAGCAAGTACCAGGGAAAGAAGCCTGCGTTGACATCTCAGCAGGTGAATCAGCGGTTTCCGGCTCAGCGGGTATACATCAGTGACCCCCTATCACCGGAAAACAAACAACTCCTCTCCAAGTTGAAGCAGAAGTGTCGGGAAATCGGCTACACCTTCGCGTGGTGCAAGGACGCCAAGTTCTTTGCCAGGAAGGAAGAAGGTGCCCCTGTCAAGAGGATCCACAGCTTTGAGGACATTGAGAAACTCAAATAGAGTAAACATTAAGTTTCAAAATATTGTTTATTAAGTATTGTGATATATTTTGTAGTTTCTTCAATACAGTATTTTTAAAAATTTTTTATTAGGTATACACATTAATAATGACAGATTATTCAAATTATCTAACCAATTTTTTTACTGATAACAAAAAAAGTCATGATATACTCTATGCCAACATTAGAAGCTTGAGGAAAAATTTCAATAACTTTATTTTGGAGCTTAGTCAGATAAAAACGAAAATTTGTATTATTGTCCTTTGTGAAACATGGATACATAGTGATGAGGTGGAGTTGTTTAAAATTTCAGGATATAATATCTTCCATTGTTCCAACGATACATACAGCACAGGAGGAGTAATTTGTTATATAGATGAGGATATACATGCAACTAATTTAAACATTAAACTAGCAACTGCAGACGTTTCATTTTTAAAAATACGATTAAATGATATGTTTTTTAATTTGTTTTGCATTTATAGACTGCACAGATTTTCAGAAAATAATTTCCCTTAATTACTTTATTCGAGCATATGTAGTTTGCCTAATAATTCAATATTGATTGGGGACGAAAATATAGACTTGCTAGACGAGTCACCCAGTACTCAGAATTACATGACGATGTTAAATGGGTTAGGTTTTTCGCAAATAGTTAAATGTCCAACAAGAATAACCCACCAAACTTAATCCTGCCTCGATCACATTTTTATAGACATAGAAATGTATCAAATTTTCATTGTGCAGTTTTTGACATAAACCTAACAGATCATTGTTTACTAGGCTTGAAAATATTCTCTGGAGATTTTGAACAAGTACGTATAGCTAAGATTTCACTTTAAAAAATTCAGATTTTTCATCAAAAAAGTGCCAAAGGGGGGACCATTGGAAGATTTGAAGTTTTTTGTGAACAATCAAACCACGCAAATCTTGACGTATGACACACTTTTCTGGGGTAGAATTTTACGCTGAATCAGGAAATGTCTTTCGTTTTAGTGCACCTCATACAATAAAGCCTCCAGAAGCAATTGAAACATCAAGTTTAGGCTGCAATTAATTGCTAACAAACTTTGTTTCCAATTCTCTCGCTTTCTGGAGGACTCACGGGCCATTCTGATACTTTTCCATGATCAGCTGGAGATTCTGAACAAGTACGTATAGCTAAGATTTAACTTTAAAAAATTCAGATTTTTCATCAAAAAAGTGCCAAAGGGGGGACCATTGGAAGATTTGATGGTTTTGTGCGAAAAATCAAACCACGCAAATCTTGACGTATGACACACTTTTCTAGGGTAGAATTTTACGCTGAATCAGGAAATGTCTTTCGTTTTTGTGCACCTCATACAATAAAGCCTCCAGAGGCAATTTAAACATCACGTTTAGGCTGCAATTGCCAAAAAACTTTGTTTCCAATTATCTCGCTTTCTGGAGGTCTCACGGGCCATTTTGATACTTTTCCATGATAAGCTGGAGATTCTGAACAAGTACTTATAGCTAAGGTTTCACTTAAAAAAATTCAGATTTTCATCAAAAAAGTGAAAAAGGGAGGACCATGGGAAGATTTGAAGTTTTTTGCGAAAAATCTAACCACGCAAATCCTGACGTATTTTAAAATTTTCTTATGTAGAACTGTCCGCTGAATCAGGAAATGTCTTTCGTTTTAGTGCATCTCATACAAAAAAGCCTCCAGAGGCAATTTAAACATCACGTTTAAGCTGCTTCTATACACTGGTCTATATGAAAATTAGGCAATAAAATCATGATCGGCTGCATATTTTTTTTTATTTCTAGGTAGTGTATCATAAAAAAAACAAAAAAAAATATGATGAAACTGAGAACCCCGTGGGCAGACAGTACCAATGCCCTCACACCCACCCATACACGAACAGTTGTAAAACACACACACACACGCACGCACGCACACACACACACACACACACACACACACACACACACACACACACACACACACACACACACACACACACATTAAGTATTGAAGCTTATTTGTAGGTTTAAGATGAAGAACCTTTTTGGAGAAGGTTTGCCCCTAGATGATTTCAACATCATGACAAATTATTTTGCTTTGTGAAATATTATAGATAAAACTGGATGAAGAAAATGTTATGTATGAAACTTACAAGACTGGATTTACAGTCTATCCAGACAGTAACAATGTCATTAAATAACACAATCAGGATGCCAGCAGTGCTATTTGTTGGTCAAGCCAAGAACAGATTGGCATGGAAATAACATTATGGAAATAACATTGGCTAACAAACTTTGTTTCCAATTATCTCGCTTTCTGGAAGTCTCACGGGCCATTCTGATACTTTTCCATAATCAGCTGGAGATTCTGAACAAGTACGTATAGCTAAGGTTTCACCTTGAAAAATTCAGATTTTTCATCAAAAAAGTGCCAAAGGGGAAGATTTGATGGTTTTGTGCGAAAAATCAAACCACGCAAATCTTGACGTATTACACACTTTTCTAGAGTAGAAATTTACGCTGAATCAGGAAATGTCTTTCATTTTAGTGCACCTCATACAATAAAGCCTCCAGAGGCAATTGAAACATCACGTTTAAACTGCAATTGCTAAAAAACATTGTTTCCAATTATCTCGTTTTCTGGAGGTCTCACGGGCCATTCTGATACTTTTCCATGATCAGCTGGAGATTTTAGACAAGTACGTGTAACTAAGATTCAGATTTTTCATCAAAAAACTTGTTTAGAATGTACTTGTTTAGAATGTCCAGCTGGTCATGGAAAAGCATCAGAATGGCCCGTAAGACGTCTAGAAAGCGAGAGAAATGGAAACAAAGTTTGTTAGCAATTGCACCCTGATTGTAATGTTTAAATTGCATCTGGAGGCTTTATTGTAAGATTTGCACCAAAACGAAAGACATTTCCTGATTCAGTGTATAATTTTACCCCTGAAAAGTGTGTCATACGTCAAGATTTGCAGGGTTGGATTTTTCTCAAAAAACTTCAAATCTTCCAATGGTCCCCCCTTTGGCACATTTTCGATGAAAAATCTAAATTTCTTCTAGTAAAATCTTAACTATACTTACTAGTTAAGATTGTCCAGCTGGTCATATAAAAGCATCAGAATGGCCCTTGAGATGTCTAGAAAGCGAGAGAATTGGAAACAAAGTTTGTTAGGAATTGCACCCTGATTGTGTGTGATGTTTAAATTGCCTCTGGAGGCTTTATTGTAAGAGTTCCACCAAAACGAAAGACATTTCCTGATTCAGTGTATAATTCTACCCCACAAAAGTGTGTCATACGTCAAGATTTGCGTGGTTGGATTTTTCTCAGAAAAATTCAAATCTTCCAATTTGGCACATTTTCGATGAAAAATCTGAATTTCTTCTAGTAAAATCTTAACTATACGTACTTGTTTAGAATGTCAAGCTGGTCATGGAAAAGCATCAGAATGGCCCCTGAGACGTCTAGAAAGCGAAAGAATTGGAAACAAAGTTTGTTAGCAATTTTACCCTGATTGTGATGTTTAAATTGCCTCTGGAGGCTTTATTGTGAGAGTTGCACCAAAACGAAAGACATTTCCTGATTCAGTGTATAATTCTACCCCACAAAAGTGTGTCATACGTCAATATTTGCGTGGTTGGATTTTTCTCAAAAAACTTCAAATCTTCCAGTGGTCCCCCCTTTGGCACTTTTTCGATGAAAAATCTGAATTTTTTCTAGTGAAATCCTAATTAGACATACTTGTTTAGAATGTCCAGCTGGTCATATAAAAGCATCAGATTGGCCCTTGAGATGTATAGAAAGCGAGAGAATTGGAAACAAACTTTTTAGCAAATTCGCCCTGATTGTTTTGTTTAAATTCCCTCTGGAGGCTTTATTGTAAGATTTGCACCAAAACGAAAGACATTTCCTGATTCAGTGTATAATTTTACCCCAGAAAAGAGTGTCATGCGTCAAGATTTGCGTGGTTGGATTTTTCTCAAAAAACTTCAAATCTTCCAATGGTCCCCCCTTTGGCACTTTTTCGATGAAAAATCTGAATTTTTTCTAGTAAAATCTTAACTATACTTACTAGTTAAGATTGTCCAGCTGGTCATGGAAAAGCATCAGAATGGCCCATGAGACGTCTAGAAAGCGACAGAATTGGAACCAGTTTGTTTGCAATTGCACCCTGATTGTGATGTTTAAATTACCTCTAGAGGCTTTATTGTAAGAGTTGCACTAAAACGAATAACATTTCCTGATTCAGTGTATAATTCTACCCCAGAAAAGTGTGTCATACGTCAAGATTTGCGTGGTTGGAGTTTTCTCAAAAAACTTCAAATCTTCCAATTTGGCACTTTTTCGATGAAAAATCTGAATTTTTTCTAGTGAAATCTTAATTGTACGTACTTGTTTAGAATGTCCAGCTGGTCATAGAAAAGCATCAGAATGGCCCGTGAGATGTCTAGAAAGCGAGAGAATTGGAAACAAACTTTTTAGCAAATTCGCCCTGATTGTGATGTTTAAATTCCCTCTGAAGCCTTTATTGTGAGAGTTGCACCAATACGAAAGACATTTCCTAAATCAGTGTAAAATTCTACCCCACAAAAGTGTGTCATACGTCAAGATTTGCGTGGTTGGAGTTTTCTCAAAAAACTTCAAATCTTCTAATTTGGCACATTTTCGATGAAAAATCTGAATTTCTTCTAGTGAAATCTTAACTATACGTACTTGTTTAGAATGTCCAGCTGGTCATGGAAAAGCATCAGAATGGCCCCTGAGACGTCTAGAAAGCGAAAGAATTGGAAACAAAGTTAGTTAGCAATTGAACCCTGATTGTGATGTTTAAATTGCCTCTGGAGGCTTTATTGTAAGAGTTGCACCAAAACGAAAGACATTTCCTGATTCAGTGTATAATTCTACCCCACAAAAGTGTGTCATACTTCAAGATTTGCGTGGTTGGATTTTTCTCAAAAAACTTCAAATCTTCCAGTGGTCCCCCCTTTGGCACTTTTTCGATGAAAAATCTGAATTTTTTCTAGTAAAATCTTAACTATACGTACTTGTTTAGAATGTCCAGCTGGTCATGGAAAAGCATCAGAATGGCCCGTGAGACGTCTAGAAATCGAGAGAATTGGAAACAAACTTTTTAGCAAATTCGCTCTGATTGTGATGTTTTAATTGCCTCTGAAGGCTTTATTGTGAGAGTTGCACCAAAACGAAAGACATTTCGTGATTCATTGTATAATTCTACCCCAGAAAAGTGTGTCATACGTCAAGATTTGCGTGGTTGGATTTTTCTCAAAAAACTTCAAATCTTCCAATGGTCCCCCTTTGGCACTTTTTCGATGAAAAATCTGAATTTTTTCTAGTGAAATCTTAACTATACGTACTTGTTTAGAATGTCCAGCTGGTCATGGAAAAGCATCAGAATGGCCCGTGAGACGTCTAGAAAGCGAGAGAATTGGAAACAAAGTTTGTTAGCAATTGCACCCTGATTGTGATGTTTAAATTGCCTCTGGAGGCTTTATTGTAAGGGTTTCACCAAAACGAAAGACATTTCCTGATTCAGTGTATAATTCTACCCCAGAAAAGTGTGTCATACGTCAAGATTTGCGTGGTTGGATTTTTCTCAAAAAACTTCTAATCTTCCAATGGTCCCCCCTTTGGCACTTTTTCGATGAAAAATCTGAATTTTTTCTAGTGAAATCTTAACTGTAAGTACTTGTTTAGAATGTCCAGCAGGTCATGGAAAAGCATCAGAATGGCCCGTGAGATGTCTAGAAAGCGACAGAATTGGAAACAAAGTTTGTTAGTAATTGCACCCTGATTGTGATGTTTAAATTGCCTCTGGAGGCTTTATTGTAAGAGTTGCACTAAACCGAAAGACATTTCCTGATTCAGTGTATAATTCTACCCCAGAAAAGTGTGTCATACGTCAAGATTTGCGTGGTTGGATTTTTCTCAAAAAACTTCAAATCTTCCAATGGTCCCCCCTTTGGCACTTTTTCGATGAAAAATCTGAATTTTTTCTAGTAAAATCTTAACTATACTTACTTGTTTAGAATGTCCAGCTGGTCATAGAAAAAACATCAGAATGGCCCGTGAGACGTCTAGAAAGCGAGAGAATTGGAAACAGTTTGTTTGCAATTTCACCCTGATTGTGATGTTTAAATTGCCTCTGGAGGCTTTATTATAAGAGTTGCACAAAAACGAAAGACATTTCGTGATTCAGTGTATTATTCTACCACAGAAAAGTGTGTCATACATCAAGATTTGCGTGGTTGGATGTTTCTCAAAAAACTTCAAATCTCCGAATGGTCCCCCCTTTTGCACTTTTTCGATAAAAAATCTGAATTTTTTCTAGTGAAATCTTAATTGTACGTACTTGTTTAGAATGTCCAGCTGGTCATGCAAAAGCATCAGAATAACCCGTGAGATGTCTAGAAAGCGACAGAATTGGAAACAAAGTTTGTTAGCAATTGCACCCTGATTGTTATGTTTAAATTGCCACTAAAGCCTTTATTGTAAGAGTTGCACCAATACGAAAGACATTTCCTAAATCAGTGTGAAATACTACCCCACAAAAGTGTGTCATACGTCAAGATTTGCGTGGTTGGAGTTTTCTCAAAAAACTTCAAATCTTCCAATTTGGCACATTTTCGATGAAAAATCTGAATTTCTTCTAGTGAAATCTTAACTATACGTACTTGTTTAGAATGTCCAGCTGGTCATGGAAAAGCATCAGAATGGCCCGTGAGATGTCTAGAAAGCGACAGAATTGGAAACAAAGTTTGTTAGCAATTGCACCCTGATTGTTATGTTTAAATTGCCTCTGGAGGCTTTATGGTAAGAGTTGCACTACAACGAAAGACATTTCCTGATTCAGTGTATAATTTTTTAAA
>JAQJVL010001193.1:148205-234481 GCA_035578905.1 Stictocephala bisonia | reverse complement strand
TTTTAGAATATTCTCACCCAGACTACTTCGTGAATAATTCAAAGCATTTTGTAAACTGTTAATGTCAACAGGTGTTTTAAAATTAAATTTTAAAGTAAAACCAGAGGCCAACAGTTCATTAAATATGCATTTCAAGCATTTTAATGCACTCGCCTAACACTGTTATATTTTACTTCACAATGTATTTCAAACATAACTATGCAACAACAATTCCGCATTTACTAGAGATTCTTAAAAAGAATATCTTAAATTACACTGGCTCGTTTCCACGTGGATTTTGGACAGAAGTATTGTACAAACAGAAGTCAAACGAGGTTCATTAAAGAACATCATGTCGTTGGTTGATTGAGATACTTAATAAATCTCAGATTTGTGATTTGGAAGTATAATAACACATTTAAACCAGTTAAATGTATTGGACTGAGACACCCGAAGTTAATTCGTATCAATAACTAATGTTGAATATAAGTTTTTTGCCAAAACATATAATAATTTTGTTTAGAATGAAATATTTTGTTCCCAGCCACTCACTACAAGGGCACTGCTGATATAAAGTTGTACATGGGGTACCAGAGAGGCCGCTATGATCGAAGTTTGAGTGATGGATTAATATCTGTCGCGTTGTAGGGGAATTGCGGCCCATCTGGTTCAACCCTGGTATTGATATGAATAAAACAGACATATTGTCACAGAGAAACAATGTCGTAAATTTTGATAAAAAAACTTGTTTTATACAATGGATACGCTGCTTTATAAAACCAAACTTATCCACGAATAATATTAATAAACCGAAAGTCTTAGATAGTTCAATAATAAAATAATAAGTGTAATAATAATATTTTTACACTTAAACTAAATGTTTGCTTCATGTGTGTATATATATTGTCGTAAATTTTGATAAAAAATTTGGTTTATACAATGAATACGCTGCTTTAAAAACCATACTTATCCACGAATAATATTAACGAACCGAAAGTCTTAGATAGTTCAATAATACAATAATACGTGTAATAATAATAGTTTACACTTAAGCTATATATATATATATATATATATATATATATATATATACATCCGTGTATGGCTGGGTCAACACCACTTTATTTATGGGTAGGTGAGTTGGTCAATAACTCCATAAGTGAATGGTTGGGTATGTGGGTCTATAATACTGTAGGTTTATCGTAGGTATTGTGTCAATACCACCGTACGTGTATATGTGGGACCAGGGGTTAGGCCAATAAGACGGAATATGCATGGGTGGGTCAATACAATAGTACGTGTACCCACGGATGTACAGGTGGGTGGTTTGGTTAATACCACTGTACTTGTACGGGTAGCCAGGTGGGTCAATATATTGTAAATGGATGGGTACGCAGGTGGGTAAGTATTTCAATACATTTATGGTTGGGTATGTGGATCAATACCATCGTACATTGTATGGTGGAAATGTGGGTCAACACCTCATATATGTATGGGTGGGTATGTGTGTCATTATCACCGAATGTGTTTGGTTGGGTATGGGGGTCAATCCGAGCGTACGTGTAGGGGCGGAGGGTATGTAGGTCAATACCACCATACATGTATGGTCGGAATGTGGGTCAATCCCATCGTACGTGTATACTGTATAGTGCGTATGTGGGTCAATACATTTCAATTTGTCCTAATATATAAAACCCAACTTGTACTTGCAGAAAAGTAGTTAGATCATGGCCACTGATAATGAGTTACATATACGATCTGTTCATGCCCTTGTAATACTAATTACACATGGCTATTTCCTAAGTTATAAAACTTCCTGAGTGTTTTTTATTTGTCAAAAAATATATAACTCAAAAAATTGCAAATAAATTGTATAAATAACCACATGACATAATTTAGCTACAGAACGTTTAATAAAATATATAAGTAAGATTTAATTTAGTACTGTAAGGCCTTTAAAATTACAATGATTCAAAATAGGATTTTGTTTGTTAATAAATAATATCAATCGTACACATGTGTCTGCCCTTCCACACTACCTTTACTCGTACATAGGCTGCCCCTCCACTATCCTCACTCGTACATAGGCTGCCCCTCCACTATCCTCACTCGTACGAAGGTAGCAGGACTTTCACTACCCTCCCGTGTATAAAATTTATAGACTCTCACTACCCTTAGTCGTACACAGTTGAGTGTCCTTCCAATATCCTCACTCATACGAAGGTAGCAAGACTCCCACTGCCCTCACGTGTATAACATTGATAGACCCTCACTACCCTTACTCGAACACAGGAGGTTGTCTTCCCACTATCCTCACTCGTACGAAATTAGCAGCTCTCCCAATACTCTGACATGATTGAAACTGATGGGCCCCCTCTACCCTTAATCGTACACAAGTGTCTGCCCTTCCACTACCCTCACTATATATATATATACGATGGTAGGGACTCTCACATGCATTTAAGTGATTGACCTCTACTATCCTTCCCGTACAAATGTGGGTGCCCTCCTACTATCCTCAATCATACGAGGGTAGCAGCCCTCCCCCTACTCTCACATTGTTTAAACTGATGGGGTCATTTTACCCTTAATCGTACACAAGTGGCGGCCCTCCCACTACTCTCAAATGTACGTAAGTTATGATCCTCTTCTTAGCCTCACTCTTTGGAAGATGGTGACCCACACACTACCCTCACATGTAGAAGAGTGATGGCCCTCTTACTATCCCCACTCACACGAATAGGTAACCCTTATAATAGTATCTCGTTTGAAGGTGGGTAGGAGCGTACGATGGGTGAGCTGAATACATTAATTCATACCATATTCTACAAGGATCAAATCATGTAACGGTTTTTACGTTGGTAATTTTTAAATGATGAATTTTTAGGCTGTTAGAGGTCTTTTTGTGTTTGCTCATTATATTATACAAATAAATGTGTATAACAATGCAAAATTAGAAGAAAATAAAACATAGCTCGTTAATCAATTGACATGAGTATGACATTATAACTACATGTTCTATTTAAATAATCAGTTGTATGTACAGTTTATATTACTATGAACTGCACATTTATTACAGCTGTGCGTAAATGCTTAATTTTCCCTCAAATAAACGTCTTGTTTTATAATAACAAACGTAGTATTAACCTTGAACGTTATTGTTTAACTAACTACTAACACTGCTTGTTATTTTATTTCTATGTTAACCATTTTACTTGGCCTAAAACATAATCTATCCAACATTTAAAAATAACGTTATAATCCCAAACTTGTCTTGTACATATGTATTCTATAATATTATGTCTGGTTTAGGAAAGATATTATCAGTGTTTAAACTATCATTAGTTTTAATTTACTTCTAATATGTTCTTGATCTGGCTTGTCAATTAATAATACGTATTTTATAACGGTAGACTATACTTTAATTTTATCTTTATTCAGTTATAAACAACATAAAACTTTACTTCATATATAATTTTAAATCCACCGAAATATATATGTTTAGTAATGTAAGTAATACTAAAAATTAAATAATATAAGCTGGCTTTATAAATTCATGTTAAGATCTATGTAGTAAGTTCAAATGTAAAGTAAGTGTGATAGCAACAATTACTGTAAAGATAAGAAAATGTTTCATGGTAAGTGGAATTATAGGACTGTCAGTGATCATAGAAAATATACCACATATCCCTTGAACTCAATATTGTTTTGAAACTTGAGAGCGATACGATATTTAGTATAGATAGATAAAGGTGCTAAAGTGTAATAATTTATTGAAAAAAGACATTAAGTGTAATGATATAAAAATCTCATGTTTATAAAGTGACAGTGTACGAATATGTCTAGCTAATAAAAACACAGCACAACTAAAAACTTAACATAACAATTGTTCAAACATGAAACAGGGAGATATTATCAATGGAAACTAGTGAAGGGACTTTAAAAGTAAAATAAGCATATCTGAGTGGTGGTTGATATTCCTTCTTCAATAATTTTAGGATGTGTGGAATGGTATAGTAACCATGAACATATAAAGTGAGCACTAGTTAAAATTCCTGTAATCTTTTTGTTCCAATAAAGATAATAATAATTAAACCTTAAAGTAACACTTAAGAATTAATATGTCATAACATGTTATTAAATTAAGAAAACAATAATATGATTATTTTTTCATACTCCTCTTAGTTTCTTATAATTAATCTTGAAACTTGGGAGCACATAATGTCTGCGTCTATAGTAGTATTCACTCCGCACCTGATTCATGTGCAGTGCGAAGTCCACACTTGAGGTCTGACCTAAATGTTAAACTCGAAATTTGAGGATGGGGAAATATTATAGTAACTGCATGAAGTAAAATATTTATATAATATAGGAATTAAATGAGTACTTATACTCACATATAACGTTATTAATTTCATTGTAATTAATTATTTAGTTAGAATAATAAATAAATTTATACGTTAATGGAAGATACATTATATTTTATTTATTATATACAGTTAAAATATTTATCTATACATTATTAAATTACTAAGAATTAACTGTAGTGAACAATATATTTTAAGTTCACAGTAGCATATCGTTAAAAAGAAAAGACTCTCTATATAATGTGAGGGAGACAAAGGTAGTTGGATATGAAATGAAATGAAATGCGTCTTTATTTAACCAGGCGAAGTTGGGACTAGAAAGTCCCTTCTTCCACTTAACCTGAATATTTGCCATCATTACGTGAAAATTAACAATCACGACGTTTCGATTTGGTAAAACCCAAACCTTTCTCAAGAGCTAAAAACCAAATTACATCTACACAAACATGTTATAAAACTACGTTCTTAAACTAATAAAATTATCTACTTTAATAATTATCTACATTTTAACCTAGATCCTAGAATGGGGTACAACAAAATGAACTTCTACTAAATATAAAAAAATTATTAACAGGATTAATATAACCAATTAGGCGCTGTCGAGGTCATATATCAACGAAAAAATTTCAAAACACAATTAAAATTAATGTTCAAATCAGACTGAAATAAGATTACATTAACTAATCATAAATATATGGTACCTGAAAAACACTATTAATTTAAAATATCATTCAACATGCACAAAAATTATATATATGACTCGGAAGGACTGACTACTATTACAATTACATTTTAACCTGAAAAGACAACAATTATTAGGAATAAAACAATACAATAATCAAATATTACAAAAATGATGAAGTCTTACGACCCGCAGTGACGATGGCGTCTAGACGTCCCAGGCACGAAGTGAGGATGATACAATCCAAATGCAGTGTCTACGAAGTTCCTTCTAAGGTGATAAAACATGGGGACAGGACAAAGATTATAAACACATTATAAACATTTCTAACATCTATATAATGTGTTAGGTATTTTAATTTGTAGCTCTGATACATTTCCAAATTATAAATTTTTAAAATTTTCTATGAAACTTGTTAAGTGTAATTATTGCTATAACGCCGTCAATAATTCAGTTGAGTATCCTTCAATATTTAACTTTGTATCATCAACATTATCAATATCATTAATATAACTAACCAGAACCTAAATTTTAGACGGTTAGAGTTTCAAAATTGTCTGTACCCATCCAATTCAGAATCGTAATATGATTTTTTTATAGTTTTTATTGTTCATTAGATGTAAGAGAGCCTTCTTAGTCCTAATCTCGCAATTTGTACACTTTGTTGTCAACAAAACCATTTTTAATTTCCCATTTGAAAGAATTTACCCATCCTAAAATATGTATTTATGATATATAAGGTCGAGTGTTGCCAGCTGACATTGATATGCAAAAGACGTGACATTAAGTTTTAGTAGTCTTGGAGTCAATCTCCTTCTTTTAGGAAAATACTCCATTTATGTTATACGAATGTGTCCTGCTACATTTATAATTAATTGTGTTTACATATGATTTAACAGTAAAATATGGTTTATATTTATTTAAAATGTTAATTGTTAATCTCGTTGACAGTCAGAGGTACAGATAAAATAATGTGTATTAGATGGATATTATATGAGGATTAAATGTTTAGTTTTGATCTCTTTAAATAAGTATTTTCTTATTTTATCAAATATCATTTTGATATATTAATGAATCAGCACATTGAAAGTATTATGAACTTGACGAAGGCTGGAAAAGTTTAAGTGCTCGTAGTGGTTCAGGAAGTTATTTTTCCGAATTGTTACCAATAAAAACACCAATTGTTAATAATAATAACAAATAATGTGGTAGCTCCTTTTCATTACATTGAGTAGTGTATTTAGTTTTTATGTAGTTTTGTTAAAATTTTACATTAAAAATAATAATTTTTAAAATAATAATAATTAATTATAGTTCGTATTTAGGTTAAAGCACAGTCATCAAACCCATTATAAACACTTAATGTGGCTGTAATGGAGTTATTACAGTTTACAAATAGTATAAATAGATTACTTAGTTTTACAGGCTACAAAGTTATTGTTTGGTTTAAAAAAATAACGTGTACAGTCCCTCGTCATATAAGATTAAATAAAAATATAGAGCTGAATTTTGATTAAAGCATCTTCACTTTGAAATGGCATTAACAATTTAAAAGCCTAATTGTTTAATGGTTTACCGCTGATGTTATCAAAGAGAGCTTTTAGTTGTTTGATATTATTTGATTAAATTTTTTAAAAGGCAAGATATATTTAAAATCTGACCTAAGGAAAGAAGATAATGTTTTATGATTTTGAGATGAATGACTGGGTATTCAGAAATAAAATATCACTTGACAATATGCTATTACTCCAACAATATAATTATGTAATTTCTACCGAGACAATAAGTATTTGTTGTTTTATGGATTATATGATAAATCGTATTTTTGGTTTGATAAATAATATGGCCTAATGTGTTATATTCCTTAAAATTACTGTAATATAAAATATCTTCAAATACCCCAAAACAATACGTGTATATTTTAATACACGCTATAAAAAACAATATATGCTATTTTTAATAATGATGCAAAATTTACTAAAACTTACTTTTTGTTAATTTTAAATCTGTAACATTAAACCAGATTTTATTTTATGACACATAGTAATAGGGTACAAACTATTATTTATATATTTTATTTCATTTACGTAAACTAAATTTTTTTTAAATACAAGAGCAGATTTTTTTATGTACATAAAACTTAGTGGACAAAGTTCCTTAAGGGTTTTCTAGTGACGTTCAGTATTACGTAAGGGATTATGGACTATGATTAAATAAATACACGGTGTAAAATAAACATGGAAACGCTTTCACAACAATTTTATTTTTTCCCCAGATTGTTTTCCATAAAGTATAATTTTTATCAGAATAATTTACATAAAACGCATAGTTAAGAAATACTATTGTTAAAATTAGTTACTTTGAAATTCAAATGATCGCTACTCTGGAAAGAACAACAATTTCGAAGCCCAGTTTGCAGTAATTAATTTATATTGAATAGACCTTTCATTTGATATCAAACTCAACCTAGGCTGACGTTAAAGATTATCGTTCAACTTCTTGTGGGCCGTCTCCATGAAGAGATGAAATGTCGCTAATGGTATCAAAATGTATGTCCTTTGGTTTCACTTTTACAGGTGAAGTCATACAAAAGTTGTGAAAGTGTTCCCATAATTGTTTGTACCCTGTATAGAGGTAACCACGATAAATAAAACGACTTGAGTTTTTGTAGACCTATTTAGTTTAACATATAAATTACAAGTGACAACATCAACAATTTATGATAAATGAATCAGAATACATTTCAATAAACATGTGCGGATACACCTATGTTATATATTGCTATTTTGCTACGGTCCATATGGTTCATACGAGATATACTCGTTGTTTTATTGCCATTTTGCTACATGATCAATGGGTCATACAACATCTACTCATCGTTATATTGCTACTTTGTTGTTTATTGTAAGACTTAGTATACAGTGATCACAAATACTTCTTTTATGGGAACCTAGTATGGTCTGATCACTGGCCAGAAAGAAAGTGCGAGATTATGATTGTTACGTGCACCAAGCTCCTTTCTTGTAATGTTGGTCAGAAGATCGCCAAGTTGGAGTATGTGTTTTAGGGCTTCTAAACGATACTTGTGTTAATTTTAACTGATGATGTTCTGATAAACGGTTGAGCAGAGATTTTTAATAGTAATGCCTTTGTCAGTGACAAATCAGAAAAAAAGGTGCAGAGAGATCGGAACGGTTATTGTCTTAGGGATGCCGGGAGTTCATCCGCCTCTACATGTTTAGTTATTAGTGATAAATTTTGCTAAATATCGTTATGACATGTCTATAGTTTCCGGATTCAGTGCAGACTTGCCAATTTATGTTATCCTCCTCCCTCCCACAATTGTTCTTGACATGTATATTCTCTTAGTTTCTTATAAATTAGTCTGGAATCTTGGGAGCATATAATGTCTGCGTCTATAGTAGTATTCACTCAGTACCTGATCCATGTACTGTGTGGTCCACACTTGAGGTCTAACCTAAATGTTAAACTTGAAAGAGCATTTAAAGTCAGTAATCCACTCCCTACTGGATACATCATGCTTTGTTTCATTCTTCTCTTATCCGCAAGCTATCTAGCTCACATCCTAAATTTACCTAACAAGGCAAATCATTTACATTTCATGCATTTGCTCCCTAAGCCAAAATACTTTTTTTCCCTAAAGGGTAATGGCTAATGTTCATTTGTGGGATAAAGAAAAATATATGTGACGTTCCAAAAGATGGAAGATAATTAAATTTGATATGTTGAGCTATTAAGATAAACAAAACAAATAAATAAAAATAGCAATTGTTTCAAGCAGTGTTTGGCGTGAAAAGTGATTTTTACTTTGTGAAAAAAATTAACACGTTAATATGATTAATAAATACAGTTCTTAAAAAATCATAAATGTTCCTTAATTTTGACAAGTGAGTATATCCTTGCGAAAGAATTGTACATCCAAATGGGCTTTACAATAAAACCCCCCTCGCCATCAATAACGCCGCCATTTCCCTGCCATATGAGGGTTTATAGGGTCGTTACTCTGTGTCACTCCGACAGAGTTATATTGTGTAACTAGAACGTGTTCCATGGCATAAAACCTATCTCTATAGTTGAAAGGTAGTTTTTTCTTAAAAATTCTGCAGATTTTCAATTAATAAATTTAAATAATAAATTTTCTAAGTTACCTTTGGATTTGTTACAATGACATATATTTACTAATTAATTAATAATGCTTTTGTAATTTGTTGTTGTTGTTCTTATTTAGAAGCCCCACATTCAGTATTCAATTAATTTCTAAATGTTATATAATTTGTTATAAGCTATCATCACCTGTAAAATAAAACGAAAATTTTCGTCAGTTTTGCCTACTCCTGAAAATAATATAGTAGAGCAAAAAAAATTAAGTTGGGATTGAGGGTTTTTACAATTTTAATTTTTGAGTATCTATTTATATTTTGGGTATAATGGTTTGAGTATCTATTTATAGTATAACGTATGTTTTTTGTCAGCTACAAGTTTTTTATTTTAAAATTATATAAAAGATGTGTTTTATACTTGGAAAAAATTCCAAAAGTCATTAAATTATAATGAAAATTTAAAATAAATAAATAACAGTGATCTCCTGTCACAAAGCTAAATCCAATCCATCAAGCCATTTAAGACCTGCTTCACAGATTATATTAATGATAGCTAATCCCTCCGTAAGACTGTGCAAAGGGCACTATAATATTATGTGATCCATTGTGATAAACTCCCCGCAGTCACATGACTACTGTCAATCCCCATTTGTATTTCCAGTAGTTACATCTGCCCACTCCAGTTCGGAACCGATTCAATAATGTCCACTCCCTACTAGGGAGGTTCATCCCACCTACAGGTACTGACGCATCGTTAATAAAGAACTTATTTCGTCCATCAAAACTGTCCCACGCTATGGCCCAGCTAGTATTGGGTGAGAAATTTGATCTGCTTAAAGTCCGAATAAAACTGGAAAGGGATTCTATGGAAGTGAGAGCGGAGAGGGTGTGAGGGGCTCGTAGACTTATGGACGAATGGCATGCGAGCTTTGTTGACAGAAGCGGCCCGGTGTTGCCAATTCTACGGAAGTGACAATCTCACGTGTTGTCAGTCAGTGTCGTTGAGGTGTTGGAAGTGGTTAGTGATTTTAGTTCTCGTGTGCGATTTTTTTGTCTTTTTTAAAGACTAAACTTTATATTGATTTGCGAATGAGAGTTTGGGGCATTTAAGAACATTATCGTAGTAACACCTGAAAACGGAGTGTGATGAAGAAGAGAGGCCGACCTCGTATACATACGAATAAAAGAAGCACACCATACCAGACTATCGGACGTGGCGTTCCGTTACGTTCACAAGCCCGAGAGCTTGTTTGTGCTGTAAGGGACTACTTCGTTCAGGAACGCAACAACAATGGGCCCTTACTATCAGTGCAAAACGTTAATGACAGAACTTCTGCGGCGTTACGTATTGGGAAAAATACAGTTACAAAGATTCACAAAGAAAAGGAGCAAAAAATTGCAGCAGGTGAGTTGCTAACGTTACAAACACCGAACAAAAAACGAAAGATTTTGAAACGTGTAACAAGATTGGACACATTTCATTTTGACGCAATACGTCATCACGTATACAGTTATTTTGGTAGAAGAGAACATCCAACCCTAAACAAACTCAGTATTTCGTTACGAGAGTCTGCATTATTTATGGGCAGTAAATCTTCATTAGCGACTGTTTTGAAGCAAGTTGGATTTTCATACAAAAAATTTAATGGTCGTAAGGTGTTGTTGGAGCGACAAGACCTTGTTGCTTGGCGCTGAAAATTTCTTAGAGAGATAAGGAATGAGAATTTTGACGATATAATTTGGTTGGATGAAACCTGGGTGAATACTGGTCATACAAGGCGGCAGGGTTGGACGGATGACTCGAAAGATGGAACGCTGGCAGTGCCGCTAGGTCGAGGAGGCAGAATAACAATTTTGCATGCTGGCAGCTCTAGAGGATTTTTGCAAAATTGTCTTCTACTGTTTCCTTCTAAAAAAAAACAAATGACTATCATGAAGAAATGAACCACGAAACATTCTATAAGTGGTTTAGTGAAAAGTTAGTAAATAATTTGACAAAACCATCTATAATAGTAATTGATAATGCTCCATATCACTCTAAAATACTGGACAAAGCTCCGACAATGTCTTCGACGAAGAATGATATGATGGTTTGGTTAAAGAACCACAATATTCAGTTTAAAGAAGATTTCAAGAAAGTAGAGCTTTCTCATCTGATTTCACTTCATAAACCAAATCCACCCCTTAATATAGTCGATGAAATTGCTAAAGATAAAGGCCATAAAATAGTAAGATTACCCCCTTACCACTGCCATTTTAACACAATACAACTGATCTGGGCACAAATAAAAGGAAATGTTGCTGAACACAATAAGAAATTTACAATTTCAGAAATAACAAAACTTACAAAAGAAGCAAAAGAAAAAGTGATACCAAATCACTGGGGGAAAGCTGTCGAACACACACGGAAAGTGATTCAAGGAGCCTGGGAAAATGAGGGCATCATGGAAGATGCTGTGGAGAGCCTGATCATCAATCTTGGAGCTGAAGACTCAGATGACGAGGACTGCGGGGACATCGACAGATTGGAGCTACACCACGACATCGAAGACGGAAGTTTAATGTTTGAAGAGGAAGAAGAAAGTTCAGAAAACAGTGATGATGACTTGGGCGGTATACACCCATTTACTCCTTGTGCTGAAGAAAGCGTATTAAATTTTTCAGAATTTTGAAATGTATTTGTTTGTTCAAATAATTCTATTAACAAAATTCAACCTTGGTAAATGAATATCTTTATTTTAATTTATATATCTGTACTTAAATTTAAAAGTAACAATAAAAAAATGCCGGTGCAAAAGGGATGATTTACTAATTATTTATTATTGTTCAAGAAGGTGATAAAAAAATATTAAATAAAATATAGCTCAAATTACAAAGGTACAAAAGCGGTTTATTAAAAAAAATCATCCTATCAATTACAATTCAAAGTAAAAGAAAAATTCGAATTCAACAAGTTACAATATTTATTTTTTTTTTATATCCCAAATATATATATATATATATATATATATATATATATATATATATATATATAATAATAATAATAATAATAATAATCCTTTATTGTCGTAAAACTGTGGTACAGCATTGACAACGTCATTTTACAGCTAAATGCCAAGTCGGTACTAATACTATCTTAATCTAAGTACATTTAAAATAAATTTAGGGCAGGCATTTATAATTACAAGCAAAACAACAGAACCTACTATGTATGTACATGAATATTATTTTTACAACAAAGTTTAAATAATAAAATAATACTAGGAATGATACAATTAATAACAAGGTAAATAGAGCAAGGACCATAGATAAAACATCGAGAACATGAAATACTTTTAATGAAATCTAAATATAAGATTAAAATTCAATTAAACCCAAACTCAGAAATTCGTTAATTGAGTAAAAGGGGTTATTGAGTAACCAGTAGTAAAACTTACATTTAAACTCTTTCGGTGAATACTTATTAATTAAATGTATAACTTTGTTGTATACTTTGATTGAGATCACCGGGTGACTGGATAAGCTTTTATTCAACCTATGAAAACCAACAGTAGCTTTATTGTTGTTACGGGTTTCATAATTAGAATTTTGTCTCACGTGTATGTACTCTTGATGACTAAAAGTATATTGTACTATGTCAAACAGATATAGGTTTATGACTGTTTGAACTTTTGTGAGAATAAACAGAGGCTTACAGTGTTCTAATAGGTCTGAATTCGTAATTATTCGAATTATCTTTTTTTGAAGGATCAAAACTTCAGACACTCTGCTACAGTTACCCCACAGAATAAGCCCATATCTAATTAGAGATTGAAAATATGCAAAGTATGCATACCTTACATAATTGCTACTAACACAAAACGTGAGACGTCTTATCAAATATATAATGCTTGACAACTTAGTTGTTAAATAATCTATATGAGGTCCCCATGTTAATTGATGATCAAAGTGTATTCCTAAAAACTTTATGCTCATGACTTTTTCAATTTTATCTACTATGCCTTTTTCACTGTCTACTGATCTTAAGCTAAATATAATTTGTTTAGTTTTCTCTTCATTTAAAAGGAAACCATTTGAAAGAAACCACTCAGAAGCTGTGAGTAATGTATTTTTGGTGTTCTCAATAAGTTGGTCAAAACTACTTGAGATGTTTACGAAAGTAGTATCGTCTGCATAGAGCAGTGATCTGCAGTTTACAGAAAGAGGTAAGTCATTAATACATATCAAAAAAAGAAGTGGGCCCAATACGGAGCCCTGAGGCACCCCCCATTCCACCTTCATTTCCTCAGACCACTGTCCCTGCAGGAACACCTTCTGGCGACGGTTTTGAAGGTAAGATTTAAAAAAAAAAAAATTCTCAATTAGTTATTCGAATGGAGTTTAATTTGCTCCGGCTAACAATGGGTAAATACACAAGTCTCATTATTGGCTGGTTCTTCCGGTGAATCAAAATGGCTATTTGCTGTTGTAAGTGCAGTAGTAATAAAGGGTTGATCTCACCAAATGTTTATATATTCTTAAAATATCTTCTTTAATTTCAGTTAATTTAATATATTAGCCTCTTCTATGGCTTTAATGGATATTTAATCAAAATTGCTTGACTTTTTTACTGTTCACAATATCCCTTATTTCACTATGAATATTAAAAAAAAAAAAATCTTCTTACAGGCTTAATACATCCTCTCCTTTGATTGTCATTAGTCAATGAGAAATGGGTTTTTATTTTTAAATGTGTTAAAACTGTATAAAAATCTCTGAGCCAATTGTTAAACTGCTGTTTTTATTCTATTTGTGATTTCCACTATACAGGAATAACTTAACGATTTACTTAAATGTACAATCATATGGATTCATTTACATAAAATAATAAAATCTTGTTATTTATCTGTAGTGTTTCCATTTTTTTTGGTATTTTTTATATTAAATATAATTGACCGCTATTACTTCAAATGTGTACTTTTATTATAAATCCTTTATTTGTATCCTAATTAAATGTTTAAAAACACTAATCATATTATTTAGGCTTGTTTGACAGTTAAATCTGCATGGATACGACGGTGGAATGGGTTCTAGGAATAACCGCTAGGTATTGTCACACCGGTACTCATATAACTATGCGGGGAGTGTGGTAGGACCAGTTGTTGTTCTAGTGAGACCAAGTGGCAGCGTTCAATCTGGCAACTCCGTTCCCCCGCCGCACCACAACCCCAATCCCTTTCCAGTTTTATTCGAACTGTAACTGGTAAGCAGTACGTAGAGGTAGGTTTCGAGACTTCAAGTGACCGTTCTGACCTGGCAGATCCTCGGTAATGAGGAGGTGCGAGGCATTCAAGATCTTATTGAATTGTTAATTTAGTGCCTCCTGACGTCTTTTTTCTCGAGAAGCTATATTGCACAGCACCGGCACAATCCACAGAAAATCTTTAAAGCTGTACGTATCTCCTGGGTAGTTCAAAACGAGCAACAAACTGGTAGATGGACCGTCACAAATGTGTTATCTCCCAGCTATAACAGCTACTACACAAAATAATTAATAATACTATGTTTTTTCTAAACATTTATGGGTTGTTTTTTTTATGAAATATAATCCTCAGATACTATAGTAATGGTGTACTTTTTTTGATAAGGATGAAATAATTAAATTGCCTCTCACTGGTGGTTACAGTTCCAATTTATATAATATTTTAAAATTATTGTTTAAAATACTGTAGTATGCACAGAAACATAATTTTAATCAAAATCATATTCTAAGTATAATAAGTGAAATTATACTTCCCTACCTCACAAATAGAGTCCGTCTACTGTTTATATACAGTAAAAACCTTTTAGAATGAGATACCCGCGGACATAACTTCAAATGCAATAGTTATATATAAAACAATAATGTACTGGGCTGAATGTACTTATTTACTGTAGCAATAATGACAGTCTACTCTCACTAATACAACTAAGGCCTTCTTTACCTATCTTGTCAGAAGGATCGGTGACTGGCTTCCTGTAGGAGCTAATATCCGGTAAAGCCGGACGTGTATTACCTGTTCCAAACACGGTTCTCTCAACCGTAATGCAATAAGAACAACTAAATGAGACAAATAAACATTTAATGAAATTGCACACCCCAGAACATTTTAGGAAAACTAAGTAATATAAATATTAAATTGTAATTAACTCAAGGATCCTGATATTTTAAGATTTTATTACAATAAATGTAATATTATATTTTACTACTATTTATAATTTTGGTTCATAAATATTGTTAAATGATATTTTTTTATATTAGGATTCATGTTCAACAATTTACTTTTGCCATCTGCATTTCAACCACATAATTAGTTGTAATAATTTGTATGTTTCAAGATGATTCTTCCCAATTTGATATAAGGTATAGGCTTCTAAATACATTTTAGTAGCCTATACCTTTAACAGGTGATGTTCCATCTCGACCTTGAGAAAAATTTAAGTTTCATTGTTTCCAATAACATTAGTTTATTATTAATTATTGCAGTATGTCTGCTAGACAGTGCAATATTTAATCATGATAAAACTTGGTTGAGCCACTTCACTTCTTGTGTTATTTAGTCTGACCATTATTGTTATATATATATATTGCCTAAATGTTATTCCATCCATAATCAATACTTAATAAATAGAAGCTTTTCTTATACCATATTTATTGTTATTAATTATTCATTAGTAAGACGCTGATTATCAAGATATGGACGAATATGAGTGGCAAATGAGTGTGATGAATGTAGATGTACGAGTGTAGTCATTGTTACTAACTAAGGTCAACTGTTCCTCAGAAATAGCTATTTATTACTATCCCAATAGCCAGTGCAACTAAGGGGCCCACAGCTGTACGGTAATCCGAACCACAAAGTGTTGGTCTGATTTTTAACTAACTTACAAGCCTGACACTCAGTTTCCTTCCCTACAAGGCATCTGAACCTTGACCAGCATCCAATATGGACACCCAAGACGTGTCTAGCAGTATCCACGTCAATGGCAACTTCTGAGAGAACGTCGTGCCGGTATTAAGAGGACCGAGCATGGAACCTATCGCCTACAATCTCCTTAACACTTTGTCCCAAATAGCTGGGCTGCAGCACTGTGCCGCTAATGCCGACTATTTTCTCACTATTATAAAATGAAAACTCTTTAAGAATATTCTTTTACGTAGTCATTATTGAATAATACCACAATGAATCCTTCTGGTCTGAGATCGGACAAATTGTTTCACTAAAATAGATTAATTAAATACTTGTACTTTTTGTACTTACAGTGTACTTGTTTTCCTGTTTAACGTACTTATTTCTGTATTGACTCTTTGCATATCATTATCGTACTGATTACACAAATTCGCCCTAAAAACATATCTATAAACTTAAAATGTATAGCTCATACATTATAAAACTATAAAGTGATATCCGACAGTCATGGGATATATATGGGATATATAGACGCTTTTAAGCTATAATTTATGTTAGTTAATTTTGTTTATAGCATGTAGAAGAGCAACTTTCTTTTAAAACCTTCAATAAACTTTCATATAATACTTAAGCTTATCTATGCAAAATTTAAGTAATATAGATGGAATTTCTTACAAATAATAAGTAATGTAATATGAGAGTATAAAATCAATATTCTAAATAAGTTACTAATATTTTACTAAGAATATTTGAAGTTAACCCAATGTAATTGTTGTTAATTGATTAATTTATGTGTCAGTAAAATGTGTTTAATAAAATACTTTTACGTTCAACATAACATGAAATCATTTTTAGTTTTTTTTAAGAGGGGGTTGAAAATCCTCCTAATTTCTGATCAAAGGGCATTAAGCTCTGTTAGTCGAAGTTGGAAGTAAATTACGTAATTCAAACATTAATATTGATGATTATCTATGTTCGTATGTATCTTTACTTGTCCGTTTTAGTGCTACCATAATCATTTTGTGCCTTTACTTGTTTTGGATGTTGCTGGAAAGCTTGTTAAATTGATACTTATATTAGGGTTATTAAAAATAGACAGTTCTTTGTTGAATCAATTGAACGTAATATTTATATTTACGTACAAATTAAGCGTTATTTAACTAAAACGTCATTATACATTCTATGAAAACACAATCAATAGATATGAAGTTTAGTTATAAAAATTATGAAAAAACGTTTACTGACCGATAGATTAGATATGCCAAATCTTATTTATACAGTATCCCTGTTTAAGATATAATTTACATGTGTTAGCATGATATTTACATTGTAAAAGGTAGATTTAATCAAAGTTTTACGATTCATTAATTTTTAATGATTTAAAGGCATATACTAAATCATTTTATGTAAAGCCAACTGACGGAGATCATACTTCTCGTCAGGTTATAAGTATGATCTTTGTCACTAGACTGAGGTCATGGTCCATCATCCAGGTAAGAATGATACACATTACCTGCTTGGTTCAGCAGTCTTTGAGCTTCCTCGAGGTTCCTCACTGCAATAACGACGGCAATATTGTCGGCATATGCCACGAGATAGCATCCTGGAGGCATTTCCAGTCAGAGGATTCCATCATATACAATGTTCCAAATATCCAGTCCAAGAATTGAGCCCTGAGTCACACCTGCCATAATCTCATTCCAGCGTTCTCCGTATGATGTTGTATATACAAGCCTTATATTCTTAAGATAGCTTTTAATCATTCTCAGGAGATAGGCGGGCACATGGAAATCGTCTGTGAGGACTGTCAACATGTCAGCCCACCTGGCTGAGTTGAACACATTTTTCACGTCCATCGTGACCAGCCGGAGTGAACGATCCCATGCCGAGTCTATTACGACCTGTCTCACCACAACAAGTGTGAAGCACTCGGAACGAAACCCGTACTGTCGATCCACCTTATTGGACTGCCTGACTGAGTCTTGGTTTCAAAAGTCACTCGAGAAGTTTCCCTGCCGTGTTCAACATACAGAGATGTCTGTAAGCAGATGGGATTTCGGGATAGTCATGTCTGGAATAGTTTGTTTGTAGTGAGGCCGTCTGAATGTGGGAGTATCCCCAATGTTCACAACGGCGAGGCTGAATCTTGCAGCCATTCCTAGATTGTGGCGTCCCCTTTAAATCCGTCGACTCCGACCTCCACTCGATTGCAGCCACGTTAAAGTCTCCAGAGACGATAAGGTCTCCACTGAGAGAGCGAAAAGAATCACCATAATATCCAGCTTGTTCAGAAAGTCTTGTCTGTTTTCATTTGGAGCGAGATAAAAGCTTACGAAGATAAAATGCAACTCAACCAAAAAAAGGCTCGCCAGCACCATGACGTTTGATGAACGGTCACGATACTGTTCACTAATTAAAAGCAGGTCGTTCTTCTTTTCCAGAACAGTCTGTGAAAGAAGATCATTCGGTGCTGTACTGTGGTGGAGATTTACTTGAAGGACTTGAATTATTATTTAACGCTTTTAATTCCTGCGAGACTTTCTCTAGGGGCTGGTGGAAGGCAGTGCAACTTCTTGTACCTGAGAGGTGTTCGCATCTATTTATTTTTTATTTATTTATTTATTCATAAGACGTCAATCGTCAAGATGTGGGCGAATATGGATTTCGAATGAATGTGATGAGTGTAGATGAGCGAATGTAGTCATTGTTACAAACTAAGGTCGACTATTCCTTAGAAAGTGTCATTAATTAATAGCCCAATAACAAATGAACAGCCGGTGATTATCAGCTGATCATTCTCAAGTGTATTGACTCTGATAGGGATCGAACTGAGAACCTTTAGCACATGAAGCTGGGATTGAACCATCTGTCCGAGGTTAACCTTAAGCGCCGTGCACAAGAGGCATTTTGCCTTGCTCTTGCACGTTTCTCTCTTATGGTCAGCTTAAAATTGTCCCAGTACACTCATATATGTAGTAGTACTTTCTGGTTTATTTACGACTTATATGCTCTCTTTTCCATTTAATTAAAAAATGTTAACTTTATTTTGGGAAAATACTATATTTCATAAAACTATAATGTATGTAATATTATGTTTTAATTGTTTAGTTATCAATTAGCTGTAAGTTATTTGAAGTCTTAAGCATGAGTTGATTTTGTAAAAATGTCTAACACATCATACAACCACTCCATCTACTATCTAAAATGAAGTGTCAAGAGGAACGTTGACAATGACTTATTGCTTGTATGAAAAATATGTAATATAAAACGAACCATTGGAATATCAGTGTTTAGCTAACACAAATACTATTCATATTCCCAAGTAAAGGTTTTGGGCTTTAAATATGTTATGTAATTAAGTGTTTTATATATATATATATATATATATATATATATATATATATATAGGTCCCAGTTTTCAATCGCTTAATACCTTTTAAATGTATTTATGCTACATACTTTGATGTAAGTCATTATGAGATGTTCTAAGACAATCTACTCATTTACGCTCAATATATTTTTCAAACAATTTGTTACTGTTCAAATTTCATGTACCTATGTATTTAATTTTTTATTATATCAACGAATGAAACATTATAGGAAGTACCTCTGATTATCATAAGTTTCAAACATAACTGTCTTATGCGCTGAGCTATTGGGTTTATTATTTAGATCAAACTATCAAACACAGATAAGCTAGTCATATCGTGTAGCAAGTAGACTTTACAAACGAGGCTTGTGATGAAATTTATGGCAAGTTTACACTTAAATAGTATTACTCGTTTGCCACGTAAAAAAAAAATAGTTTACAATTATTTTGATCGTTGCTGTTATTGCAATCCTATCGATCACCCATCCCTTTATAAAATCACTATATTTTGTATTTCACTAACGCATATAATTAGTATTTACTATGTACATGAACATGAACCTAACTTAACTCTACAAATATATCATTTGAAAGTGTTAAAGAAAGATAATTTTGCTGGCAAATATTTTGACTTAGAAATGGAGTGAAAATTATCTCACTGGCCTCACTAAGCCTATAACTATAATATATATCTTTACCACATAATAAGTATCTAATGTTAAGGAAAATTATTGTATGTCTTTTTTGAAAAGTATGTTTGTATGAAAATAATGCCTAAGTATTTTAGCCGTTCAAACGATGACAACGAAACTCTTGTTAGGGTATTTTCCTCTCTTCAATCCTAATCGTTTTATGATAGTTTATTAATTATTCTTCAGTAAGACGCCAATGACATTTATTGAGCGGTCACCTTTTCAGGGGACCGACAATCATCTGTGCTTGTGTGGGTGTTTGTGTGTAAGTGTGTGCTTTTGTTAGGGTGTGTCTGTGTATGTGCTAGGGGAGTGATGTGAGTAAGTGCAAATGTGACTGTGAATGTGTGTTTGTATGGTAGGTGAGTGGGTGTGAAGTCTCTACTAATAATAGCTCCTGATACAATAAATATTAATTGCTTATTTGTCCCTTCTTATTGCGCATGCATATATATGATATTCTTTTATATCAAACTAGTTTTAAGTTATATTGTTCTTTATGTTATTTAGTAGTAGTGGCCGACAACATTCCGACTGTTCTGGACTCGTTTCCCCACACACAGGCAGCCGCCTATGTGGGGAACCAATTTCATGAATTTTTGTATATATTTCTTTGTATATGTTATAAGGAGGAAAAAAATAGATTTTTCATTTCATTTCATTTCATCGAACCTATTGCCTACAGTCTCCTCAACAATTTGTTCCCACGTAGCTGGGCTGCATAATTATTCAAGAAAGAAAAATAATTATTTAAATCGTTTTTAGGGAATAATGAGATATAGTTTATTTTTTTCGGAGGAAAAATAAATAACCTTCGAATAAAATATGATAATAACAAAGCCCATTACGGATTCACATGTCCTACATCACATTTACGAAGTGTGATTCACATGTCCTACATCACATTTACGAAGTGTGATTCACATGTCCTACATCACATTTACGAAGTGTGATTCGATTAAGTAATTAAACAAATTTAAAATCAATGAATTAAGCCATATGCTAACGGAAATAAAGCTTATAGCATGATGAGTTTTCATATGTACTATTTACATTACTTATCTGGACACATTGCTCGAAATAAATGCGATTTTATGGACAAGCAATTTGATTTTGAATATGTTGGCAGAGTTCTTAGGTTTATTAGACATGCCTTAAGATGAAAAGATAAAATACGTGTTTTGTAGTGTTATAAGTTTAACCACTTCATGAGTTTATTTTTAGCAAGTGTTTTCTCATTTTGTACTACAGTGCATATTCATAAACAGTTTGTTTAATGTATATTTATTTAACAGAACTTTGTAATATTTTGGTGATCAAATTATTGCAGAGTAGAAAGTTAAACTATTTTATGGAGTTGTATTTTTCATCCATTTGTAAGAGAATGTTATAAAAATTCTACTGCTGATAGGATGTTCAACATGGGAGAGAAGGGAGGAGATATGATCGAAGTTTGAGTGATGGATTAATATATGTCGAACTGTATGAGAAGTGGACCGGAACTGAAACTCTCAGGTATGGATATGAGTCATATTTATTGCTTAAGTGGAATACTTCCACAGGTGTTCTAAAACATATGTTCACAAAACACTCAGAAGTGTCCCTCAAAAATATTAATACATTTGAGATGTAAGTGTTATGTACAGTGAAAATTAGTTAAAATTGCTGTTTATATATTGTTCTAATTAGGATAAAAATTATTAAAACCTATAGTAAAATTGTAAAACTTCTAATCATAACGCACAAGTAAACAAGGAAAGCAATTGCATTGTTGGAGTATTCGTAGGCCTCTTAGTTTCTTAGAAAACAACCTTCAAACATTGGTGCACATAATTTCTGCGCTGACAGTAGTGTTGATAAGACAAAATATGCGAGTCCTCCAAAGCTATCAAAATTTGAAAGCAATCCGCAAATAGCCAAGTAATTGGCATTTTTCTCCTTTATATGGTAGGCTATAGATTTCTTTACTTTCACGCCTGACGGGCTACTGAGCGTGTACGTTAGATTTTACATTCTGGTTACTGAGAAATCACAGTTCTCTTACTACAAACCTTAAATTCCATATAATTGTGGAAATATAAGGCTAAAAACAATTCTACCGGAAAACCGGTGATTAACAATACAATATGTATTTTAGCAATGCTTTGGCCAGGCCATAAATTTTTTGTCTCACAATTTACTTTTAAAAATGCAAAATTATTCGTTAGTACTGCATGTTTATCTTGGGGTGATATTATCCTTATTTACGCTACTTTCCGATATAACATTTTTTAACCCTAAATTATGAAATCAAAACATGCATAATACTTTGAGCATTGTAGTACTACATAAACAAAAAGTGAGTACAACTTAACTTTTTAGGCTAACTAACTTAAGAAATTTAGTTATAATAAGCATGGTTAGCAACACGTGACAAAATTAGTTGAGGTGTACATACCCAAAATAATTTGGTGTTTTTCAACTAAAATAATAAAGATACTTGGATTTAAGGTATATTATGCCTTAAACACACACACACACACACACACACACACACACACACACACACACACACACACACACACACACACACACACACACACACACACACACACACACACACACACACACACACACACACACACACACACACACACACACACACACACACACACACACACACACACACACACACACACACACACACACACACACACACACACACACACACACACACACACACACACACACACACACACACACACACACACACACACACACACACACACACACACACACACACACACACACACACACACACACACACACACACACACACACACACACACACACACACACATATATATATATTTAATTAATTCCCAAAATTACGTACACTGCAGACAATAATTACGTTTTAAACAATAGTAACTTTATGAATAGGTTACTGAATTAGCATACAAGAATTTAGGATGAAGTGGTACAGTTGGCTGGTTTAATTAACTCGCAACGGCACCAAAAACAATACCCATGGAACTACATCACAATAACTATTACGTTGTCTTTAATGGGATGCAATACCAACGGAGTTACAGTAATCATAATAAGTAATCGACAACAACACATTACAGACATTGATCTAAATACAACGGTATGAGTACATGCCTACATTAGGACGTATTATATATATATATATATATATATATATATATATTTGTTGTCATTTTGAATAGCTATCATATGAGGTGTGAACTCATTTATATGGTATTTGCTTTACAATGTCCGATTTGTTAATGATTTTTTAGTCGTATTTAAATATATCTTTTCAAAAGTTGCATTAAAACCATCACTCATATAATACCGTTATTGATTTTGGTTATAATGAATGTAACGAAATGTAATTACATTCGGCAGGATTGAGGTAAACGCTTTTATAAATAAAATAAACTAATAATAAAGGAATAATTGGGGATTAATTTTTAATTAATTAGTTGGATTTAATTAATTTAATTTAATTAATTAGTTAGTTAATGAGTGTTTTTAAAGACTGACCATTACTATTTTAAGAAACTTATGTTTGTTAAATTATATTAGTATTGTAAAGTTTTAAAACCATGTACAACAATAATAAATGTTTGAAATTTAAATTTGCGATATTTTAACTGTGGCCCTTTGTTTTTTTAAATACCTCGTAGTTTAAAAGGTTTGATAATAGCTTGAGGAACTCTTTGTGTCAATTTAGTCCGGGATACTTCTAAACCAGCAAAACCATTTCACCACAAAACATATGAGAAGGTTGGTATAAACCGACCCCCTGTATACACCATTGTTACTAAACTTTTATGAGAAATGTATGTTACGTTTCTCATTGTTTAGATGAATATATAACCACTTATGATTAATGCATTATTTAATTAATTGTTTGTACCATAAGACTTATTATATCTTTTTTGTCATATCAGATTATACAAGTATAATTATTTGAACGAAGACAAATGTATAATACCACTGCTATAACCACAGCCTAGGTAAAAACATTTAGAAAGCAAACTTAAGAACATTGACTCTAATTTTTCTAATAATTCTTCAATGTAACAAATGGTTAATTTTAAAACACATAAAATAACATTACTTATTATATCAAATAAAATCCTACCACGTCTTGTTAAACCACTTCGCAATAGTTTAAATAAACGTTTTATAGTTAGAGCCTACTTAGGCTGAAGATTGGATCCTGAACCACCTGCAGATTTCTTAAAAGGAGAACCAAACATGTAAAGGCACATAGTAACACATACTTTCGTTGGCGAGTTCATGAGTCATCAGATGAGAGGTCGAGTTGTGGAAATCACTTTTTGAGACATGTGTGAGTCATTAAGTGAAAGTAATGAGGTATATTTTGAAATGGTTAATGACATTTTAAATATGGTTGTCAATAGCCTTAATGGAAAATAAATATTTAATAATTTAGAATGTACATTACTAACAATTTATTTAATGGTCTCAAATTATTTCGCAGTAATTTAAAATGAGTTGAAATTAGTTCGGTAGAATAAGATACTCAAAGGTACATAAATTCCCATCAAGCTAAAAATGAGTACAATTAATTTTTCTAAACATAACTAAATATAACTTATCAAAATTCCTCATTGTTCCTGTACTTGGAAAAAAATTACTCGAGGTCATGGTAAAAAAATGTGATTTTCACAATTTTAAGCGAAACGATTTTTACCGAAGTTTTATCATGAAATTAAATTTCATCCGTTTGGATGAATTTTAGGTCATAAAATTATGCATAAAAAAGTGCCAAATACTTTTTTCCTAAGAGGCACCATTTCAAGATATAACGATTCAAAGTCCTACGCCACCTTTAAGGTAATGTACTTTGCGTGTTTTTTTTAACGTGGTTTTCCCAGTAGGCCTATTCCACAGGTCTGTTGTGATTATGTTTAGTTTTAAACTGTTGCATAGTTAGCAGGTTTTGCATAATTAGCAAGTGTTAAAAATGATAAAAGCGGTGTAACTTTAAAAAAGTAGAGAAATTTATGCACCTGATTCATAACCTTCAAATACTTCTTCTTCTTGTTCTTGTTGTTTATTTTCTTCTTATTCTTGATATTCTTCTTCATCATAATGGGTGTAAATAAATTGTGTCAATAGTGGTGTGTCGCTTGTCTCCTCGTTAGTATCAAAGGAATCCTCTACTCTTGGTGATTCATCATCAAAAACACGACTGGCCTTTAAAATTTGTACATACAAGAGAACAAAACAAAAGTCCCAACTTTTTTTGCAACTACATTTAGCACTGTACCCTTTTCTACAGTTCCAAACAATTAAATGTTATTATCAGGTTTTCCGGCGTAGGTGGAAGAACATACTGAAATGGTTCTAATGTATTGACTAACTTGGGTCAAGCTGATAACCAAGTCACACTTGATCTTGGTAATAATGTATTATTGACTAACTTGGGTCAAGCTGATAACCAAGTCACACTTGATCTTGGTTCTAATGTATTATTGACTAACTTGGGTCAAGCTGATAACCAAGTCACACTTGATCTTGGTAATAATGTATTATTGACTAACTTGGGTCAAGCTGATAACCAAGTCACACTTGATCTTGGTAATAATGTATTATTGACTAACTTGGGTCAAGCTGATAACCAAGTCACACTTGATCTTGGTAATAATGTATTATTGACTAACTTGGGTCAAGCTGATAACCAAGTCACACTTGATCTTGGTTCTAATGTATTATTGACTAACTTGGGTCAAGCTGATAACCAAGTCACACTTGATCTTGGTAATAATGTATTATTGACTAACTTGGGTCAAGCTGATAACCAAGTCACACTTGATCTTGGTTCTAATGTATTATTGACTAACTTGGGTCAAGCTGATAACCAAGTCACACTTGATCTTGGTAATAATGTATTATTGACTAACTTGGGTCAAGCTGATAACCAAGTCACACTTGATCTTGGTTCTAATGTATTATTGACTAACTTGGGTCAAGCTGATAACCAAGTCACACTTGATCTTGGTAATAATGTATTATTGACTAACTTGGGTCAAGCTGATAACCAAGTCACACTTGATCTTGGTAATAATGTATTATTGACTAACTTGGGTCAAGCTGATAACCAAGTCACACTTGATCTTGGTTCTAATGTATTATTGACTAACTTGGGTCAAGCTGATAACCAAGTCACACTTGATCTTGTTAATAATGTATTATTGACTAACTTGGGTCAAGCTGATAACCAAGTCACACTTGATCTTGGTAATAATGTATTATTGACTAACTTGGGTCAAGCTGATAACCAAGTCACACTTGATCTTGGTAATAATGTATTATTGACTAACTTGGGTCAAGCTGATAACCAAGTCACACTTGATCTTGGTTCTAATGTATTATTGACTAACTTGGGTCAAGCTGATAACCAAGTCACACTTGATCTTGTTAATAATGTATTATTGACTAACTTGGGTCAAGCTGATAACCAAGTCACACTTGATCTTGGTAATAATGTATTATTGACTAACTTGGGTCAAGCTGATAACCAAGTCACACTTGATCTTGGTAATAATGTATTATTGACTAACTTGGGTCAAGCTGATAACCAAGTCACACTTGATCTTGGTAATAATGTATTATTGACTAACTTGGGTCAAGCTGATAACCAAGTCACACTTGATCTTGGTAATAATGTATTATTGACTAACTTGGGTCAAGCTGATAAACAAGTCACACTTGATCTTGGTAATAATGTATTATTGACTAACTTGGGTCAAGCTGATAACCAAGTCACACTTGATCTTGGTAATAATGTATTATTGACTAACTTGGGTCAAGCTGATAACCAAGTCACACTTGATCTTGGTAATAATGTATTATTGACTAACTTGGGTCAAGCTGATAACCAAGTCACACTTGATCTTGGTAATAATGTATTATTGACTAACTTGGGTCAAGCTGATAACCAAGTCACACTTGATCTTGGTAATAATGTATTATTGACTAACTTGGGTCAAGCTGATAACCAAGTCACACTTGATCTTGGTAATAATGTATTATTGACTAACTTGGGTCAAGCTGATAACCAAGTCACACTTGATCTTGGTTCTAATGTATTATTGACTAACTTGGGTCAAGCTGATAACCAAGTCACACTTGATCTTGGTAATAATGTATTATTGACTAACTTGGGTCAAGCTGATAACCAAGTCACACTTGATCTTGGTAATAATGTATTATTGACTAACTTGGGTCAAGCTGATAACCAAGTCACACTTGATCTTGGTAATAATCGTATACCCGAAAAAAAAACGTTGATAAGCATCAACTGAGGTTGGAAAAGACACGCTAATTGCACTTGTTTTCATTTCGAGTATTTGTAACGAAACATGCATGTCGATACTTATTTAAGCAGGTAGTTTTTTAGGAGATCCATACATAGAAAGAATAAAACAAATCCCGTTTGTGATAACATCTTGTGGAGTTGATTTTTTTTTAACTTAAGCACATTGAACTAAAAATTTATTTTTTCAAACATTTTAAGTACTGTTGTCTTACCCCTCCTGTAAAATTCAGACGTTGTATTAAATCCAGCTATTACGTATGAAAATAATACATAACTTTGACACTTTGCAAAAGTAGATACATTTTTTTTTTTTAATTTGGTTTTGCTGTTGAGCTTTTTCTGGTGTTAAGAGGATCATAGTTTTTCATTTGGAGTTTGAGTTTAAACGAGTAAATTCAATACACCTTCACCAAAGATAATAGCTGTATTTGTCAAACTAAATTGCTCTATTATTGTTTTGGTAAACAGTACATCAGCACCGTTATTATCTTGTTTAACCAACAGATTTTCTTTCAACTTTGAAATGAACCAAGGCGTTGTGATTATTTGAAGAAATTACTTAACTGATATTCTCAGAGTCATATTTATGTATATTATATATTTTTAAGTGAACGTTACTATCACCGATAAAAAATATTTGTCATTATATTACAGCTTCAGAGATACGTGGCATAGTTATGCATATTATGAAAATTACAACTATTTGAATCGTTATAGGTCAGAAAACAGTGGCTTTTCGGAAAAAATTATTGTCACCTTTTTTATGGATAATTTTGCTATTTACAATTTTTGTCGTAAGTAAACTCACCGTTTACGTGAAAACCCCATCTTTTTTACTTTTGACTTCGAGTAAATGTTTTGAAAGTATGGAAACGATGGGGAATTTCGAAATATTAATTTTAATTGAGTTCTTAACAATTCCACTCATTTTCAGCTTTATGGGAATTTATGTACCTTCATTCCAATTTGTTGGTCTTATTTGATCGGACTGAAACGTGTAATTACATCAACACTATTTATAGAGATTGTATATAAGTTAAACTTGACATATTATTGATTTCAGAATAAACTATGAGTGTTTAACTATTATTAGAGTACACAATAAAAAAATATTCGAAACAAATTCGTTAATTTGTTTCTAAAACTGCTCAAATAGTAGATAAAAAACATACAATACTATATATTCAAATGCTGCTTATGCATTTGTTAACATGCATTTGTTATGCAATGTTAACATTTAAAAATTCGAGTTAACTTAAGACCAAAATAAGTTCATCCCACTTGTCTGTCCCTTAAATTTACGAGAGAAATGAGAAAAACAAAATACGACTCGGACTCAAGCTGAGTTGTTTTCCATGTCATGTGAATTCATGTTTAAAATGGAGTGACAGCCACTCTCGGTTCCAGGCAATCTTTTTTTAAATAAATGTATGAAAAATATAAACTACATGTTTTCCAAAAACATCGCACAGAGTGCTGACAAATGATTAAAATGTTTAATGAAGCACAAACACAATATCTGTAACTATACATTCATTACATTAGTAAAGCGACTTCAGTTTATAGCCCATATTACCATACACAGCACTGTATGATTTTAATTCATTTTGTCAAGTTTATAAATTATTTTAAGTATAATAGAATATAATAATTATTGCCTTGAATAAAATATAACTTTTCCATTTTTGTGTTTATTAAAACAAAATAGTGGTTTTTTCTGTAAAAAATACGTAACTGTAAAAAAAACACCTGCTGTACGTAACCTGTACCATGTGAACAGCACTGTCCTCAAATGAGAGGCAAGTAGCTTGCCGACCAGCCTGGGTAAGTCGACTTGCGTGATGAGTAGACCATCTGCCCCCCACCACTCGGAAACTGCATCTTCCCACATAACCTGCCTGTACACTGACGTTGTGTCTTGATTTGACAGGCAAGTGAGGGTGTGTTTTCAGTTTATAGAGTACTAATAGGGGATTGTTTATTGTGTACGCTGTTAATATTTTGAATACTGTAGTAAAGCATTCATTAGCATTTTGTTAAACATTTTATTTGCCCCTTAATAATTTTTCATTTAACTATATGGTTTGAAAACGTAACACGAGTGCTCGCGCAGGGTGCCTGTGTCACCCCAGTGATGTTTGCCGAACTTAAATTCATAGTTCTTCAAGTGAATAAGTGAAAATCAACTTCTTCTTTTCAAGTTCTTCAAGGGGTATTTCACTTGATTCTGCAATAAATACATTTACAATACCATCAAAAGCAAATTTCATATCACCATAGGAAACCATCGACTATGTACTCTCTGCCATCTTCACATAGTACTTGCTTCTTAACCTGCTTGTTAACAATACCTCGTGTGGACAGAGCACAGACAATTTGCCTGGCAAGTTACTTGAAGCAGGCTAGACGTCCGCCTCCTGGCCTCGTGTAAACGCGGCTTTATTATTTGTCTAATTTTCAGCTAATTGACAAGCCTGACACTTAGTTATATTCCCCACACAACAGCTGTGTATTGACTACCACTCAACATGGACACCCCAGACTCCTCTAGTAGTGACCACGTCCATGACAACCATTAAGTGGACACCGTGTTGGCATAGAACTAAGCGTAGAACCTACAGCCTACAATCTCCTCAACACTTTGTCCCCAAGTAGTTGGTTTACAGTACTGTGCCACTAGTGCCACCTGTATATTTACTTTTAAGGATTTATTTGTGTAATTATATCCCTAACTACATCAGTAAACCATATCAATATAAAATTGCGCTATTTATAAATATAAAACTTACTTTCAAAAAAATTATCATTGAATCCTTTTGGATGAAAAAAAGCTCTTTCAATAGGAACTGGACATTTTATAATTTCCAGAATAATTAGAATTGGAATTACGAAATGTGCGCTTCCCGATCTACCTAAGAACATGTTTGTAAAGGTATGGAATTCTCTGTTATGTATTGTTAATAATAATCAATTAATTGAAAAATGGATCCGCACTCAGGTTTCATATTTGGCGGAGAGAGATACTCTATTTACATAATTATGTAAATAGTTATGTACATAATTATGTAAATTATGTAAAAATGTAAATACATGTAATTACAAGCTCAGTATTTAACAGTAGGGTGTCGTTTGGAATTATTCATTCACATAACTAATTTGACGTAAAAGTGAAAGCTTTCTTCCTAGTGCATTTTACCAATGTTTTTAAACAACATTCTCAAATAATTAAGACTATTTTCTAAGCATTACTGTAATTTATTTTAACCATTGATTAGGGTTTCTGTGATTTTAGTAATTAGATAGGTGTTTGTATAAATAGTTAACCAAAAGTAATGTAAGTTGCTCTTATCATTGACGTCGTAAGAGGTGCACGAGAGCATTTTCCTCTTCTTAATGGTTCTTGACCACAGTTTTCTAAAAGCTTTCAGACCAATTGAATCAAGTGCCTTCAATGATCCTGCAACGTTCTATAGCATTACAAAATGCTGGTAGAATTGATAAAACACTTAAAGTGGAATTGTCGCATTCAAAATGTGTTTAGTTAAATACAACATTAATATCTAACCGTATTAAGGTATTATAAACTTTCGTTAAATGTCAACATGGTATTATAAACTTTGGTATCTTATTTTATGTAAAGATATTTTCCTTCGCTGTAATGTATTACTTATCCGACAACAATAACTCTACACAGACATAAAGAAATTTCTGGCTCTCTCAACCTGTATTTTTACCTGAGCCGATGGTGCTATTAATCTGCCAGTGAGAAAACGCTGTATTATATCACTCTTTCTGACATTTTTGACAAATCCTTCCTCGGTAAGAAGTCCTGGATCCCCTTATTTTTATTTATTCTTAGAGGGCATAAGAAAGTTACTACTAAGACATTGAACAAATGACAATGACTTTTTACAACGTCATGAACATTTAATATTGATATTTACCATACATGACGTTATTATACAGCGTTAAAACTATATGAATCACTTTTTTATGATTTTGAATATACTACAACTTGTTATATTAGTATTTTAAAATGTTAAATGTCTATTGCTATTCTTGTTTTGTTATGATGCTGCTTAGTATAAGAGCCATGGGTGACTTAAACATAACATGTGTAATTACGTGAACTATATAAAAAATATTATTATATTGTTGAAAAATAAGTTTAAAGAAAATATACATTCTTCTAGTCCAATAATATTTATAAAATGTACCTGTTCATTTATCTATTGCACCTTGGCTAATCCATTAAGAGTAATGCTAAGGATTGTTTTATTGATTTTACTAACAAGGCTGAAATAGTAGTATATTTAAATATATTTACTAAGTTTTTAACCTAAACTAGTATGGGATATGGGCAACAGTAGTAACAGTGATCAGCGTAGTGCTGTAACACGTAGTTGGTAACTGAGTGGTTTGAAAATTAAATGAAATGAAATACGTCTTTATTTTATTAAGTCGAGGCTAGGACTAGATAGTCCTCTCTACCACCTAACTTTATCAAAATTAACAAAATTAATCAAATAAATAATACAAAACATAAAATATAAACCAATTGCAACGTATCAGTAATAAACAACAAAAAACAAAACAACATATTAAACATACAAAATAGCTATAAAATCATAAATAACAAATGAATATCCATACAAAATAATACAAATCTTGAAAAACATAATCATCCATCACTCATACATACTACCAGCAAACCATGACCACCAAACGCATCCGCCCGCTCAGTCTACAGGTCCCGCAAAAATAGGTCCTTTAGCTCCGCCCCGAAGCGAGGGCCATCGCCTATACTTTTAAAATTGTCAGGAAGCATACTCCATAATCGGCACCCGTATACAGTAAAAGGTCTATTGTACAGGGCAGAGCGATGAATTGGGACTGATAGTAAAAAGGCTCCCTGACGAGTGTTTCTACTGCTTATTTCAGAAATGAACTTGAAACGCTCGGACAGATGTCTTGGATTTCTGTCATTTGAAACTTATTGATAAAGAGTAAGTATGTGATAATCTCGAAACTGGTTCAACTTCAAAACAGATATTTGGTGGAAAAATAGTGTAACATGGTCATCATGACGAAGGCTAAAAATAAATTTAATGGAGTAATTTTGCGCCACTTGAAGTTTGTCCGAGAGCTTAACAATCATATCATTGATAACGGTGTCACAGTAGTTAAGGTGCGGCAGAATAAGAGTCTTAACCAACATTACTTTTACATTGAATGGGAAACAGGAAGCATACCACTTCAAACTGTGGATACCATCAAACGCTCAGCCACATATCACAGTAACCTGGTCAGTCCAACTTAATGTTCTATTCATATAGTAAGACCAAGATTCTTAACTTTGTCACAATAGTCTAGTGTCAAGTTGTGCCACTAGTGTCAAGTCTAGTGTCACAATAGTCTACCAATTAAAACAACCAGGAATGTTTATGCTATGTAATTATATAATGGAGCTTATATTTCTGAGATATATAATTAATATTGATAATTTCATAGTAAGACCAAGATTCTTAACTTTGTCACAATAGTCTAGTGTTAAGTTGTGACACTAGTGTCAAGTCTAGTGTCACAATAGTCTACCAATTAAAACAACCAGGAATGTTTATGCTATGTAATTAAATACTGGAGCTTATATTTCTGAGAGATAGAATTAATATTGATATTTTCTATATCTAGATATATTTACTCTGAATAGGCTTGACTGACTGAATACCGTATCTGTGTATACCCGGTCCGTATTCCAAACAACAGCGACATACGAAAGGTGACTTCGAGCCAATGACACGTATAGTGACAAATAAGAGTACCTGTCATTAAATGCCTGTTGATTCACATAGGGAGACATGATTTCACACTAGCTTGTAGTTTAATATGGTATACGTGCTTAAATAAGATCAACTTGGAGTTTATCTCACACAGCAATATCTGTTTGTACTATACGCCCATCGAGACCACAAAATAATAACGGCAGGTTGCCACTATTTTCTTAGGTTTAGTTGAGTTTGGCCCTGCCAAAGCAATATATGTTTGAAGAACACATGGACAAATGGTATGTTGTATCATAAATAAATATATTTACTTTGATATCTTCAGCAAAGAGTAAGTCATCCGATCACATACCACCAAACCGCACTTTAAATTATCTATTTAAAAGGTAACATTTTATCAATTGATTAAGACCCGACGAAACTTTTAATAAAAGGAGCACTTTTAAAATTATGTGGGAAGAAAGCTTTAAATGACTTCTGAAAATAGAGTTAAAAGTTATCAACCTGAGCTCTACGGTCAACTTCCTGGCAAGAAACTGTAAGAAGCAAGGTTAAGTTTTTAACATGGTTACTATTGCATTATTGAATGTTCTCGAGTTTGGAGAGTAGAAATTCAAAACAACACAATTTCTAGAATCTTTTCCCCAGCTGAGATAAAACTATAACGAAGGTGACTGGGAAGCATGTAGATGACATCAGATTAATCCCACCTGAAAAAAAATAAAGAACTATGATAGTTTCACTAGCTTTGTCGTTTCCTGTGCCAAAGTATGTATTCCTAGTGGCTTCAGAAAAAATACATATCAGGATGGAGACGAGAATATGACGATCTATGAAAGTAGTTTAATAACACTGGAAACGCCGACACAGCTGGATCCTTGCTGCACTCTCTCGATTATTCTGGAAAAGAGGTGTGGGTAAAAACAATAGAAAACCTAAATTTTAAACACAGTAGCAAGCAGGCTTGATCCTTACAACGAAAACTCTCCATCAGTAAGCCACTTGGAAAAAGCACTGGACTATACCCGAGACCTTTGGACATAGAAAAACGCATTGTCTGCTTATCTAAGTCAACCCTCGAACCTTCTGACAAAATGGGAGTATACAAACTGAATAAGATCAAGAGAAGCCCACAGGCACCGTTAGAAGTTTCAAAGCCCTTTAATCTTCAAGTGTTAAATGAGTTGGACATGAATCCACCATTTGTAATTGCAATCTTCCCCCAATTTCTAAAACCTGCTGGTACAAATATAAAACATTAGTTTCAAACAGTCTTCAATGGAATATTGCCAAGAGGTAATATACCTAAAACTTTTGAAAGATCTAAAATAACTGCAGTTTTGAAGCCAGATAATGAACCAGAGCGAGCTGAGAGTTACCACCCTACAGGTCTTTTGAGTGTCTGCTATAAGTTGTATGAGAGACTGATTTACAACAGAATATCACATATTCTCAATTATAGCATCCCTGTTGAACAAGATGAGTTCAGACCTGGTAAAAACTGTTGCGATCAGGTACTTTCTTTGACATCTTTAATTGAAAATGTGTTTTAAAATAAAAAGACGTCAGCAGAATTTGTAGATCTTTCAGCCTATAACAAAGTCTGGAGAAAGGACCTGTTACGTAATTTTTACAACTTAATCCTACATCCTCGATTGTTGCGATTTCTGAATTACACTTCAGCAACAAGTTAATTAAAGTTTACCTGGGTCGCAGAGAAAATTATTTTAGGGACCTAAATAGTGGACTACCACAAGGTTCTACTCTATCTCCTTTTTTATTCAATGTATACACTGCCGAAATTCTCGCCACATAGTCCAGAAAACTGATATGCAGATGGAATTGCTTTTGCAAGTAACATAATGTACGCTTTCACTTGATGTACATAGCCTCAATAATTATTTTTGAATCTGGAAGCTAAAGATCAATTCAACAATGACAAAAGTTAACTACTTTCACCAGTAACCAGCTCAGTGATTAAGAAATTGTATTTTATCCCATATTTGTATATTACTATTATCTCAGAGGATCTCTAATCTAATATTTGCATTTTATTGGTTGTGATTAAGACGAAACAATTTCACAGATTTTAAGCTACTTTAAGCTAATTTTGAAATATGAAACAAATAACTATTTTTAAATGCATAGAAATTAGTGTTGAACATTATTTCCACATTAAAATAAATATTCAAATAAGTGAAAAAAGGGCAAGTCAGGAAATCTCAGTTTATAATTTCACAGTGGCATTTGTATATAAAGTTTTCTTAAAATACTCACATTTTACTTCGACTACATTTGGAATGCTCCCAATGGTCTCATGCTAACTGAGTGTAGAGGAAATTTTCCCCTGATGTCACATAAGCTGTGGACACTGAGTACATTTACATAACGTTCCATTCCCAAGAGTCCTCAGTTTATAGTAGCTATTTCCAAATGCTGTATACTTAAGCTAATGTCGGACATATATGGCATAACTTCCTAGGCTTATTCTGACATGTGCATTAAAGTTCACTTGTTTAACAATTTTATGAGACGTATTTGCCTTATTTCTAAACATACCACATCGTGATGTACTAACTAATAATCAAACTGTCGAAGTTAGAGATTCGAATTTGAAACATGTACCCAAACCCACCACATCAGTTCGGTGTTTGTTACTATATTATTTATTCTTAAATAAATGTATAAGCAGATAATATATATATATATATATATATATATATATATATATATATATATATATATATATATATATGGTTTTTTGTCAGATACCACTTAAATTTGTATTAAAAAAAGCCAAATGTATTAAAAAGGTGTAATATATTTGGCTCATGATTTAAAATCCTGTTGTATAATATTATACATAAGAATAAAAATTAACTCATATTACGCAGCTAAATCAAATCCATTGAGCCATTCAAGGCCTGCCTCACCGATTCTACTTATGCTGACTGATCACATGACTGATCTAGTGTCAATCCCCATTTGTATTTCCAATAGTTACATCTACCCACGTCAGTTCGGAACCAATTCAGCAGTGTCCATTTCCTAAGAAGTTCATCACACCTACAGGTATTGACTGATCGTTAATAAGAAACTTATTTCATCCATCAAAACTGTTCCACGCTATGGCCCAGCTAATACTGGGTGACAAATTTGATTTACTCAACTGAAAATTAGTACGTCGATATGGATTTCGGAATGTTAAGCAACCGTTCAGACGTGGGAGATCCTGTGTAATGGAGAATTGCTGGGCATTCAAGATCTTATTGCATTCTTTAATCTGAAAGAACTATATTGTACAGCACCGTGAGCCATGGGAGTGAAGGTTTCATGAAAATGCCACTAATAACTTTCATGGCCGTATTCAGTTGGACATCAATCACTTTAGTGTGAACACTATTCAGCCTTACGAGAACACTGTATTCAGCAGTTGAATATACAGTATAAGTGACAAAGCAGTTGTACGCAGGACGTGTGCGTTGGCTCCCCAATTTGTTCCAGCAACGAGATGTAGTACCCTGAATGTAGTACAATGAGATGAGAATGTTTCCCCTGGTTTTGACTTAACTGGTGTTTTTTTTTTTTCTTTTATTAAAGATTGCTTTTATTGTAAAATAATAGAACAAAATTACATCCATGCTCATTTTATGAATTTAGCCCGTTTTTTTATTTGGGCAAATATTTACACTCGTTGGAAAATGTTCTGATTCCTAACACTGCATTTCCCTGTGGACTGTTAAGATTGAAGGATTCTGAAATTAAACTTAAATTCAAGCCTGTTTAGGGGCTGAGTTTACTTAAAATTAACAATAATTGGGAAAGTCATTTAATTGCTTTAAAATACAGGTATCAGGTTGGGGTCTAACAATCTAACTGGGCTGTTTTGACAATTATTGCTAATTATTTGTCAGTACTACATTGAACTCAAGACTTTTTATTTAGTATGTGAAATAAATTTAAAATGAATTTCTTGATACAGACCAGAACAACAACGCTTGTGAGGTTAGGACTACGGTCAACCATCAAATACCTTTTACGATATAAATATTCTTTTCAAACCAACATTATTTAGTGTATGAAATAAAGTAATTTATAAATAATGATAAAATAAACTAGACATTTTTATGTGTATTTAAATACTATTTACACTTCTGACAATTCCAGGTTTGGAAGTCCCAAATACATGGTTATTGATGTTAGTTCCTAACAGAGCACATGTTCTTGATCTGTTAGTTATGAGGTCCTATATTAAATTTAAGAAGCCTCTGATAAATCTTAATGCTCTTTATTGACATATTATTGTTATGGGGAAATTTATTTGTAAGCAAAGACTTAACGATTATGAAACAAACAAAAGAAGGAAAAGTTTGTTCACTTTCTTGATAACATATACTGCGTTGTGGATAGTACTAACAACTTTTCTTGTTATACTCATACTACTGATATGTAACTGTATATTATACCTGCTGATGAACTTAACATGTCGTGCATCATGGAAATCACTCTGCGCTTGGCACGTACGGGGGCACTTACCAACCCACCCACTCACACATGGACGGTTGTATTGAACCACACACCTACTCACACACGTACAATGGTATTTATTAACCCACCCGCTCACAAACGGACGGTCGTATTGAACCACACACCTACTCACACACGTGCGGTGTTATTTACCAACCCACTCGCTAACACATGGACGGTCGTATTGAACCACACACCTACTCTCACACGCACGGTGGTATTTTCCAACCCACCCACTCACACATAGACGGTCGTATTGAACCACATCTACTCACACACGTACTCTTACACATCTACCCACATGTCAATACTATGGTGATAATATGGTATCAATAATATGGTGATATTAACTCACCCACCACTCATACACATACGGTGGTATTCAACGACTCACCTACCCATACACATACATGATAATTTAACCACCCACCCGCTCATACACGTTCTGTAGTACTGACTCATCCACCTACTCAAACACGTACGGTGGTATAGAAAATCAAAGTAAAATGTCACTGGCAAAGAAAAAAACATTAGGTAGTTAAGCAATTTGAACTGAAAAATTAATTTAGGTTTTGGTAACTTATAAAACTTAATTATTCAATGAGCAGAAGATATTTACCCATTAAAAAATACAATTCCTCTGTTTGAACAACCAATCTCTTTTGTTGGGATTTTGATGTTTGATGCACTTAAGATTATTATTATTATTAAATTATTTATTAATACATTTATTATTAAATCAGTTATTTGTCAGCATAGCCCTAACTTATCTGTTGCATATTGAAAACAGTGCAGAAATGCAACTAGTTCAAGTTATGGTTTTTTTTAGATTTCACCCTTCTTTGGTGTACAGTCAGGTCCGTCCATAGTAGACTTTTGATATAGTCAAAACATTTACACTTCTACAACCTGCAATATTCTGTATTCTGTTCCCTAAATTACTTTTGCAACTTTTTGTAAATGAATATTCCACCGAAGATTAATTTATCGTTTATGGTTGATTTATTGTTTTTGTTGTTATTGTTATTGTAGTTATATGTTTACTCTCGTTAATTGTCCTAATATCTGGAGTGGCCTGGGTATTTATACTATGTTGTATTATGTTATGTTTTATTTTAGTGTGTTACGCTAAATAATATTTACATTTATATTCATATTTATATGTATTTAGACCTAATGGATTTTGGTTTTGAATTGATATCATTTTTATTAAATGCCTGATTTAGTTATTATGTTTTGTTTGTATAAATATGAAGAGACTTAGCATGTTTGTTAATAAAGTAAAAATAACAATAATAATAACTACTAATTGAAAAGTAACAATGAAAGAAAGAAATTGATAAAAATGAACTTTATAGTGTAAATATCAAAGCAAATGTGTTTATCTATAATATTTTTTCTCAAATAGGCAAAGGCTAGAGGATAAAATAAAAAAGACTACTTGTAGAATATTTGTTGTACAAAATAATTAATAAATAAAGAATTGGAATTATTATTATTATCATTATTATTATTATTATCGCAGAGTAAAATAATATTTATCGAGACTATTACATTAATACATCAAACATTATATATCACTACTACTCAAACAAAATGTGTATAATGTTTGCAAGTATGAGTAGCTGTGTGAATGCATGTTTATTTATCTAGGTTATTTTACTATCAAATGTATACTTTTATAAAATTGTTTGATATCATACTTAGTTAAAGCCCAGCTCCTAAACCTAATATACCTCAGTTCGATCCCAATCGGGTTCATAACAAATTTTGAAAGTATCAGATGATAACAACGGCTGTTCATTTATCATTGAATTAATAATACACTTTTAAAGAAATAGTTGGCCTAAGGTTATAACAATGACTCTATTCACTCATCACACTCGTTATAACAATGACTCTATTCACTCATCACACTCGTTATAACAATGACTCTATTCACTCATCACACTCGTTATAACAATGACTCTATTCACTCAACACACTCGTTATAACAATGACTCTATTCACTCATCACACTCGTTATAACAATGACTCTATTCACTCATCACACTCGTTATAACAATGACTCTATTCACTCATCACACTCGTTATAACAATGACTCTATTCACTCATCACACTCGTTATAACAATGACTCTATTCACTCATCACACTCGTTATAACAATGACTCTATTCACTCATCACACTCGTTATAACAATGACTCTATTCACTCATCACATTCGTTATAACAATGACTCTATTCACTCATCACACTCGTTCTAAATCCTTAATAATAATAATAATGTTTATTGCATCAAACCTCAAATGAGTTATTACAATATAAAATATAATATAAATTGAGTTAAATCTACATATAAATTATAGTTGAATTTTTTTTAAATTTTTAATTTTGTATAAGGACTCTTCTAACGAATAGCTGCATATATATTTTTTATTGTTTCATTTATAGATTTCTTAATTTATAGGATAATTTACTATAAAATTTAATAGCTATAAATTCATGGTTTCTTTGTGTTATTGAGTATTTACATTGTTTAGTTTTCAGTTGATTCAAATTTCTTGTGTGATGCTTACGTATATTTTTATTCTGTGGGTATTTATGTAATTAGTTTTTGGTGAATAATATGCTTTTGTTAATTAATAGTGAAGGAAGAGTCATTATGTTTAGTTTTTGAATAGAGGTCTGCATGGAGTTTTAAAAGGTGCTCCATAAATCAGTTGAACTGTTCTTTTTTGAATTTTAAATAATTTAATTGAATTTGAAGACTGACCCCATAATATTATTTCATAACTGAATATTCTACGATTATGTGCATAGTAAATTTGTATTAGTATATCTTACATTGCATTTTAGTCTTCTTAATTAAACAGTAGATACCTTTGTTCAGATTTTGTATCGTATAATCCACATAATTATTCCAAGATATATTATGATCATGGATAATTTGTAAAGATTTTATTGAATTGATTTAAGGTCTAGTCTCAATTTATTTGAGTAAGTAAAATTTATGTCATTTATTTTGATTGAATTAAGAATTAATTTATTAGCATTTCCCAGTTGATAAATTTCTTTGTAGTAAAAGAAATCACTTCTTCTAATTTGGTATAAAATTTTGATGTAAATATCAATCCAATATTGTCAGCACATAAAAAACATTTAATATTTGTGGAATTCATATTTTTGGGAATATCGTTTTTATAAATATTAAAAAGTAATGGACCCAAAGGAGGTAGGTACTTGTTGTACACCATAAATAATTTTTTTACCTTCTAAATGTTGACCATTAATTTCTAAAAATTGAAATCTATGTTCCAAGTGAGCTTTCATTAATTGTAGTGAATTACTTTCAAATCCATAGTAATTTAATTTTTGGAGAAGAATTTCGTGGCATACTATCAAATGCTTCTGAATAATCCAGATTTCTTAAGCAAACAACTTTCCCACTTTCAATATTTTTAATGCAGTTAGAAGTTATACTTTGAACAGTATTAAGTGTACAATTCTTTTATTCTAAAACGGTATTATTATTGTTTAAATAGAAATTATCTTCAAAATATATGTAAATTTGTTCAAACAGTAGTGATTCAAATATTTTTAAAATAGCTGGAACAATAGAGATAGACATGTAGTTTTTGTATGTTACTTCTAAATTTTTATAGATGGGAATAACTTTAACTTGTTTAAATGCACTTGGATATATTCCTAAGTCAATACATTTATTATATAAGCATGTAAGTACTTTAACAGAAACTAAGAAATTAACAGAAACTAATTTTCACATTTTGGTATTCAAACTGTAAATATCATAAGATTAATTAGTTTTGATCCTGTTTATATTCTCATGTTTTCTTGTTGAAAACTGTAAAATGATCAAATTTGAAGAATTCTCGTGAATGAGTAAAATTTTTTAAGAGTACAATAGAATTTAGGGAACTGTCTATAGGAATGGATAGAAAGAAAGTTTCAACAATGTCTATGAAATGATTATTGAATCCATCTGCTAAAAGTTGAATTGGGATTTTATTCTTTTTACAAGTTCCATACAAATATTTCTCTATACTACAAATAGTTTTACATTTGTTATTACTATTTTGTATACGATTGTTATTATAATTTATTTTTACAATCTTAATTTTGTCTTACAATCCTTTTTCAATCATTTGTAGAGAGTGTTATTATCTTCTGTTGTCGAATCTTTATAATCTTAATAAATATAGATTTTTACATTCCTTGTTCATATTTCTTAATCTGGTAGAATACCATAAATTATTTATTTTAAAGTCACTCATATTTGTATCAATATTTTCCCAAGGAAAAGAATAGTTAACTGCATACATAAAGACTTTTTGAAATTCATGGAAAATATCATAAATAAATTGTATAGAGTATATAGATAACACGTTTAATCACTTTTAATTCATAGATAGTATTTTTATATTTTTTATCTGTAATTGTCCTTCTAAGTGCATGGTGTGATATTTCAACATTTTCAGATTTACTTTCAATCTTTGCTGATATGTAGATAACATTATGGTCTGATTCAGGTGTGAAAATTATTTTATTTTGGAATAAAATTTGATGAATTGTAGTACAGATGTTGTCTATACATGTTTCTGGATTTTGTGATTTCGTGATTTGTTTATTGCAAACCAAAATTTTTCATTATACTTTGAAGTTGATAAGCTTCTAAAATTGCTCCCCTTAATTCAACATTAAAGTAACTTCTAATGAAAATATGACATTTGTATTGGAAAATAAACAGTAATATGTTATTTAATACTTTAATAAATTCCTTGTATATGTATTTTTTTTTTTATTGTGAGGTCTATAAAAGGAAATAAAAATAGCATTGTATGATTTAATAAAGACAGCAGAGACTTCAAATATAATTTACTTTATCAATTTCAATATAATTAATATTGTTTTTCAGAGTTATAGCAGTTCCACCTCTTTTACTAGTTCTACACAATGAAGTAACTATTTTTTAATTAGATATTATTAAATATTCTGTACTTTTACTATCTATCGAATTCTCACAGATACATAGTACATTTATGTTACATTTGAAAATATATAGATTTAATAGATCTACTTTTTTAATAAGGTATTCTATGTTCCAGTTAAATATTATTAAGTCTTTCCAGTTTTCAGTTTTAATTTGTTTAATCACATTGTATCATTTGATTGTATATTGTTATTATTTTCTTGATAAATGGGATTATACAGGGTAAATGGTACGTGGTGTTTAAAAATTTAAGAGCTTAAACTACATGCTTGGGGCTACTTAAAAACGCAAATTTCAGTTTTATATGCCAAATGGTTAGAGTGGTATGTTCAAATTAAGATTTTTTTTTAATCGTGGACCTAACCATACAAAAGCGTTATTACTTACACAAAAAATCATATTTTTTAAACTGTGACACTATTTTTGAAATCTACATTAAATTTTCAACAAGAATAATGAGCTAGTAAGATGCGTAAATTAAGGTTGGTATTTAAAATTATGCGTTAAAGTTAAAAAAATCATATTTTTGTAAAATTTTAAACAATTTTTTACGCGTGGTTACTAAATTATGGTAACGGACATAATATGTCAAACCATACAGAAAACTGCGTAATTTAATGTTCTATTCAATGTGTATAATTGTGATTTTAATTATTTTGTTTCGTCATTGAAAGCGTTAGGTGAAACTGAATTAAAACACAGTTTGCAGAAAACTTGAAGCTTTGACTATTTATTACAAGAAAGATTATAATACTTTGATTTGACATAATATTAAGACATACTAATTACATTCCTAAAAATAATTGGAAAAAAGGTCAACTTAAAAGAATAAGATTTACAAATGTTGTTCAAACTGCCTTCCTCCATTTATGATGCAGGCCCGTGATACTTGTGCATTTGTTGATCTGTCACTTTTGTAGAGACTTCTTGGTGCACTACTTCAGCAGCCACAGTTATTCTCTCCCTCAGGTCTTGTTCTGTGTTGATAGGTGCAGAATAGACTTTTTGTTTCATCCATACCCATACACAGAAATCCATAGGACTAAAGTCCGGCGATCTAGCTGGCCACGGTACGGTCCCACCCCGTCCAATCCATGTAGGATAATAGAGCGTCAACCAGTGACGCACTTCTGCGGTGAAATGCGGTGTAGCTCCATCTTGATGGAAAATGAGACTGTCTCTTTTTTCTTGGTTGAGATGGTCTAGCAGCAAATGGAGACCTTGCTGTAAAAGGTCCAAAAAGCGTTCCTCGTTAAGGTTTCCCTCGAAAAAATATGGACCAATAAGCGTTTCACCTACTACCCCAACCCATACCGTAATGTGAAATATACTTTGAAAATATCGTTCTTTGGTTGCTCTTGGGTTATCTTCCGCCCACATGTGCATATTATGTGTATTAAAGATTCCCTGTCTTGTAAATATGGCCTCATCTGTCCAAAGGATCTTTTTTAAGAAATGATACTGCTCAATATCGCTATTGAGCAACCATCTACAGAACTGAACACGAGGAGCGAAGTCTTGAGCTTCAAGTGCTTGTACAGGCGTGAAGTGGTACGGATGAAACTTGTTTCTATGAAGAATATCCAACACTTTCCACTGTGAAATATTTAGTTGAGCCACAATTGCCCTACTACTACTCTCTGGGTTTTCTTGAAAGGTATTTAGAATCAATTCTTCAACACCTACATCATAATTAACTGGACCTACTTCAGAAGACTTTCTTTGAACTTTTCCACTTTCCAATAACCTCTGGTGAAGTATAGTGAACACCTGTGGGCTGGGAGCTTTTCGATCTGGGTACCTTAAACTGTACTCTCTTTGCGCAGCAAGTGCATTGCCATTACAAAATCCATAAACAAAGTGCATTTCTGCATATTCTCTTGTAGTGAACTCCATGATGCTACAGAACTCAATGGCTTATACACAGAACCGGTCTAAGGAGTAAACAGGTAATGGATTCCAGTTTTCCTCGTGATAAGGTTGCTTTAAAAGAAACTAACTTTTGTTAAACTAAGCAGGTAGTGGAATTTCCCAGTCATTAAGGACAACAGACAAAACTATTGCTAAGGTTGGGGTGTATGCCGGGTCTAAGAATTGTGATAAAACCCCATTCATCCCTGATTTACATGTGTTTTTAATCACATAACGTTATTTGAATGTCCAGTCCTAGTTGCTGGCTTGTAAGATAGTCTTAAATTTTTTTAACCACTCTGTGTTTCTTTCTATTCAAATAATAATAAAAAATGGAACATTGTACGATAATACAAACAAAAGCATATCACTGAAACGAACATTAAATTGTGCAGTTTTCTGTATAGCTTGACACATTATATCCGTTACCACAGTTTAGTAACTACGCGTAAAACATTGTTTAAAATTTTACAAAAATATGATTTTTTTATTTTAACGCATAATTTTAAATACCAACCTTAATTTACGCATCTTTCTAGCTCATTATTCTTGTTGAAAATTTAATTTAGATTTCAAAAATGGTGTAACAGTTTAAAAAATATTATCTTTTGAGTAAGTAATAAAGCTTTTTTTATGGTTAGGTCCACGATTTTAAAAAAACTTTAATTTGAGCATACCACACTAACCATTTGGCCTGTAAAACTGAAATTTGCGTTATTACGTAGCCCCAAGCATGTAGTTTAAGCCCTTAAATTTTTAAACACCACGTACCATTTACCCTGTATAACTTACTGCTATCAACAACTAACTGCTAGTATGTTTGACGTTGTCTGGATGTTTTCTCTAACAAATTATAATATCCAGATATAATAATTGGAGTTATTTTATTATTTTTTAATATTTATCAACAATTACATTACTAATGTTTTTAACAATATATTTCTTACCTTTAAAATTTATATGCAAACCACGTGTTGTATAAGAGAAATGGAATAAGTTATTTAGTGACATAAATGTTAAATGTTGGTAAGTATTTGCTAGATAGTGTAGCTTTTCGTTCATATGAGTAATTGTATTGTTTAAGTCAGTATAATCATATCTCAGTGGTATCCCAACAATAATTATCTTAGTGTGCTTAAGATTCTGTAAATTCTTCTCAAACTCTTTTAGTACTTCTCCTACTTTTGTTTCGTTTATATCATTAGTACTTCCAAGAATTATTATACATTCATTCATTGTAACATTGATCAATTCCAGTTAGAATATGTTTAATATTTCCATTAGGTTTGAAATTACACGTAACATTATCTATTTTTGTTTTATTTTCAATTAGTTTTCTTATTTGATGACCATGACTATATGTGAATATTTTTATTTTAATGCCATTACAGTTTTCATGTGAATAATTTATTGATTCCAGAATGATTTCATGAGCTTTCGGATTGTGGCTACTATTTATCTTGTTGTAGACTAGATTATCCTTTTCATCTAGCGTTACTTCTTTAATTTAATTTTTTTTTTAATTATCTTATGTGGATGATCATAATTTTTGTAGACCATTTTATCTTCTTTTTAGTTTTTTTTTAATTTAAATTATGACCTTAGATATTCAGAACATTAGTGTTTTCAAAATGGTGACGCCTGTTGTTATTTTTTCAGTTATAGGTTTATTTTCCATGATATTGTTGGTTTTTTCATCTGAGAGTGCAGTGAATCTATTTTTGCATGGAATGATAGTTATTCGTTTAGTAATCTTTTTTTACATTTGTTTGTTTTGAAGAATATGTTTTATTTGATTGAATTTTCTTATTTAATTTTGTTGTATTTGATTTAAATTTAGCATAAGATGTTTTTTTTTCATATTTAAAAGTATTGCAATCATCCTGATCCATATTTGATATACAATGTTCAAAATATGTTTGAGAAATGCCATTCTGATCTTTTAGGATAATGTTTATTATAGATTGACAATAACGTGTAATCTACATGCATAGGTGTTATGTTGCTGTAATGTTTTTACTTCATGAAATATGGAATTTGGATTAATGTAGGCGTATGTTGTTATTTTCTTTGCATGTGCACTGTTTAATCCTGTTATACTATCGAAATGAAAGAATTCGTTTTGTTTATTATTATTGACAAGTAAACTCCAATGAACCTTTACTGCTATTTGATTTAAGATCTTTCAATTTGTCAATATAATTGTTTACACAAAAAATCACATATGTAAATTTATTAGAGCATAAATGGGTTAGAGTATTTAGAATATCACAATTCGATCCATTTTTTATAATTTGAGTGATTGAAGGGCCGATAGTCAAAACTCCTTTTTTGTGTTTTGAGATATCTTCTGTTAAACTTTGAAAATATAAATTAATATGAAAGTCATTTAGCCACATTTCGTTCTGGGAAGAATTTGAGTTTTCTGCATGACAACCATTTAACATCTTTTTTTATAAACGGGTTTGTATAGTATTTTCTTGAGATAGTTTCAAGTGTTTATTTTTATTATAAGAATTTATATTTTATATTGTGTTTGTAAATAATTATTTTTATATTTCAACAGCTGATGATTATTTCACATCCATTTAGGTAAGCGTAATTGAATGTTGTTATATTTATCTAACCTAATTTATATTACTGTATTGATATAAATTGAGCTTATAAACGTTGCATAATAAGATGTAATAAGATGTAACAATTCGATTAATAATATGTAAACAACTTTTGAAGCTAATGTTTCGAAGTTTCTTGTTTAGATCTTCAGTATTAATTATTAATACGATTTTAAACTATAATCACTTAAAATCACAGAGTTGAAATTTAAAGCTGTCCTCATTATCTTGGCGATCGGCTTCTTAATAATAAATAAAAAATACATAAAATAATAATAATTATTTACTTATTTATATTTATTTGTAAGTGAACATAAACCGTATTTATTTGTTATTTAATGTTTTGAAGTTGAATGTGGCCTGTAACAAATTGTTCTTTTTTATTCTTTCCAAGAAATGTTTTTAGAAGAATGCAAGTATTGTTATTATTATTATTATTATTTTTTTTTTTTTTCAATTGCAAGTAATCCAAATGACAGTTCTTCTTAAATCCCAAATTTTTTGACTGAACATATTTAGATAATGTGTCTGATAATGTTTTCCTCAAAACAGGCTTCGCCTTGGAGGTTTCATTTCCCCAAAACCACGAATTAAATAACACTGAGGTCACTTTTTTATGGCCGCAGTGAATACCTATACTGATTATTAAAAATAATGTAAATATTTATACATCAGCAGTAAATTACCAAATTTATCCTTCAGGATAAGGGGAAATTAAGAATCGACTGACAAGGAATGGTCATTTAGTGCTAAATGTGTGTCGCTATTGGATGCGACCCCTGCTTCTTTCTTATGAGTGCAAAATCCTAACTTTTATGTAATGTATTGATTAAAATTAAAGAAAAGAAACCTTTCTTTTATGTTTTATACTTTTATTAAATAACAACTGTTGAGTAACAGAACATAAAACTGTCCACCTGAGCAGAATACGTCGTTCAGTTATTCAGGGTGAATTACCCTCTAACTCGTTTCCCCAGTTTACAAAATATTTGATTTGGATATACCAATATATTAAAATCAATCCACCCTACAGTTAGGGTGTTTTATTGCTATTAATATGTTTTATTTAGCCACGACAGATAAATTTTATTTAATAAAATACGTAAGTAAAGACAAATTAAATAAAATAAAAAATAATTAATAACTAAATAGATAAATTAAATTTACAATTTGTAAATTCTGATTGAACTATCATTTTCAGAGCTAAGCATCGGCGTTAAATGACAAATCACATGTCTACACTCTCATTTAAAATTTTGAAGTTATCTTCTAGATCTTGGACCCCAAGTCATTCCCAATAACAAGGAAATGTTATACAAATGTAGATCTGGTTAGAATTAATTTAATGGCATGCTTGAAAAGCAAATTAAACAGTGGAAACAATTCAGGAGGTAACTGACTGCTTAAACAACAAAGCTGTTTTATGAAAAAAAACATCGGTGATAATGAATTAAATAAAATAACAAATTAATTCATAACTAAATAATGACGATCATGTTTTAATTCTAATTCCACTATCGTATTCAGCTTAAAATGACAGTGTTATAAATGATATATTATATTACCCCGTTTCCATGTAAAATGTTGAACCTGACTCATAGATCTTGGAACTTAAGTGATCCCAAATAACATTAAAAACCCTAAATTTAGCCTAGGTAAGTATTCATTATTCATCTCCATGACGCCGATCGTATACAATGAATCTTGGCAAATTTAAAACACAAATAATTTATAAACATTGGAAACAAGTTAGGAGATACCTAACTTGACATTCACTCTGTGTATGAAGTTTAGTACATTAAATATTAATAGTTTTATTAGATTAGTTGTTCTATATAATATACATAGGCCTACTGTATTTTGTTTAATCATTGTTTTTGTAAAATGAAAATAAATATTATAATCATTACTTAATATTATTAATAATAAAGTTTATTTGTTGGACATTGGAGAACTAAGCATATGTTTCATTGATTATTTTATTAATATATGTATGTAAATATACATTTGGAATCATATATTCTGAATGATACAGTTACAAAAAAAGCTCTGTCACATTGAACACTTGTTTTGACCCCGTTTTACTAAATCGACTTTAATTTTTCCCTCTTTTTTTATATACTATCATGGTCATAAATTATTGTTTTATTTTAGATTTTACAAAATTAAGACATTTATTTCATAAATTATTGTTTATGATAAAACTCATCACTCCTAACAGATTTTATGAGTAAAGTTATTCACTATAACATTTATGTATTGACTGTGCTGGTACATAGGAAAGATAACTTACTATAACATTTATGTAATGAATGTGCTGGTACATGGGGAGGATCACTTACTATAACATTTATATAATGAATGTGCTGGTACATGGGGAGGTTCACTCACTATAACATGTATGTAATGAATGTGCTGGTACATGAGGAGGTTCACTCACTATAACATGTATTTAATGAAGGTGCTGGTACATGGGGAGGATCATGCACTATAACACGTATGTAATGAAGGTGCTGGTACATGAAGAGGTTCACTCACTATAACATTTATGTAATGAATATGCTGGTACATGGGGAGGATCACTTACTATAACATTTATATAATGAATGTGCTGGTACATGGGGAGGTTCACTTACTATAACATTTATATAATGAATGTGCTGGTACATGGGGAGGTTCACTCACTATAACATGTATGTGATGAAGGTGCTGATACATGGGGAGGTTCACTCACTATAACATGTATGTAATGAATGTGCTGATACATGGGGAGAATAACTTACTATAACATTTATGTAATGAATATGCTGGTACATGGGGAGGATCACTTACTATAACATTTATATAATGAATGTGCTGGTACATGGGGAGGTTCACTCACTATAACATGTATGTGATGAAGGTGCTGATACATGGGGAGGTTCACTCACTATAACATGTATGTAATGAATGTGCTGGTACATGGGGAGGATCACGCACTATAACATGTATGTAATGAATGTGCTGATACATGGGGAGGATCACGTACTATAACATGTATGTAATGAATGTGCTGATACATGGGGAGAATCACTTACTATAACATGTATGTAATGAATGTGCTGATACATGGGGAGGTTTACTTACTATAACATGTATGTAATGAATGTGCTGATATATGGGGAGGTTCACTCACTATAACATGTATGTAATGAATGTGCTGGTACATGGGGAGGATCACTCACTATAACATGTATGAAATGAATGTGCTGGTATAGGGTGAAGATCACTCACTGTAACGTGTAAGTAATGAATGTGCTGGTACATAGGGAGGATCACGCACTATAACATGTATGTAATGAAAGTGCTGATACATGGGGAGGATCACTTGAAAAATTGAGTGCAGGGGTTCTTAGACATGACCCTTTAGCTTTGTATTAGATGTTTATTGTCACAACATGAAAAATTATGTTATTTGGTTCCATATCTTGTAGTTCCAGCACTATCATTTTAAACCACTAACTAGAAGTTTAAGGATGATGACTATAAATAACACCATACCTTAACTACTTAGTTTTAAATGAAATATGGGTAAATAGCTTTAGAAATATGTAATAAACTACCTGTATACAACTAAATAATAAATAACCAAATATTAATGAAAACCGTTACAGTAAGCACAACCACTTCGATCACGTGCTTAGCCCAGGAATATGGTGCACTCATAAGTAGTGGGGATACAGCAACCCAAGTACGAGTTTCAATACCAACTACGACCCGAGCGCTGGTTCCTTCGGCTGTTCTTTCGGTCCTTCGGTTTTTGGCTACCCTCCTATGATATTAGGGTCATATTTTTACCACTATTCACTGTTAACCCTTTTAAATCCTTTTTTCTGACCAGCCCTCTGGTAGAGCCTAGTAAACTACTTCAACCACCCTTTCGTATTTAACCCACCCACCCACCCATACACGTACGGTAGTATTGACCCAGCCACCCACCCATACACGTACGGTGTGGTATAGACCCACAGACCCACTCATACACGTAAGGTGGTATCGACCCACCCACCCGTACACGTACGGTGGTATTGACCCACAGACCCACCCATATACGTTAAAGTGGTATTGACCCACCCACCCACCCGTACACGTACGGTGGTATTGACCCTCTCACCCACCTGTACACGTACGGTGGTAATGACCCACAGACCCACCCATACACTACGGTGGTAATGTAATGCATGTGCTGGTACATGGGGAGGATCACTCACTATAACATGTATGTAATGAATGTGCTGATACATGGGGAGGTTAACTCATTATAACATGTATATAATGAATGTGCTGGTACATGGGGTGGATCACTCACTATAACATGTATGTAATGAATGAGCTGATACATGGGGAGGTTCACTTACTATAACATGTATGTAATGAATGTGCTGATACATGGGGAGGTTCACTCACTATAACATGTATGTAAAGAATGTGCTGATACATGGGGAGGTTCACTCACTATAACATGTATGTATTGCATGTGCTGGTACATGGGGAGGATCACGCACTATAACATGTATGTAATGAATGTGCTGATACATGGGGAGCATCACTTACTGTAACATGTATGTAATGTATGTGCTGGTACATGGGGAGGATCACTCACTATAACATGTATTTAATGAATGTACTGGTACATGGGGAGGATCACTTACTATAACGTGAATGTAATGAATGTGCTGGTACATGGGGAGATCACTCACTATAACATTTATGTAATGAATGTGCTGGTACATGGGGAGGATCACGCACTATAACATGTATGTAATTAATGTGCTGGTACACGGGGAGGATCACTTACTATAACGTGTATGTAATGAATTTACTGGTTAATGCGATTAACAAAAGAATATATTTTTGAATATCTTCTCTCAAGAACCTTTCTAAACCAAAAACAAGAAGGAAAATAGTCAGGACACTAAGGAAGCAAACTTATAGAATTGAATTCACTTTGTCTGAAAAGTTTTCTTATTCCTTTACGCTTTTCTCTTGGAAAACAATCACGATGGTTGAAACATTTTTTTGACCTATCCGAGTTTAATGTAAAGGCCTTTTTCACCAAACAAAAACTAGTATACTAAAGCTAAGTATATCTATAACATCACATATGTTGATTGCAAATATATAATATATTAAACAGTCGCCAGATCACATGGGCCTACAGACCTGTCATGAACTATATTCAATGAGTTAAAGTACCGACTGTTGGCTCAGTGGGGATTCAAACCTTGGGCATTCCCCTCCGCAGTCCGAAGCCTCAGCCACAGAGCTATAACACCGTTAATACCAAAGAGGTCTGTAAGAAAAAATAAAATAAAATAATAGTTTATCTTAATACTGTATTATAAACTTACAAATCAAATATTAATATTTTATATACTACTTATTTAATGTTTGCACGATATGTCAACATATAATATTTGCCTTTTGATAACAGAGTTTTAATGTACTGATTGTAAAATAGTGTCTACATATAAAATCAACATTATTAACTATATTGATAATATACTCCCCTACTCCAACAGTACCATAAATATTTTTAAAATAAAACAAAAAGGCATCAAGAATAAAAAGTGCCTATGGTTTATATCTTATTAATTTACCCATTAAAAAATGGAAATTGTTACATATATTTACAAGTGCTCAATGCAAATGCTCTAGGAGCCATTGCGACGGATTTAGCTAAACAACACAATTTTGTGACCAATGATGTAACGACGTAATATGTGCAGACTGTGTTTCCAGCGTTCAGACGGAACACCATCATAATGTTGAGACGTGATATGTCAGTAAAACTGTTGCTCAGCAATCACGAGTTCAGACTGTTATCGAGAGTATAGTACATGGCTGTAAACGTTACACACGGACTATTGTGTTCAGAGTGTGTTGCCAGCCCAGACAGAACACCATCATAATGTTGAGACGTGATATGTCAGTAAAACTGTTGCTCAGCAATCACGAGTTCAGACTGTTATCGAGAGTATAGTACATGGCTGTAAACGTTAAACACGGACTATTGTGTTCAGAGTGTGTTGCCAGCCCAGACGGAACACCATCATAATGTTGAGACGTGATATGTCAGTAAAACTGTTGCTCAGCAATCACGAGTTCAGACTGTTATCGAGAGTATAGTACATGGCTGTAAACGTTATATACGCACTACTGTGTCCAGCATGTATTGCCAGCCCAGACGGAACACCATCATAATGTTGAGCTACCAAGTGGCAGCTACAATTCAAGGTCACTACATATCCCAGATCACTTTCCTCACTGGTATTCCATCCGGTAGTATCCCACTCTCTGTGTAGAATCCTACCGATCCTGTGGAAATTTCCCGTATACAAATATATCTTCTTGCTATTACTGTATATCTATTCTTCCATCAAACGTATACATGTACTATAAAAAAATCCTATGTTAATGGCCATAAAATCAATCACAATCGTTTCAGTGTCTTTATCCTATAACAATTGCATATTATATTATATATTAAAACACGATAACTTTGTTTTTGGTCACTTTGTATTTACTTCGTCTTACGTACTACATGATTTAATAATTATCTTGTTTTTATATATTTTGTCTATAATACCTAGTGGAATTTACAACCACCGTGTGACTCCAAATGGTAAGTAGTACAGTGTTATTGACCCACCCGCCCACCCATACACGCACAGTGTTAATGACCCACCCGCTCAGCAATACAGGTACATTGCTAATAACCCAACCGCCCACCCATATACGTACAGTTAAATTGCCCCACCCACCCACCCATACACTTACGGTGTTATTGACACACCCGCCCACCCATACATGTACATTGGCACTGACCCACCCGCCCACCCATTCACGTACATTTGCAATGACCCACCCATCCATACATGTACATTGGCACTGACCCACCCACCCACCCATTCACGTACATTGGCAATGACCCACCCACCCACCTATACACGTGGTATTGACTCGCCCACCCACCCCTTCATTTCGATTGGTATACACTTGTTTAAACTTTGCGTCTAACAAATCCATATAGGATAAATTAAAAACAATAGGAATATAACTAGTGGTAATTTGCTGGTAATATAATACAAACTTCTCAGTGAACTAGAGCCTCTGAATCGTATATTTGAAAAACTAAAGTACGATATTATAATAGGTAATAAAGGGATTGCGATGCTTTTGGCTAACAAGTGTCTCGAGGTCACTACGTTTTCCCGTTCACTTTGCTCACTGATATCCCAGCAGCTAGTATCCCACATTATTATACTTTGTGTTGAATTTGTCCAATCCTGTGGACATTTTCCCTATTCAAAGATCTCAAATTCTTTATGTATATGTTCTTCTTTGCAATGTACATATGTACTTTAACAAAACTATACTTAATATTAATAGCTTCATGATCAAATAGGCTCAACTTTTGATTGACCACCCACCTATTGTTGTACTTAAATACAGTTAGGTATCCTATAATCATGTTTTAAAATAAAACTATAAATACTGTAAGAGATTAAACTTAGCTAAAGACTTTACCATTTCTCAGTTGGATTTTACCACGTAATTGTTATTCTCTAATTAAGATCTATATTTTATTCTTGTATTTATGCTGATGTTTTAACATATTATCTTATATGTTAGACTATAACTTAGTTTTACTAACTAACTTTGATACACAAACAAGCTCTTTCCCATTCTAAGTTTCCTCAGACCAACGATACGTGGATCGGATTCAACGTAAATATGTAGGTCCCTTTGTTGCCCTGGCTACTGGTATATTAATATATCTCTCTGCGGAACTGGCAAACTTAGTCAGTAACAATGACACACATATACACATTGTACCACTACATATGTTTGACTGATCAGTTCTTCTTAGGACCTGCATTGTCGAATTCTTACAATTCCCTGGAATATTTAAACTGTAATTAATTGTAATAGTACATTTTGCATACTCTAGTTTTAATCAAGCACCAAATACTTTCCTAACTATTTTTTAGACATATTAACTCAAACAATTTAGCAAGTTTTACCATTTAAATAAATAATACAATTTTTATCTCATTAAATTAAAAAAAAAAAAATATGTGTATACATATATTTCTTGACTCGCAAGTATTTATACAGTATTTGTTTGGATTCAAGAGTACATAACGAAACCTATCATAACCAAGTTGTGTCAATATCAATAAACATTAAAAAAAATTACTTCACTAAAATAATATATATTTTTCATTCCATCTACAAGTATACTTACTATAGGATAATACCTGTTGTTACTTACTGCACATTTAGTTATCAGCTAAGTATCAACTGTAGCTATATGTTGGACAAGGTCAGCTAAAAATAATTGTTTTTGTCAGTATTCTTTGCTTCCGTTTCTTCTAACTCTTACGTTCCTTTTTTACTAATCAAAACATAGACCTACTGTATATAAGAGGAGCTATATTTTTAATTTGATTTAATATTAATTTTTAAAATTCATGTTTTACATTTTCCAGACCAACTAATTACGTATTTAGTAAATAATACTACAAGGTGTTTATAAACACAAGAGTAGGCCAATTTGGCCTATTGGTAGAGAATAAAGATATACACTTTTCAGAACCCTTATATAGATAAACAGCCTCTAATTGGAAAAAAACGATCACAAGAATTTTAAATGGTTACTTCTAATCTAGTGAGTCTATGTTCTCTTGACGCTTTAAACGTAAATATTTTGTTTTGGTGTACATACAGCCAATTTATATAAGTCTCTACACATATGTTTATTAAAACTAGAACTTGAAATGGAAATATAATGACTTAAAACCTTCATCTGTCATATTACAATTTAATATAGTTAATCAATCATTTTGTAATGTCTTATTATAGTCCACAATTACATTATAGTTCTCAATTTATCTCACAAGGAAACAGAAGTTACTGTTTGCACAGAATGGGTTACACATGTCTTCCTACTGTTTAAACAAAACCAAATACAATGTTTAAAAGTACACACCTGTGAGGGAAAACTAATATCAATTCCTTCCAAGCGCTAAAAAAACATAAATAAAATGATAAAACAAACGTTTATGCAGATAATATTTTCATGCTTTATTAGATATAGTAGTTTATTACAACTTTATTTATTAATAACAATACATTTACAATCACAAAACCAGTTTAGCATACATAAACACGTATTGTAATTATATTTGGAGTATTGTTTTTCTTTGTTGAGCCTAGGTTTTATTTTATAATTTTGATTGATTCGTATGGTTTGACTGTTAAATTGACAAGTACGTACAATCCACAATATTCAACTTTGTATTTTATAACATGTTGGAGGAATTCATCTTTACTCCAATGGAATAAGGGAAGGAGAATGAAGGAAAACACATAGAACATTAAGTTAATCAGTATAACAAGTTGTACATGCGCAAAAGCCAGAAACGTGAGGCGTACTACAACGATCATGTCGACTGAGACTACCGCCCAGCTATGACATACTTTGGTCAAGATGCGGCAAATATCTATATCGATAGCATGTTCAGTGAGTCAAGGAATATACATCAACCTAATAACACAAAAACTGAAAACTACAGAACAACACGCAACTCGAAAACTCAATAACACAAAAAATTGAAACAGGTAATATACATGAAGGTATTGTAAAAGATGCTACATCAACCCAAGCTAGTTCAGTTGCTCTTCATCTTAAATCATATAAAGCGTTCGTAAACTTCACAGAAATTCCCATCAAATATGTGAAGTGTTATATTGGTGGGGTCTCAAAAGATATTGAGGAAAATTCTTCTAGTACACATGTGTGAGTTGTATGGTAAGGAAATTGATAAAAGAGATGAGCACATAAAAATAGATAGTTTGGATGGTGACGACGGCTATGATGGGGCAACTGTTGATATGTGTTCACTATGGAGAGATATATAGGTACGTTGATAGAGGAAGGTGGTATGTTTTAAAGGAACTCTTAGGTTTGGGACTTTATGAGATTAACTGTGATGAATGGGATGATCCGAACGTATTGGTTGACAGATTAAAATTTTTAATTTCTGCTATGAAAGCAGTGATCAAGGGTGTTGGAACAGAAGCGAATAGAATTATGTACACTCTTTAAAAATCAACATTTATTTCTGGTAAAATTTTAAAACCATAAAACCCAAAAACCTGATAGCCTGACAACAAAAAAAAAAAAAACCTGGAAAATCAAAAACATAGAAACCCGTAAACCTGGATACCCACATATCTGGAAACATAGAAACCTGAAAACCCGAAAAAACCTGGTTAAAGTGCTCCTCTTTTAGTTCTTGTTTTATCTCTTTATTTAAATTTGCTACTTCTAAGTTTGACTTTTCAGTACCCTCATTCGTAATATGTACTCAATCTCCAAGGGCCTCTAATTTGCATAGAACTACTCTTGATTTCACGAGACCCTAGCAACATAATACTTCATATATTTGATAGCAAATTTGTAGGTTTTGTGATGTAAATGTATTACTAATAATTAATAAAGTTGCAATATACTACTAGATATCTAATAAAGTACACAATATTATCTCAATAAATTTTATTTTGTCATTCTATTTGTGTTTTTTTATAATTTAGAAGGAAGTTAATATTAGTGTTTCGTCATATGTGTGTACTTTTAATCACTGTATTTGGTTTTGTTTAAAGAGTTGGAAGACATGTGTAACCCATTCTGTGCAAACAGTAACTTCTGTTTCCTTGCGAGATAAATTGAGAACTATAATGTAATTGTGGACTATAATAAGACATTACAAAATGATTGATTAACTATATTAAATTGTAATATGATAGATTGTTTTAAGACATTGTATTTTCATTTCAAGTTCTAGTTTTAATAAACAGATGTGTAGAGACTTATATAAATTGGCTGTATGTACACCAAAACAAAATATTTTCGTTTGAAACGTCAAGAGAACATGAAATCACTAGATAAGAAATATTTATTTAAAATTCTTGTGATCGTTTTTTTTTTTTTTTTTTCAATTAGAGGCTGTTTATCTATATAAGGGTTCTGAAAAGTGTATATCTTTATTCTCTACCAATAGGCCAAATTGGCCTACTCTTGTGTTCATAAAAACCTCGTAGTATTATTTACGAAATGCGTAATTAGATGGTCCGGAAAATGTAAAACATGACTTTTAAAAATTAATATTAAATCAAATTTAAAATATAGCTCCTCTTATATACAGTAGGTCTATGTTTTGAATACTTAGAAAGGAACGTTAGAGTTAGAAGAAACGGAAGGAAAGAATACTGGCAAAATCAATTATTTTTAGCTGACCTTGTCCAATATATAGCAACAGTTGAAACTTAGTTTATAACTACATTTGCAGTTAATAACAACAGGGACTATCCTATAGTAAGTATACTTGTAGATGGAATTAAAGATATATATTATTTTATAGAAGTAATTTTTTAAGTGTTTAAGTTCTAATTTTAATAAAGTGTTATGTGGAGACATATATAAATTGACTGTATGTACACCAAAACAAAATATTTACGTTTAAAACGTCAAGAGAACATGGAACTACTAGATTAAGAAGCAAATATTTAAAATACTTGTGTGGAATATTAGGCTGTACAAGGATTGTTTGACTTTTTCCATCGTTTAAAGAAAAAAACCCTACATAAAATTTCGATTTGGTACAACCCAAATCTTTTTCAAGACAATATTTTTTCAATTCAAAATTATCTTTATTTCACAAAAACTACATGTAGAATAGTACAAAAATAACCTAACCTAATAAACAATAAATTAAACTGTCTACTTTATGTAAACTAAAATACTTTTTGTGAAAAAAGTTCGGCACCCCGAAGGAAAAACCTGTGTTGGGGTTACCTGCATTGTAAAAAAAAAACAAATTAATTTGCTCTGAAAAGGAAGAGTTTGCGCCGGCCAAGAAAATAAAAGTTTTCTTACAATATTCTTAATAATATAACAAAATAATCAAAATAATAATATACTTGTGTGTACTACAGCATGAAATATTATTGACAGATATTCTTACAATTATTGACAGATATACTAACAATTACATCAATCTTTACAGCATATGTTTTCAAGCACATGCACGCGCACACACACACACGCGCACACACACACACACACACACACACACACACACACACACACACACACACACACACACACACACACACACACACACACACACACACACACACACACACACACCACCTTTTGACACTTTCAAAGATAGCTAAGTGACAATTCTTAAAAACTCCTCGCAATACTGTACAGTAAACAAAAATCGTTTCAATGTTTTACAAAATTGATTTAAGTTGTTGAAAGCACTTAATCGTACAGAAACTAAATTATAAATTCTAGGAGCATTCCAAGTAAATGAATGCTGACATACAGTAAGTCTCGTTTTAGGTACTTGGAATAGTAAATGCCGAAAGTTATATCTATTGTTATCTTGAAAAATAGTTGTAGAGCTTCGAATAAAGAAAATTTTTAAAACTTTGTAAATATAAAGATTTCGAATAGGAAGAATTTTCAACTGTAGAAATAGAGGCCAGGAAGGAGTTAATCTGTGGGACTTGGTAATGATACGTATGAAGGATTTTTGTAGGATAGTGAGAGGATATAACGTTGAAGCATGAGTGCCACCCCAACATGCAAGGCCATAACTCAGTCTGGAGCTTACTAGAGCATGGCAAACCACTAACAACACTTTACGTGGACAAACATCACGCAGAAAATAGAAGCTCCCTACGCTTCTTAACATTTCCTTTTTCACTTTATTTACATGACCTCTCCATGATAAATTTGAATCTATTACCCAAGTACTTAATTTCTTCTTCTTTGGTAATTCTAAGGCATGAACAATTTGTATGACTTTTGCAACATAAATCATGATAAATCAGTTCGTTATACACAGACTGTTTACTACTTAGGCTGAAAATCATATATTTAGTTTTCTCACTGAGAACCATGAAATTTATGTCAAACCAGAATCTCAGTAACCTTTAATCTTCCTGTATTTTGTCATAAATTGTATCTAGACTGTCATAGCAGTAAGTTAGGGCTGTATCATCTGCAAAAGCTGTTATATTTCCATTTAGTTGTCCTTTACAGAGATCATTAACATATATTAAAAATAGAATTGGGCCGAGGACTGAACCCTGTGGAACGCCATATTTAATTATAACATAATCGCTTTTATCAGTTCCCAATCGAACACATTGTTTCCTGCCAGTCAGGTAGCTACGAAACCAATTATGAGCTACTCCTCTTATGCCTGAGTAGTAGTAATACCTGTTTTCACAAACGCCCCATGAAGAGTTTTCGCCCCATGACGAGTCGGCTAGGTCAGTTTTTTTTAATGAGGTTCTAATGACCTTAACGAGTTTTTAACGAGGTTCTAATTGACCTTAACGAGTTTTTAATGAGGTTCTAATGACCTTAACGAGGTTCTAATGACCTTAATCGATTTTAATGGGCTTTGATTTGATTTTGATTGATTTTGATGGCGGCGGCCACCTGCCAGATCCAAACGTTATTGATTGTTTCGGAGAGTGGGGAAGCCACCTGCCGAATCCAAGCGTTATTGATTATTTCGGAGAATAACCTCGGGGGTTTCCGGAGTTTGTCGGGAACCTTCGGCAATCGTCGAGGTCCTGTGTAAGCACACCGGTCGGCGATCAGTTGTCGACGAGCCTTCGAGCGGCAAGTACTATTCTCTCCTGACTCTCTGATTCCTGCCTGCGCAGAACTTCTCTGTTGGTGAGTATTTAGAAAATATACGGTCGGTGTTAGAGACAGGCCTTGAGTCCTTGTGATTCGGCCAGTTTTAAACACCGATCAGTCTTTTAGCAAACTTTGCAAGGCTAAAGTTTGCTAAAGGACTCGCGGGGGATTCCGTGAGAGTGGTGGGACGCACTCTCGGCCAACTTCGACTTGGCAGCGGATACCCGGGTGGGGCCAGCGTGTGACGCACTGGCTTTTCCTCATAAGGCAACTGCCGTTAGGAGTCGTCACTAGGTTCCCTTAGCTTGCTTTTAACCTCCCCAGTGCCGTGTTAGAACACCGATGTGTCTAACACTGAGCCACTTTCTGGTCTTGTAAATTTTTCCTCATGATAAATAACAGTTTCAATATACAGACATGAACTTTGACGCTTTCGTACAGAATCAGTCATACGTCTGAAACATAACCTCACTTTTTGAGACTTTATTAATTTTACTCTCTAGGAACATAACCTAACTTATCTTATCTTCACCAAGATATTGAAAAACATTTTCTACAGACATTTCTAGTATTATACATACCCGAGTAGATAGATATTGAGAGTTTTACCAAAGTTATTACATAACCTCACTTTTTGAGACTTTATTAATTGTACTCTCTAGGAACATAACCTCACATTTTAGAACTTAGCAGACCCTAAATGTACTATGTTCAGTTCTTTTGTAATTCCTCAAGTAGACAAAATACTAACATAACCTCACTTACGATCTAAAATATAGCAGGATCTTTTGTTATTTTTTGATTAACGCAGTAGCATCTAATAAAATAATATTTTGATTCACGTATAAGTAATATATATTACGATGGTTTCAGGACAAACCTCATTCAGTGTCAGACTTTTGAACGAGACACATCTAGCAGCTCCGCTATTTACAACGCATCTATTGCAACCGTATTGTAAGTATACATAACCTATAAATTCATTTTACTCTCTAGGAACATAACCTAACTTATCTTACCTTCACCAAGATATTGAAAAACATTTTCTACAGACATTTCTAGAATTATACATACTTGAGTAGATAGATATTGAGTTTTACGATATTGTGTTTCATTTGTTGCAGTTCAGCCATCCTCACAGGAACCTGCTACCACTCCTTCACTTAAATTCGTCTACCCACGACAACCGCACCCATCTAATACATGTAAGCCCTTATATATCATTACTGTAGTAGTACCCCTAAGCAAACTTTAGACTTAGATTACCGTTCTCTTTACGGTATTTGCAAAGATTACCTTAATGATCATGTTACTAATAAAAATTGTCCTTCTGTTTCAGATCATCATGAACCCCAACCAGACTCCCTGCCCTAGATGCGGCAAGACCATGTCTAAGACAAACATAGCTCGCCACCTCAAGAGCTGCACCGGGCCTACAACAACCCGGGAGCCCCAGCGACCTTGCCCGTCCTGCGGGACGATGATTACCCTCTCCCACCGCAGCCGCCACCTCAAGAAGTGCAGCCCCGCTCACCTCAAGAGGAAAGCAGACGAGCCAGCCCCCTCCACTTCTAAGGCTGCTCGCTTCGAGACCGACCCCCAACCATCAACCAGCGCTTCCATCATCAACAACGTGCGCTCTTCGATCGTATCAGCATACAACACGGTCAAGGAGACAGTGGGACATCTCATCGGAGGACATAGACAGTTGGAAATTATTGAAATCGAGAAGGCGTTCAAGGGACGAATGAAGACGTACTCAGTCAAGAACCACCCCAACATCAAGGACCCCATCGGATTTCTGAAGCAAGCTCGAGGCCTCGTTCGGACCAAGATCGAGGAGCACGTCAAAGAAAAAAATATCAAGACTAACCTCATATTCCTCGTAAAATACAAAAAACCGGTCGGAGATAAGGAAGAGGAAAAAGAAATGAACTTCAAGACCAAGAACGCGGTTATCCTACCAGCCACTAACATCGAGGACTATCTGGAGGACGCCGAAGGGAAGCTCTTAAAAGAAATGGATGAACTCTACGCCAAGGGATCCAGGTGGACTCTGGCTAAAATTATCGGCTTGGAGCTAGGAATCAATAGATACGACCCCATCCACGCATCAACCTACACCGAGCTGCCAAAAAAGATCAGCGATAAGAAGGCTGTTCTGAATATACAAAACACTGATCAGAAATGCTTCCTCTGGTCTGTGTTAGCGGCTCTCCATCCCGTCTCATGGCAAGATCAACCTCGCCGCATCCACCACTATCTACCATTCGAACATGAGCTGGATCAACATCTCCAAGGAATCAACTTCCCCGTCACCCTTGATAAAATCGCGCTATTCGAGAAGAGGAGCGGATTTTCCATCAATGTCTACGCTTACGACGACAAGTGCATCGTATACCCGCTGCTGGTAACAAATGCAGAGAAACACACCCATATCGACCTCCTATACATGAAAGACGGAGACAATACGCATTATTGTCTCATTAGAGACCTCAGCCGACTTGTTAGGTCCCAGACTACTAATCATAGCTATAAGACGTGGATATGCCGCCGCTGCCTGCTACACTTTGGAACGCAAGACCTACTCAACCGTCACACGGAGGACTGCATCAAGCACGAAGCCGTCAAGATTATCATGCCACCGGAGGGAAGCACTATCAAGTTTGAAGAGGGGCAGAAGAAGATGCGAGTCCCGTTCGCGGACTTTGAGTGCATGCTCACCCCCATCGAGGAGAACGAGGATCGAGCGATTGGACCTAGGAGATGCTATACCGAGAAGTACCAGAAGCATGAGGCCATCAGCTTCTGCTACTACACCGTGTATACAGATGGAGACTACGCCCACCCCGTCAGCTACTTTGGAGAGGATGCCACCCAGGTCTTCGTAGAACGTCTACTAGATGAGTCGAGGAAGATTCATCAACTCTACTCCACCGCTGCAGCCATCCCGATGCAGCTAACTGCGAACGACGAGCAGGAATTTGTCACGGCTACCAACTGTCACATCTGCGAAAAGCCTTTCACCAACCCAGATGACTACAAGGTTCGTGATCACGATCACCTCACCGGAAAGTTTAGAGGCACCGCCCACAACCTCTGCAACCTCAAGTTTCGGAAACCAAATTTTATACCCATCTTTATCCATAACTTGAGTGGGTATGACACCCATTTATTTATCAAAATGTTTGGGTTGAACGACGAGACCATCAGCGTCGTACCTAACAATGAAGAACGCTACATCTCGTACACCGTCGAGATTGAGGGTGGGGTGAAGCTGCGATTCCTCGACTCGTGCCGGTTCATGGCTTCGAGTCTCGATAAATTGGTAAAGAACCTCGCTCCCGAACATTTCAAACACACCTCACAATTTTACATTGGAGAGCAACTGCAGTTGCTTACAAGAAAGGGGATCTACCCCTACGACTTTATGGACTCCCTAGAAAAGTTCGAGTTGACATCTCTACCAGCAAAAGAAGACTTTTACAACAAATTAAATATGGCTGGAATCTCCGATCAAGACTACGAGCATGCGCAGAAGATCTGGACTACATTCAACATCAAAAACATGCAGGAATATACGGAGCTCTACAACAAGACAGATGTGCTTCTATTAGCCGACATCATGGAGAACTTCCGAGACGTGTGCCTCCAGACTTATCAACTAGATCCAGCCTGGTATTTCACCGCACCTGGACTCGCCTGGAGCGCCATGCTCAAGGTCACTAACATCGAGCTGGAGATGCTCTCAGACTACAACATGAGTCTGATGATTGGCAAAGGAATCCGAGGAGGAGTTTCCCAAGTCTCATGCCGCTACGCCAAGGCCAACAACCCGTACACCGAGGACTATGATGAGGAGAAACCTACCAGCTACCTCACCTACCTGGACGCCAACAATTTATACGGGTGGGCGATGAGTCAGCACATGCCCTACGGCGGTTTCAAGTGGGTGGAGCCTATGGAGTTCGAGTGGGAGGGTAACGGGTACGGCTACATTGATATCATGGATGTAGCAGACGACAATGACATGGGATACATCTTGGAGGTGGATTTGGAGTACCCCAAAGAGCTCCACGACTCGCATTCCGACCTCCCCCTCGCCCCAGAGCAACGTATACCGCCGGGGGCTAAGGAGAGCAAGCTGCTTCTCACCCTCCACGACAAGGAGAAATACGTAGTACACTACCGCAACTTGAAGCAGTACTTGTCGCTGGGGATGAAGCTGACAAAAGTGCACCGAGCCGTCTGCTTTAACCAAAGCAGATGGCTGAAGAAATACATCGACCTAAATACCGATATGAGAACCCAAGCAAAAAACGATTTTGAGAAAGACTTCTTCAAACTGATGAACAATTCGGTGTTTGGGAAGACTATGGAGAACATCCGAAACCGAGTCGACATTCGCCTGGCGACAAAGGAATGACAAGTCCAAAAGTGGCTGGCAAAACCAAATTTCAAAAGCAGAACCATCTTCACCGAGCAGCTAGCAGCAGTTCATATGTCCAAAACGAAATTGTTGTTTAATAAGGCTATCTACGTAGGAATGAGCATCCTTGATATATCCAAAACCCTAATGTTCGACTTCCACTACAACGTCATCAAGAGAAAATATGGAAACAAGGCTGAACTTCAGTACACCGACACCGACTCTCTGACATATCTTATCGAGACGGAACACTTTTACAAGGATATGAAGCAGATGATAGACTTCTTCGACACAAGCGACTACCCTCAGCCGAATCGATACAACATCCCGAGCGTGAACAAAAAGGTGATTGGTAAGTTCAAGGATGAACTAAATGGTCGAGTTATGTATGAGCATGTTGGGCTTCGCTCAAAGATGTATGCGAGTCGCTCAGAAAAAAAGGACGACAAAGATGACGGGGAAATAAAAAAGAGCAAGGGTGTGAAGATGTGCGTGATAAAAAAAGATATTACCTTCCAAGATTATAAGGATTGTATGAAAGAATTCGCTGAAAAATACAGCACACTGGACATAGCACTTGGGGTGAAGCAAGATCACAGCTCTAAAGACTACCGCACTATGAACATGATCCGGAGTTTCAAGCACAATGTATATACCGTGGAGCTCAACAAGATTGCCCTATCTGCTCACGATGATAAGAGATTTATCCTGGAAGGGGGTGTCAAGACCCTACCCTGGGGGCATTATTTAATCGATTAAGAAGTGATGCTAGACCGAGCCGTCTTAGACGCGCTGATGGTGGAGTAAGGAGACGGGTGGGAGCACAAGAGTGCAGGAGGTAGCAAATAGAAGAAGGTCGGCTACCACTTTCCGCAGCGGGGAGGGGCTGCGGAATCCCGTAAAAGCAATGACCTGCAACGCCCAATAGACCTTCAAGAACCGGCAACGCCCAATTGACCTTCAAAAGCCAGCAACGCCCAACCCAGGTATAAATACCCCTCACTAACAACGCTCGTCAGTGTGTACATGGATACTCTATCAACATGTCCGTAGAAACCCAATTTACGACATTGGATGGGCTCAACCCGTCCGTAGTGCAATGTAAAAACCTCGTACTGGACGAACCTTCTTCTTAATTACGGTAACTCCTACGCCAGGTAAGTAATGTTAAGTTAGTTTTAAGTAAACTCTTTTACCGTCAACCTTTAAAAAACAATCTGTAAAATAAATTCTGTTATAATATTGACACTTTTGTGAGTTTACATAACTACAATTTATTAACGGATATCTCCAGCTCTGTGTGAATTTCTATAGAATACCGTACCATCGAGGTGAGAGTGGCCCAAATTCAATAAAAAAGCCCGACTGTTCTCTAAGGCAGCCGTAAAACGCATAAGACCAGAGGCAGTCCTGCAGCTTGGGGCTGGGCTAATCCCCGTAAGACCTCAAGTCGCAGTCCGGGCCCTCGTAAGGTACGTGTATGATTGAATGTTACACTCTATGGCTGGACAGTATCCGTAGGTCCTGTGTGTGAGGGAGAGTAACCTACAAAAAAATACAAAAAAAAAAAAACAAAAACCTACTGTAAAAAAACAGAATTAAAAAATAATAAAAACAAATTTATAAATAAAAACCCCTTTGTAAGTCTGTACGTCACATTGAAAGGCTTCTCTAAGTAAAGTGATGTCTTTACTTACAGAGGTACCCAAAAAAATACAAAAAAAATAAATACAAAAAATTATAAAAAAACAATAACTAAATAATACTGGGAGGTAGCATTTTGTTGGTTGGCTACCACCGTAATGAGTGATGTTGGGGCTCATTACACTAAAATACCCGTGGGAGATACCAGTCCTCTATCGGGCGCGTCCCATGGGAATTGGGCAATGCCCTTCAGTTTTGCCTTCAGCTTACTTGAGGGTAGTGAGGAATTAAATACTCACCGTGAAAAAAAACTGGTTAAATCAGTTTTTCTAAACATTAAAAAAACCTTTAAAATTATCTAATAGACTCTTTTAAACTTAGTTTGTGCTCAAAACAACACACAAAAGACCAAACACAAACTCTACATATAAGACTCTTGGTTGACCACCCACCTACTCAACATACAACAACTCTGATAGATCATCCACCTAACCATTACATAAAACCTTTGATAGACCACCAACACACATGAACAACCTACCTACCTACCTACATAACAGTACCACCCTCCCAAATTTCCCGCCAAATTTCCCTCAAATTCCCTCGTTATACTATATAAAATGTACTCTTAGCCAAAATGCACTCTATTTACAGTCTGGGTTGGGCTAACGTGGGTTAACACAACGTGGGTTATTAAAGCCCGGGTTAACCCACGTTGATTTAAAGCCCCCAGAGGGCGGAAAAGTAAGGATGATTCGCCCATATATTATCTACTAACAGAAAAACAGAAAAACAGAAAACAGAAAACAGAAAAACAGAAAAACAGAAAAACAGGAAAACAGAAAAACAGGAAAACATGAAAACATGAAAACATGAAAACAGAAAAACAGGAAAACAGAAAAACAGAAAAAACAGAAAAACAGAAAAACAAAAACAGAAAAACAGAAAAACAGAAAAACAGGAAAACAGAAAAACAGAAAAACAGAAAAACAGAAAAACAGAAAAACAGGAAAACAGAAAAACAGGAAAACAGAAAAACAGAAACACAGGAAAACAGAAAAACAGAAAAACAGAGAATCAGGAAAACAGGAAAACAGAAGAACATAAAAACAAACATAAAAACAAAAAATAACCAGAGGGGATTCCATAAGAAGATGGCCGCCATCTTCTTACGGAATCCCCTCTGGTTATTTTTTGCTTTTATGTTTGTTTTTATGTTCTTCTGTTTTCCTGTTTTCCTGATTCTCTGTTTTTCTGTTTTCCTGTGTTTCTGTTTTCCTGTTTTTCTGTTTTTCTGTTTTCCTGTTTTTCTGTTTTTCTGTTTTCCTGCTTTTCTGTTTTTCTGTTTTTCTGTTTTTGTTTTTCTGTTTTTCTGTTTTTTCTGTTTTTCTGTTTTCCTGTTTTTCTGTTTTCATGTTTTCATGTTTTCCTGTTTTTCTGTTTTCCTGTTTTTCTGTTTTTCTGTTTTTCTGTTTTTCTGTTTTCTGTTTTTCTGTTTTTCTGTTAGTAGATAATATATGGGCGAATCATCCTTACTTTTCCGCCCTCTGGGGGCTTTAAATCAACGTGGGTTAACCCGGGCTTTAATAACCCACGTTGTGTTAACCCACGTTAGCCCAACCCAGACTGTAAATAGAGTGCATTTTGGCTAAGAGTACATTTTATATAGTATAACAAGGGAATTTGAGGGAAATTTGGCGGGAAATTTGGGAGGGTGGTACTGTTATGTAGGTAGGTAGGTAGGTTGTTCATGTGTGTTGGTGGTCTATCAAAGGTTTTATGTAATGGTTAGGTGGATGATCTATCAGAGTTGTTGTATGTTGAGTAGGTGGGTGGTCAACCAAGAGTCTTATATGTAGAGTTTGTGTTTGGTCTTTTGTGTGTTGTTTTGAGCACAAACTAAGTTTATAAAGAGTCTATTAGATAATTTTAAAGGTTTTTCTAATGTTTAGAAAAACTGATTTAACCAGTTTTTTTTCACGGTGAGTATTTAATTCCTCACTACCCTCAAGTAAGCTGAAGGCAAAACTGAAGGGCATTGCCCAATTCCCATGGGACGCGCCCGATAGAGGACTGGTATCCCCCACGGGTATTTTAGTGTAATGAGCCCCAACATCGCTCATTACGGTGGTAGCCAACCAACAAAATGCTACCTCCCAGTATTATTTAGTTATTGTTTTTTTATAATTTTTTGTATTTATTTTTTTTGTATTTTTTTGGGTACCTCTGTAAGTAAAGACATCACTTTACTTAGAGAAGCCTTTCAATATGACGTACAGACTTACAAAGGGGTTTTTATATATAAATTTGTTTTGATTATTTTTTTATTCTGTTTTTTTACAGTAGGTTTTTGTTTTTTTTTTTTCTATTTTTTTGTAGGTTACTCTCCCTCACACACAGGACCTACGGATACTGTCCAGCCATAGAGTGTAACATTCAATCATACACGTACCTTACGAGGGCCCGGACTGCGACTTGAGGTCTTACGGGGATTAGCCCAGCCCCAAGCTGCAGGACTGCCTCTGGTCTTATGCGTTTTACGGCTGCCTTAGAGAACAGTCGGGCTTTTTTATTGAATTTGGGCCGCTCTCACCTCGATGGTACGGTATTCTATAGAAATTCACACAGAGCTGGAGATATCCGTTAATAAATTGTAGTTATGTAAACTCACAAAAGTGTCCATATTATAACAGAATTTATTTTACAGATTGTTTTTTAAAGGTTGACGGTAAAAGAGTTTACTTAAAACTAACTTAACATTACTTACCTGGCGTAGGAGTTACCGTAATTAAGAAGAAGGTTCGTCCAGTACGAGGTTTTTACATTGCACTACGGACGGGTTGAGCCCATCCAATGTCGTAAATTGGGTTTCTACGGACATGTTGATAGAGTATCCATGTACACACTGACGAGCGTTGTTAGTGAGGGGTATTTATACCTGGGTTGGGCGTTGCTGGCTTTTGAAGGTCAATTGGGCGTTGCCGGTTCTTGAAGGTCTATTGGGCGTTGCAGGTCATTGCTTTTACGGGATTCCGCAGCCCCTCCCCGCTGCGGAAAGTGGTAGCCGACCTTCTTCTATTTGCTACCTCCTGCACTCTTGTGCTCCCACCCGTCTCCTTACTCCACCATCAGCGCGTCTAAGACGGCTCGGTCTAGCATCACTTCTTAATCGATTAAATAATGCCCCCAGGGTAGGGTCTTGACACCCCCTTCCAGGATAAATCTCTTATCATCGTGAGCAGATAGGGCAATCTTGTTGAGCTCCACGGTATATACATTGTGCTTGAAACTCCGGATCATGTTCATAGTGCGGTAGTCTTTAGAGCTGTGATCTTGCTTCACCCCAAGTGCTATGTCCAGTGTGCTGTATTTTTCAGCGAATTCTTTCATACAATCCTTATAATCTTGGAAGGTAATATCTTTTTTTATCACGCACATCTTCACACCCTTGCTCTTTTTTATTTCCCCGTCATCTTTGTCGTCCTTTTTTTCTGAGCGACTCGCATACATCTTTGAGCGAAGCCCAACATGCTCATACATAACTCGACCATTTAGTTCATCCTTGAACTTACCAATCACCTTTTTGTTCACGCTCGGGATGTTGTATCGATTCGGCTGAGGGTAGTCGCTTGTGTCGAAGAAGTCTATCATCTGCTTCATATCCTTGTAAAAGTGTTCCGTCTCGATAAGATATGTCAGAGAGTCGGTGTCGGTGTACTGAAGTTCAGCCTTGTTTCCATATTTTCTCTTGATGACGTTGTAGTGGAAGTCGAACATTAGGGTTTTGGATATATCAAGGATGCTCATTCCTACGTAGATAGCCTTATTAAACAACAATTTCGTTTTGGACATATGAACTGCTGCTAGCTGCTCGGTGAAGATGGTTCTGCTTTTGAAATTTGGTTTTGCCAGCCACTTTTGGACTTGTCATTCCTTTGTCGCCAGGCGAATGTCGACTCGGTTTCGGATGTTCTCCATAGTCTTCCCAAACACCGAATTGTTCATCAGTTTGAAGAAGTCTTTCTCAAAATCGTTTTTTGCTTGGGTTCTCATATCGGTATTTAGGTCGATGTATTTCTTCAGCCATCTGCTTTGGTTAAAGCAGACGGCTCGGTGCACTTTTGTCAGCTTCATCCCCAGCGACAAGTACTGCTTCAAGTTGCGGTAGTGTACTACGTATTTCTCCTTGTCGTGGAGGGTGAGAAGCAGCTTGCTCTCCTTAGCCCCCGGCGGTATACGTTGCTCTGGGGCGAGGGGGAGGTCGGAATGCGAGTCGTGGAGCTCTTTGGGGTACTCCAAATCCACCTCCAAGACGTATCCCATGTCATTGTCGTCTGCTACATCCATGATATCAATGTAGCCGTACCCGTTACCCTCCCACTCGAACTCCATAGGCTCCACCCACTTGAAACCACCGCAGGGCATGTGCTGACTCATCGCCCACCCGTATAAATTGTTGGCGTCCAGGTAGGTGAGGTAGCTGGTAGGTTTCTCCTCATCATAGTCCTTGGTGTACGGGTTGTTGGCCTTGGCGTAGCGGCATGAGACTTGGGAAACTCCTCCTCGGATTCCTTTGCCAATCATCAGACTCATGTTGTAGTCTGAGAGCAACTCCAGCTCGATGTTAGTGACCTTGAGCATGGCGCTCCAGGCGAGTCCAGGTGCGGTGAAATACCAGGCTGGATCTAGTTGATAAGTCTGGAGGCACACGTCTCGGAAGTTCTCCATGATGTCGGCTAATAGAAGCACATCTGTCTTGTTGTAGAGCTCCGTATATTCCTGCATGTTTTTGATGTTGAATGTAGTCCAGATCTTCTGCGCATGCTCGTAGTCTTGATCGGAGATTCCAGCCATATTTAATTTGTTGTAAAAGTCTTCTTTTGCTGGTAGAGATGTCAACTCGAACTTTTCTAGGGAGTCCATAAAGTCGTAGGGGTAGATCCCCTTTCTTGTAAGCAACTGCAGTTGCTCTCCAATGTAAAATTGTGAGGTGTGTTTGAAATGTTCGGGAGCGAGGTTCTTTACCAATTTATCGAGACTCGAAGCCATGAACCGGCACGAGTCGAGGAATCACAGCTTCACCCCACCCTCAATCTCGACGGTGTACGAGATGTAGCGTTCTTCATTGTTAGGTACGACGCTGATGGTCTCGTCGTTCAACCCAAACATTTTGATAAATAAATGGGTGTCATACCCACTCAAGTTATGGATAAAGATGGGTATAAAATTTGGTTTCCGAAACTTGAGGTTGCAGAGGTTGTGGGCGGTGCCTCTAAACTTTCCGGTGAGGTGATCGTGATCACGAACCTTGTAGTCATCTGGGTTGGTGAAAGGCTTTTCGCAGATGTGACAGTTGGTAGCCGTGACAAATTCCTGCTCGTCGTCCGCAGTTAGCTGCATCGGGATGGCTGCAGCGGTGGAGTAGAGTTGATGAATCTTCCTCGACTCATCTAGTAGACGTTCTACGAAGACCTGGGCGGCATCCTCTCCAAAGTAGCTGACGGGGTGGGCGTAGTCTCCATCTGTATACACGGTGTAGTAGCAGAAGCTGATGGCCTCATGCTTCTGGTACTTCTCGGTATAGCATCTCCTAGGTCCAATCGCTCGATCCTCGTTCTCCTCGATGGGGGTGAGCATGCACTCAAAGTCCGCGAACGGGACTCGCATCTTCTTCTGCCCCTCTTCAAACTTGATAGTGCTTCCCTCCGGTGGCATGATAATCTTGACGGCTTCGTGCTTGATGCAGTCCTCCGTGTGACGGTTGAGTAGGTCTTGCGTTCCAAAGTGTAGCAGGCAGCGGCGGCATATCCACGTCTTATAGCTATGATTAGTAGTCTGGGATCTAACAAGTCGGCTGAGGTCTCTAATGAGACAATAATGCGTATTGTCTCCGTCTTTCATGTATAGGAGGTCGATATGGGTGTGTTTCTCTGCATTTGTTACCAGCAGCGGGTATACGATGCACTTGTCGTCGTAAGCGTAGACATTGATGGAAAATCCGCTCCTCTTCTCGAATAGCGCGATTTTATCAAGGGTGACGGGGAAGTTGATTCCTTGGAGATGTTGATCCAGCTCATGTTCGAATGGTAGATAGTGGTGGATGCGGCGAGGTTGATCTTGCCATGAGACGGGATGGAGAGCCGCTAACACAGACCAGAGGAAGCATTTCTGATCAGTGTTTTGTATATTCAGAACAGCCTTCTTATCGCTGATCTTTTTTGGCAGCTCGGTGTAGGTTGATGCGTGGATGGGGTCGTATCTATTGATTCCTAGCTCCAAGCCGATAATTTTAGCCAGAGTCCACCTGGATCCCTTGGCGTAGAGTTCATCCATTTCTTTTAAGAGCTTCCCTTCGGCGTCCTCCAGATAGTCCTCGATGTTAGTGGCTGGTAGGATAACCGCGTTCTTGGTCTTGAAGTTCATTTCTTTTTCCTCTTCCTTATCTCCGACCGGTTTTTTGTATTTTACGAGGAATATGAGGTTAGTCTTGATATTTTTTTCTTTGACGTGCTCCTCGATCTTGGTCCGAACGAGGCCTCGAGCTTGCTTCAGAAATCCGATGGGGTCCTTGATGTTGGGGTGGTTCTTGACTGAGTACGTCTTCATTCGTCCCTTGAACGCCTTCTCGATTTCAATAATTTCCAACTGTCTATGTCCTCCGATGAGATGTCCCACTGTCTCCTTGACCGTGTTGTATGCTGATACGATCGAAGAGCGCACGTTGTTGATGATGGAAGCGCTGGTTGATGGTTGGGGGTCGGTCTCGAAGCGAGCAGCCTTAGAAGTGGAGGGGGCTGGCTCGTCTGCTTTCCTCTTGAGGTGAGCGGGGCTGCACTTCTTGAGGTGGCGGCTGCGGTGGGAGAGGGTAATCATCGTCCCGCAGGACGGGCAAGGTCGCTGGGGCTCCCGGGTTGTTGTAGGCCCGGTGCAGCTCTTGAGGTGGCGAGCTATGTTTGTCTTAGACATGGTCTTGCCGCATCTAGGGCAGGGAGTCTGGTTGGGGTTCATGATGATCTGAAACAGAAGGACAATTTTTATTAGTAACATGATCATTAAGGTAATCTTTGCAAATACCGTAAAGAGAACGGTAATCTAAGTCTAAAGTTTGCTTAGGGGTACTACTACAGTAATGATATATAAGGGCTTACATGTATTAGATGGGTGCGGTTGTCGTGGGTAGACGAATTTAAGTGAAGGAGTGGTAGCAGGTTCCTGTGAGGATGGCTGAACTGCAACAAATGAAACACAATATCGTAAAACTCAATATCTATCTACTCAAGTATGTATAATTCTAGAAATGTCTGTAGAAAATGTTTTTCAATATCTTGGTGAAGGTAAGATAAGTTAGGTTATGTTCCTAGAGAGTAAAATGAATTTATAGGTTATGTATACTTACAATACGGTTGCAATAGATGCGTTGTAAATAGCGGAGCTGCTAGATGTGTCTCGTTCAAAAGTCTGACACTGAATGAGGTTTGTCCTGAAACCATCGTAATATATATTACTTATACGTGAATCAAAATATTATTTTATTAGATGCTACTGCGTTAATCAAAAAATAACAAAAGATCCTGCTATATTTTAGATCGTAAGTGAGGTTATGTTAGTATTTTGTCTACTTGAGGAATTACAAAAGAATTGAACATAGTACATTTAGGGTCTACTAAGTTCTAAAATGTGAGGTTATGTTCCTAGAGAGTACAATTAATAAAGTCTCAAAAAGTGAGGTTATGTAATAACTTTGGTAAAACTCTCAATATCTATCTACTCGGGTATGTATAATACTAGAAATGTCTGTAGAAAATGTTTTTCAATATCTTGGTGAAGATAAGATAAGTTAGGTTATGTTCCTAGAGAGTACAATTAATAAAGTCTCAAAAAGTGAGGTTATGTTTCAGACGTATGACTGATTCTGTACGAAAGCGTCAAAGTTCATGTCTGTATATTGAAACTGTTATTTATCATGAGGAAAAATTTACAAGACCAGAAAGTGGCTCAGTGTTAGACACATCGGTGTTCCAACACGGCACTGGGGAGGGTAAAAGCAAGCTAAGGGAACCTAGTGACGACTCCTAACGGCAGTTGCCTTATGAGGAAAAGCCAGTGCGTCACACGCTGGCCCCACCCGGGTATCCGCTGCCAAGTCGAAGTTGGCCGAGAGTGCGTCCCACCACTCTCACGGAATCCCCCGCGAGTCCTTTAGCAAACTTTAGCCTTGCAAAGTTTGCTAAAAGACTGATCGGTGTTTAAAACTGGCCGAATCACAAGGACTCAAGGCCTGTCTCTAACACCGACCGTATATTTTCTAAATACTCACCAACAGAGAAGTTCTGCGCAGGCAGGAATCAGAGAGTCAGGAGAGAATAGTACTTGCCGCTCGAAGGCTCGTCGACAACTGATCGCCGACCGGTGTGCTTACACAGGACCTCGACGATTGCCGAAGGTTCCCGACAAACTCCGGAAACCCCCGAGGGTATTCTCCGAAATAATCAATAACGCTTGGATTCGGCAGGTGGCTTCCCCACTCTCCGAAACAATCAATAACGTTTGGATCCGGCAGGTGGCCGCCGCCATCAAAATCAATCAAAATCAAATCAAAGCCCATTAAAATCGATTAAGGTCATTAGAACCTCGTTAAGGTCATTAGAACCTCATTAAAAACTCGTTAAGGTCAATTAGAACCTCGTTAAAAACTCGTTAAGGTCATTAGAACCTCATTAAAAAAAACTGACCTAGCCGACTCGTCATGGGGCGAAAACTCTTCATGGGGCGTTTGTGAAAACAGGTATTACTACTACTTGCCTGCTTTCCACATTTTGTTTAAAAGTATGGTGTGATCCACAGTGTCGAAAGCTTTGGTTATGTCAATATATAAGGCTGCACAATGCTTATCTTTATTCAATCCATCATATATATTGTTCAAAAAACTAAGCAAGGCATATTCTGTACTCATTTTTTCTCTAAATCCAAATTGGTTATCACTCAAAAACTTAATTTTTTCTAAGTATATCATCAATCTCTTTTTGACTAGTTTCTCAAGCACTTTAGCAAAACTTGACAATAGTGAAATAGGTCTGTAACAATCAATATTTTTCCTATCCCCCTTTTTATAAATGGGTATAAGAACAGCTTTTTTTAAACAAGTTGGAAATTCACCATCAACAAAACTTCTATTAAAAAGTTCTGTTAAAACTGGTGCTATTAGAAAAGAGATTTTCTTCAACAAAAATGTATTCACACCGTTGTCTCCAGGTGCCTTATTATTTTTAAGTTTAATAATGATAGATTGAATCTCTTGTTCGTCAGTGGGAACCATGAACATGGAATGTTGTTCTTCAAACGTCTGGAAATATTCATCGTACATATTTAAAACATTTTGAGTGTTGGATTTCATTGAATTTCTTAATTTTTCAGCAATAAAAATGAAATATTTGTTGAATTAACTTGTATTATCTTTGGAGTTTGACATAACATTCGAACAAGCAACAATCTCACTTATCTCTTTTTTCCTATCACTATTTTCACCAATTAAATCGTTTACAATTCTCCATTTAGCATGAGGGTTCCCTGCACAGTTTTCAAATTTGTTTAGATAGTATTGTTCTTTTTTCATTCTTATTATACTGCGCAGCTTGTTTCTGTAACTTTTATAATACTCTTTCAGTCTGAAACCATACGGTCTAGCTTCCATTAGCACATATAGTTTTTTCCTCACTGCAATCTTTCTACATAAATCGTCAGATATCCAAGGGGTTAACTTGACTGGCAGATTATAATTACTCGTTACTTTATTTTCAATACACTTATCAATGGTTAAAGCAAGAGTATCTAAAAAAGATTCAAACGCATCAGAAAGTGATAAATTCGTTTTTACAACTAGGTTCCAATCAATATTTAATAATTCATTTTGTAATTTATTGAAATCGATTTTGTTATATGTTTTATTGTTATTGTATTGGGCAGGAATATTTCTAAAATTCAATTTCAGTACTATCATTGAGTGATCTGTAATATCTAAATGCATAACCAAAGCTTCGTAGTTTATAAGTGGCAAATCATTCCTACATATCCTCATAAAACAGTGATCTAAACAGGTGTGACTTTGGGCTACAATAATTCTTGTCGGCTCATCAATCAAACACTTCAAACCATTACTAGCCAACAATGTTAAATATCTTTCAACAATATAGTCATTTTTAGCCAAAATATCGCAGTTAATATCACCAGTATAGACAATGTTACGACCATGGTTTTTAAACAATAGGTGCTGAAGGTCAGTCAGATAGATACTGTGCGAGGGGAACCCCGTGCAGCCTGTAGACGGCGAGCAGCTCAAGCTCAACGTTATCTATGTGACAGGTTATTTTGGAGGCAGTCAGCAGATTGTACGTCTGTTAGTATATCTACTTTACTGCACTGATAACAATCACGCACATACACCACTACACCCCCAGAGCGATATCTTTCATTACAGTTACTAAACATATTAAAACCAACAATTTTGAATAAATTTAATTCGTGTTCTGAAATCCAAATTTCTGTCAGTACAATAATATCCGGTTTTAACGGTAATGTTTGCAAATTGGTGATGCAATAATCATAGTTTTGCCTAAGACTTCTGATGTTTTGATTCGTTATCACTAAAGATTGTTCAAATTTACCACTCAAGATTAATTAGAAAACAAGAAACAAAATTCACTAGCATACCATACATCATACATTCACTCAGTCTCACACACAATCAATATTATCATATTATTCAAGCAAAACATAAACTATATTCCATTTACAAACTATGCTACATTTCACACCACAATTTACAATAATACAAATTATAAAAATGAAATAGTGATATTTGGCCAAATTAAGCGCAATTCAAAGACTCACAAAATAACATGATTTAGGTACTTATATAAAGAAAAATAAAAACTAGATTAAAGAAATTATCATCCTCTTATAATACATAACACTAACTATCCATAGTTCACAAACATATTCATTCACGCATACATTCGTACCGACATACATGCACATACATACACTTAAAAAATATTACAAATGATAATTGAAATAAATAACATGATTTAGGTACTTCTATGAAGAACAAAAATCAAGATTAAAGAAATGATCAATACATAACACAAACTATCCATTCATTCACGCATACATTCGTACAGACATACTTGCACATACATACACTTAAAAAATATTACAAGTGATAATTGAAATAAATAACATGATTTAGGTACTTCTATGAAGAAAAAAAATCAAGATTAAAGAAATGATCAATACATAACACAAACTATCCATTCATTCACGCATACATTCGTACGGACATACTTGCACATACATACACTTAAAAAATATTACAAGTGATAATTGAAATAAATAACATGATTTAGGTACTTCTATGAAGAAAAAAAATCAAGATTAAAGAAATGATCAATACATAACACAAACTATCCATTCATTCACGCATACATTCGTACGGACATACTTGCACATACATACGTAAAGGTAAAAAATATAACGAGGAAAAATTGAAATAAAATAACAAAAGCAAGTTGACTTATTTAAGCAAATAACAAAGTACTGATAAGTAATAATCACCATTTATAAATTATTTAGATCATCCATTGTGGTTAGTACCTTGACTGGATCACCCTGGTTCTTCCTCATGAGAATTCTGCCAGCACGGATCCAAAGATAGGTGTACGCTTTGTCCCTCTTGACCTGGCGGGCCGCGGCTAGTAGTCTACGTCTCGCGGGGCTGAGGCTCTCGTTCACACACACACCACCTGCGACAGCGACTCCGTCATCCCGAGATCTTGCGTTGACAGATTCCTCTTGACACGCCGCTTCTGTAGGAGGCCTTCAGCATCTATTCTCCGCACCATCTTCACAATGATACCGGGGGGCTTTCCAGAGGCATCTCTGCTACGAAGCCGGTGACAAGCATCGATCTTCACGTCATCAATCGGGTAATCCAAGGCTCGACCCACCGCTTTAACAATGCCGACCACGTCCTCGTTCTTTTGGTACGGCCCTGTATAGCCAACGTATTTCTTCGTGAATACTGGTCGGCGTCGTCTTGTCTAGCCTCCAACTCCACCACTCTCTTACGGAGACTTATATTTTCCGTGGTAAGTTCCTCCACCTTCTTCATCCACACAGAGAGCTCTTCCTTCTGTTTAAAGACCAGTTCTTTAGTCTCAGCGATTTCTGTGTGTCAAAGATTCAGTGAAGTGCCTAAGTTTTTCTCCACTCTGTTAAAGTCTTCTTTTATTTCGTTGAACATTTTAAATATATCCTCGTACGTGACGCTGGTGGCCGATTCGAGTTTTATGCTCTTTCGTCGAGTCTGAGAACACGGCTCGCACCTCCAGCCTTGATCCTGCTCATTAAGGAATGTGACATCTTCATTGGTTGAGTTGACACACCTCCCATGAAACTGTACTTTACATTCCATGCACGTGACAGCTGGAACACTTGCATTCACACGGATCGGCTTAAGGCACTTACCGCAATTTGACATGTTTGAGAAAACACTTATAAAATAAACAGTAAAAGAAATGTATACCACTTTGTAAGTATAAATGATAACTATAAATTTATAGTGAATAGAATTATCAAAGCTCTCTGTTCTGACAGGAAACGACAAACTTGACACACAAGTCAACGAAACGTAGAGCTCAACGGTAAACCACACTGATAAACTGATAAGCGAGCGGCCGACACACGTCTCTCCTGCTCAGAGTCCAACTCATCACTGTAGTTGGACTCTCAAAGGTGTTATTCGTGTGTTACGTCACACCGTGTGATTGATGTTTTTATCATGCTTGTGACTTGTCGACTGTGTGAACTGCCGATATTACAATTTGTGTACTCAGATAAACAGTGATTTAACGTAGTTTTTTCTAAATGTAATTACTTTCTGTAGTTTTCTGTCGACTAACCTAAAACTAACGAGGTTAGAATTGCACGTAGCAACACTGCCAGGTTATCATATCTTCAGAGCGCCGCACCTCATCTGTTACTTTGACTCCCCCGCTTTTATCACTTCAGTTGCTAAGCTGGTAGCGTTGAAACCTTCAATTCTCTAGACGAGTCTGGAAATTAGTTATAATCATTTTGTCTGCAGTGCTTAAATAAATAGCATTCAATGACAACATTTGTTTATTTATCCAACAAATTTGAGTAAGACAATAAGAAAAAACATCAACTTTACGTTTGAGGTATCAAAAACTACAGAGGATGTAATAGTGTTTAATAGACATATTATAAACCGTGAGTAATGTGTGAGTTAAGAATGGGGATATAGTCTGAAAATCACTTGAGAAAAGTTTTAAAGCTTTCGTTACAACAAACTCTGAAAAGACAGGCATTTTTTCTATTACAGAATCACATACAGGACTAACTCCAATCACCATGAGATCCCTTACACATCATTGAAGTAGTCAGCATATATCCTGTAGTAGACGTAGATTCTCCCAGGCCACTAGACATCCTTGCAGGCATACACACACCTCTATGGCAGCTACCACACTGGGAGACGACATATACTACGAGCCGCGTAAACGAGTCAATCATCATAGACAATAAAAAATTACCACCAAAAAATAAATTTGTGGTTCTAGCACACAGTCATATTTGAAACCTCTCTTGGAACCTGCATGAACTCTGTGAGCAATATAATATAGTGTTATGTGAAAAACCTACCGCCAATCTAAAAATTACAATAAAAGAAGGTAGATACTTGGTTGAACTCACATCATATGACTACTGTTAGCTAGGAGAAACAGGTCAGTATAAAATCAGACATGACATAAACAGCTTTTTTTCAACAAGTATGAATACGAAGGTGATTATATATAGTGTTCCTTGTCGGTATTATTATTAATCACCAATGTAACATCAGTTTCATAACTATGGGTATTGCAAATGAAATATGATCAGATTTCACCTGATTTACCAAGACAGAACTCTAAACAGAACATGGTCTCCAACTGAGGAAACTTTTGTCAGAAATCTAAGCGATACCATTCACAAGAACATCTCACAACACGTATAATGGCAGCACTCTCAAAAAACATACCAATACCAGCCATTGGACACAATTATTAACTGTGGTTTATGTTATTTTTTACAATTGGTACATGCATGTAGTAATTTATATAGTAAATCATGCAATAATAATTATGTTTTTTAGTACATTTACTTTTAAAAAATTATACTAAAATTAATACGCATTAATTTGTTTTATTAGTACATTTAATTTTTAGGGTCGTTTATATTAAAATTGGTTAGACAAATAGTCTTTCTATTGAGCAATTTTTTCAGTTTACAGCTAATTTATAGACATTCTCAATTCATTATACAAATTTCCGCAGTATATTGCACTTTATGAAGTTTTTAAATAGTTTATGGCATCGTAGTTTTATTCATATTCATCAATTAACTATCGGTTATTCCTCTCTAGAAAAAAGTTCAATGAAACTTTTGTACTCAATTTGTTTCCCATACAATCACGCTTTTAGTGCATAAATTTAACTAATTTTGTATCTGCAACAATACATATGTCATAAATACACTCTTATAAAGAATACACAATAATCAATCCCTGATGCTTTTGATAAATGTATTGAAAAAAAAATATTGAGTGTTTCTAGATAGATATCATAAAGAAATTACTGTGTTATATATTTTGTTATTTTGATCTGATGAGCTGATTATGTTTATATAACCCATATTTATTGTGGAACTAATTTTCACAAACACTTCAATCTGTTAATGATATATAATTTTATTTTTAATGGTATTGAAACAATCTAAAATCTTTTTAGTTTAAAATAAGTGTTATCATTTTTAACTTCAGGAAATGGAAATTTTTCAAATATCATAAGACTTTATATAGTGTAATAGATTATCCAACTATAACACACACATTAACGATTCGGTTATGTAGTAAGTGCCATGAACAAAGAGCGCGAAAGTTTAATTTTAGAGTTTGTTCAAATCCACGATAACAACGGTTTGTGCGTTTGAATCAAAATGATTCAAGATACATCAATATATTGACGGTTAAACAGTATTGTTCTATAAACTGATACCTATGAAATATTATAAAATCGTAAACAACCGCATTAAAATAATCGTAGTATTTTACATATTATTATTACCGTATATCATGTAACTGTTGTATTAAAATAACATGGCTGTAAATAATAAGAGATTTTGTTCACAGGGTTATGGATATACACGTCCGATCAGATACGAAGCAATTACACACTGTTATGCAAACTCAAGTTTGGCACGACGATTGGGCTCCGTCAAGGGAAATCAGAGTGCTCCAGATTCATAGATCACTTTGGAGTTCCCCAATCTAAACGTGATCCATCCTTGAGCCGAAGGAATGTTTGATCATACTGTATATGTGCTGATAAGAAATTCAAAAGAATTGCAATCTAAGTATGGCATTGTTAAGCTGGGTATTACAGATCATTTTGCTTTGAATGTGATTGTTTTGGGCCCTGATAATATTAGGATTGATTCTGGATTTGTGAAAATTGTAGACTATAACAAACTGGGGAGACGCTGGCCTTAGCGTACTGGAGCTGTGTTCTTAATAGCCAGATGTAAAAAACATTGCATTGCAGGCATTCTGTAGAACCTATAATAGTTGTTATGAGTCTTCTTGTAATCTAAAAAAACTAAATTGTAAAAACAAAAACCGTTAGAAATGGATATCTGATTACAAATAAATTTTATAAACTGGAATAACGTTTTGAATGGGAATTAATGTAAAGATAGGCTTAATTTGCAATTAAAAGAAGAGTTTATTAGTTTGTCTAAATATGTAAGCCGTAATATAAGGCATGACAAGCTAATTTATTATTCTAGGTTAATAGGTAATTGTAACGGGGATTCTAAGAAGTACTGGGATTTAGTTAGGAAAATGCTAAAGAAAAGAAGTAGATGTCTGAGCAGCATAAAGGAAAACAATTGTCCAGTGAAAGTAGCGGGTAATGAGGCTCTAATTGCCAATGTTTTCAATAATTATCATATTAATATTGCTCCGGAACATAAGAGAGATGCACCTGGGTGTGATATGTTTGTTGAGGAACAACCTATAGCTGATAATTTATTAAATAAATTTGACATAGAAGAGATAGAAATTTATAGAATAGAAGAATGCAAATTAAAGGTAGTTCTGGCTTGGATGACGCAAATATGCTATTCATGCGGCAATTAAACATAACATATATATATATATTTGTACCCTTGTTCTCTATTTATGAAATATCTCTTGTACAGGGCATAGTTCCTGATGAGTTTAAAGTAGCTGTATTTGTAGCTATGTACAAGACGGGGTATAGCAACGAGGTGTCATCATATCGCCCAACATCCCTCATAAACACCATAGCTAAAATATTTGAAACTCTAATCAAGAAAAAGTTACAAAAGTGTTTCCAAGACTTTAATTTGTTTTCCAGCAACCAATTGTAACAGGTCCACCAAATTGATGAATAAATTAATTAATTTAAATAAATAATAAATTATTGTATTAAAGAAAGGGATATATTTAATTGGAATAAATAAAGAATGTTCAAATAATACTCAAAAATCACTATAGGCACGTGACAGGCCACCCAAGAGGACAGACAGAGGCGTCTATATTAGAAACACCCTGACAGATGTTTTCTAAGAACTCAACACAACAACATTCCTGGTTGTGCTCGAGACAAACCGAACACCAACAAAACGGAATATAGTGTTGCGACAGGAGTAGACATGAAAGTCAGTTGGAATTTTCCATATAGCCTCCACCCCGGGACCCAAGCGAACTAAACGTATTGAAAACGAATTAGCAGACGATATGTTGGTGAACTCTCAAAAAAAGGAAGCACGCTATTGGTTTACAAAATAAAGGAAGGGGAATACCACGCGGATGACCGAAACCAAGGAACCACGCGCCCTCGCCCTCAGCATCACTCCTGACGCTTACTCCCTAGACGACAGACCTACAAGACACCACCACTCCGATGTCCTCGGAACTTCAATTGTTTGAGTTCAATTGGTGCGCGTAGTTGCTCAACGAGGACCTCATGTATTACCAGATAAGTCTAGTTTAGAATAAATAATCAAATAATATTGTGATAAATTACATTTATAACAATAATTAAGTAGAATTGGAATTTTATTGTTGACTATTTAAATGAAATTGAGAAAATAATTTTAAATGATCATGTCAAATAAAAATTAATGTTATAAAGTAAATCTTGATTTTTGTATTATACAGCCTCACCGAATTACCCATTTTAAAACCCTGAGATACAGTCAAATAAAATTAAATAAATAATAATTTAATGAATATTTAAATTAAATAAATCAAGAATCTGAATAAATGTAACGGACATAAAAGGTCACAAGTTACAGATTGGCACTCAACAACGTGGGGCTGTATAATACCAGTATTGAATTAAATATATTTAAACATATTTAAATATAAATTTAGTAAAGAATTGTGAATCCAAGTAATTTTCATTTAATTGAATTAATTGATTGAATTAAGTAATTGAAAACTTTTATAGGTTATATTTTTGAACTCATTGAGTTATAGAAGACAATCATGTCGGAAGTAAATACTATACCGAGTACTGAAAATGATTCGGATGATTCCGACGTATCTTTAAATGTCATTAGAGAAATTAAAATAAATCAAAACAAATTTGAAAACAATGAGCCAAGTGCAGATAGGGAAGATACATTGTCCAACATAATGGACATGTTGTTAAAAATGAATGCTAATGTAGAAACTAAATTTAAAGGAATGAATACAAATGTAGAAACTAAACTCAATAATATGAAAGATAACTTTGATAATAAATTTGATAAGTTTAATACTGATATAATAAAGATGAATAGTGAGACTAATGTAAAACTTGATGAGCTTAGGAAAGATGTTAAAGAGAGAATAGATAAGTTTGAAAATAAACTTATAAATAAACTAAAAGAAGTAAAAGTAGATGTTAACAGAGATAGTGAAATAAAGGAGAATAGTGTTGTAGATGAAATAAATAATGATGAAGATAGGGAACAACCTATAAAAATAAATAATGATGAGGACACACTACTGTCAAATAAAATAGGCTTGCTGCTAGACATGAATAACAGCATTAATACCAAACTTGAGAAGATCAATATTAGGCTAGGTGGAACGGGCACTAAAATGAAAGAAATAAATGATAATAATGTAAAGCTAAATGAAGAAAATAATATGAGAGTAGATTTGCTGTTAAATATAACCAATGACATAAATACTAAACTTGATGAAATCAATGTTAGGCTAAGCAAAACAAGTTTTGAGATGAAAGAAGTAAGTGAGGGTGCAATGAAACTAAACAATGAAAATAATATGAAAAATGATAAACTCATAAAAAATGTTAATGATAGGATGAACCAGACTAAAGACAATTTTGTCAATAAAACAGAAAGAGTAAAAGTAGACTTTGATGTAGAAAGTGAATGGAAGGAAAATAGTAGCAGTAAAGTAAATGATTAAGATAGGGAACAAACTATCAAGATAACTGATGTCAAGGATAGACTAGATGAAATAAATAAAACCTTGCTAGCTAAATACATAAAAGTACATGTAACAACAACTGAAGTAGGCTATGAACTAAATAATCGAATGAGTAGGCCTAGAATAAATGATAAAGTAGAAAAGCAAATAGGACATCTACAGGCTAGGTTAGATAATAAAATAGAAAAAATAGAGAAGGCTTTGGCAGTTTGTAACACTAACTTTAAAGGCAAAATAAATTAATTTAACTGTCATGAAAATGAGAAACTAAAAACAATCAGAAATAGGCTAGATGAATTGGATGAGTTCTTTGAGTTTGAAATGGAGATTATAAGCAAATACTGGGGAATAAACAAACAAAAGGAAGTTGAGACTATATTGATGGGGGGTGAAAACTGTGATGTAGAAATGGATGACTTTGTAAATTATGTGATGAGATATTATAACATATCATGCTTCTCAAACTACAAATATAAAAAGAAATATAAACCAGTGTTCTCGGATAACTCCATTTGCAC
>JAQJVL010001193.1:122500-148105 GCA_035578905.1 Stictocephala bisonia | reverse complement strand
GTTGTTTGTGAGTAGTGTAAAAATGAGGGTGTAAGAACAAGTTGAATCAAAAACCCGTGTTAAGATAAAAGTTGTAGTATTTGTTTAGCACTATCATTTTGCTATATTTTAACCATCGTTCTATAACAGTAGGGTGTAATAAAGGGTTTCTACAACACCGTTCGGGAAAAATGTTGTGATTATTTAGGATTTTGCCTTTTGTTTTCTTACATTACGTATCACTCTTTAGGCTTCTATTTAAAATTGTTGTTTGTGAGTAGTGTAAAAGTGAGGGTTTAAGAACAAGTTGAATCAAAAACCCGTGTTAAGTTAAAAGTTGTAGTATTTGTTTAGCACTATCATATTGCTATATTCTAACCATCGTTCTATAACAGTAGGTGTATTAAAAGGGTTCGGTAACATCGTTAGGAAAAAACTTGGTGAACTTTTTAGGTTTTACCTCTTACATTAAGTTTCACACTTTAGCTCTGTATTTACTCGTAGATTTCTGTTTGTGAGTAGTGTAAAAATAAAGGTTTTAAATTAAGTTGGATCGAAATCCCGCGTTAAGACTGATGTTGAAGCATTTATAGTCTATATGATGGGGATTTTAGACTTTAGACAAAATTTACCACGCTAGGAGGATTCATGCAACCCCCCACCACATGATGTTACCCCCACCATGAATTTCCTCTTATATATTACAGTTCACTGCTTTCTAACATCACTTGCACGCCAGCAGTCGAAGCAATCACATTAAATATGAACACAAATATGGAGCTGGTGTTGCTTAACGTCAGGTTGGCAAAATCTTCTTGGAGTTCTGAGGCGCTGGAAAAGTTGAATGCTATGGGTGCAATAGCGCAGAGTATTGAGAGTACTAAGTTTCGAATGAATTGTACTGAATCCAAAGTTACAAAGTACGGTCAACATTTCACTCACTGCATGTGGTCGAACCCTGAGGCAACTTTCGGGCCTATTTATTGCATTTGTAGCGATGTGTTACATCGCGAAGACGACTTCCTTAAGTTACTAGACCGCATCGGAGCTGACGAGTGTGGGGAGGAGTTGTACAATGCAGTACTGAGGCAGATGATGGGGAGTGAAGAAGTTGCAAGCTCTACAGCGGACTTCAGGGTTGATGTACACAAAGACGACTCAGACAAGGAGAACACATCACCCAGATCCTGAGCCAGCACTAAGTAGTTTGTTACTGTAGGTTTAGTCTGTAAGATGTACATATTGTAAAAATTTGTAATATTTTAAATAAAGTAAAAGAAAAAGGCTTCTTGGACAGAACAGTCGTTCTGTCCAAGAAGCCTTTTTCAAAAAACACACAAATGACCTTGACCCACAAATTATCCCTGTGACGTACTAACCTACGTCACCATGACGTCATTGTGACGTCACAGTGACGTCACCGTGACGTCACAAAACTCACCTGTCAAACCATTTGATTTATGTGAGCCAGCACTGGCAAATTACACTACTGTTATCACTCAAAAACAATGTTTTCTAAGTATATCATCAATCTCTTTTTGACTAGTTTCTCAAGCACCTCAGCAAAACTTGACAATAGTGAAATAGGTCTGTAACAATCAACATTTTTCCTATCCCCCTTTTTATAAATGGGTATAACAACAGCTTATTTAAACAAGTTGGAAATTCACCATCAACAAAACTTCTATTAAAAAGTTCTGTTAAAACTGGTGCTATTAGAGAAGAGATTTTCTTCAAAAAAAATTTATTCACACCGTCGTCTCCAGGTGCCTTATTATTTTTAAGTTTAATAATGATAGATTGAATCTCTTGTTCGTCAGTGGGAACCATGAACATGGAATTTTGTTCTTCAAACGTCTAAAAAAAAATATTCATCGTACATATTTAAAACATTTTGAGTGTTGGATTTAATTGAATTTCTTAATTTTTCAGCAATAAAAATTAAAAATTTGTTAAATTCACTTGTAATATCTTTGGAGTTTTCTTATAACATTCTAACCAGCAACAATCTCACTTATCTCTTTTTTCTTATCACTATTTTCACCAATTAAATCGTTTACAATTCTCCATTTAGCACGAGGGTTCCCTGCACAGTTTTCAAATTTGTTTAGATAATATTGTTCTTTTTTCATTCTTATTATACTGCGCAGCTTGTTTCTGTAACTTTTATAATACTCTTTCAGTCTGAAATCATACGGTCTAGCTTTCATTAGCACATATAGTTTTTTCCTCACTGCAATCTTTCTACATAAATGGTCAGATATCCAAGGGGTTAACTTGACTGGCAGATTATAATTACTCGTTACTTTATTTTCAATACACTTATCAATGGTTAAATAATAATAATAATAATAAACGTTTTATTGCATATTTTTACATTTGTATAATGCATCGCAATCGTCATTACTATAAAATATTTAAACTAAGCTAAAATTATTCATCCACGCTTACATCCAGATCCACATTCATACATACAATAAGCATGCATTCACACACCCATTCTTTCAAAAAAAGAAAAAAAATGTTTCCCACTCAGCCAGTCTACTCTTGCAATTTTACTAGATCTCCCAGTTATGTGCCAAAAACTCGTCCGATCTGTAGAATGCCTCTGCAATCAACACTTGCTTCAGACGAGATTTGAACGCCTTCAGCGTAGGAGCACATTTGATTGAATTTGGCAGCTTGTTGACAAATTGAACACCTGCCTGTGCGGGCAATCGTTCGTAAGCTACCGTCCTGTGTTTCCCAGTTCGGTAGTTACCCCTGCCTCTAGTCTCATAAGAGTGTATGTCGCAACCTCTTATGGACTCGCATTTTGATTTAAAAAAGAGACATGTTTCAAGAATGTAGAGGCAGGGTAATGTCAACAAGTTCAGGGTTTTGAATGTTGCTCTGCACGACTCTCTCTGCCTAAGTTTTGCGATTATTCGAACCGCTCTTTTTTGAAGAACAAAAATTCTTGAGAGGTTCACGTTGGAGCAACCTCCCCACACCGCCAGTCCGTAGGAGAGATGTGGGTAAATTACTCCGTAGTACGCCGTCATCAGTACCTGAGTTGGGCAATACTCTGACAGTTTTCTCAAAACATAAATTCCTGAGGACAGTTTTGAGCAAACGTGGTCTACTTGGCAATCCCAAGTCAATCCTTGATCTAGGTATATTCCTAGGAATTTGGCTGAGTAGACCTCTTCGATCTCAGTTTCATCCAGCATGACTGTAGGTATCTCTGAGTCTTTTTGACGCAAACCAAATTTGATGAAGTTTGATTTTGTTGGGTTGGTTTTGAGGTTGAGATTATTGAAATGTTGGATTGCGCTGTTGAGCTCCAAAAAGGTCACCTTTTCGAGCTCTTGGATTGTTTTTGCGTTCATGCAGAGTGTCGTGTCATCTGCATATTGGACAATTTGTCCTTGTTGTGCGGATGAGGCAACATCGTTGACGTAGATCAAGAAGAGCAGCGGACTAATTATAGAGCCTTGTGGGACCCCATAATTTAGCCACTCCTCTCCCGACCGGGTTTCAGAAATTCCAACGAATTGTGTTCTATTACTGAGATACGATTCAAGCCATTTGAGAGGCACTCCTCGTATCCCGTAATGTTCAAGTTTGTATAGAAGCAGACAATGATCAACGCAGTCAAAGGCTTTTGACAAGTCAAGGAAAACACTGAGTGTCTCTCTTCGACTTTCAATTCCATCTACTATCATTTCTACTAGACGCGTTACTGCGTCTGTAGTCGATTTACCACTTCGAAATCCGAACTGGTTGTTTGATAGCAGATTGTGCCTATCGAGAAAATCCACACATCTTGTGAGAAAGACTTTTTCAAAGATTTTGCTGAAGATTGGAAGCATTGAAATTGGGCGGTAATTTTGGGGAGAGAGGGGGTCACCCTTTTTAAATATTGGGGATACCTTTGCCTTTTTGAGCGAGGACGGAAAGGTTCCCGATGTGAAAGAGTGGTTGATCAGGTGTTCCAATGGTCCCAACAGGTGTTGAGAACAGTTTTTGAGGAGCCACGTGGACAAATGATTTGAATCGTTCGATTTTTTTGACTGAAGGTCTCTGATCACCAGGTCAATTTCCAGTTGAGAGACTGAGGCCAACGCCATTGAGGCTGCTGGACTCTGCACTCGAGGCGGGAGAGGCTGTCGCGGAGTAGGACCAAGCCCTTGGTCCACTCCGACCGAGGCAAAAAATTTGTTGAACTCAACCGCGACCTTAAGAGGGTCTTGAATGCGTTGATTTCCAATTTCCAGTTCAATCCATTTGTTTGTGGGTGGTTTTTTATTGTTAACGACGGCCCATGCAGTTTTTGAGATGTTTTTGGACGTGAGCAGTGTTTTATTTACATCACAGGCCTTTGCAGCTCTGATGACTTTCCTATAGATTCGTTTGTAATTTTGAAAAAAGAGAACGAATTCTGGATTTGTTGAGCACTTCTTAATTTCGGAGAGAAATAATAAATTCTCCCTCGAAACTAGGATACCTTTGGTAATCCATGTGCACAATTTTTTCCTCGGCTTTTTTTTGATTTGTTTCATGGGGCAGCTCACGTTTAAATGGTAACTAAATGTTGATTCGAAGATTTCAAATTGTTTATCATCATTGAATCATTGAAATTTAAAAAGCCCCATCTCTCCCGCGCAAGCATGGAGTTCAGGAGCGAAATGTTTTCGGGCCTTGTTTCCCTGGCTGATCTCATTTGAATTAAATCCCGTTTAGGCTCATGGTCATCAACGATGACCTGCTGGCCATAATGATCAGATATGGCCGTGTTGATCACAGTCGCTTTGATGTTGGTCAGGTTTGTTATTATGTTGTCGATGGCAGTTGCTGAATTATTGGCCACTCTCGTTGGCGAGTTGATTGACCATGCTAGTCCAAGCGACCTTAGCAAGTCAGCAAACTGTTTTGTCATGGGACAACTAGCGTCTAGGATGTTTATGTTGAAATCTCCCATGACAATGAAATGTTGGTTCTTTTTCAACATTTCCGACAACATGAAATCAAATTTTTCCAGGAAGGATTCAAAGTTTCCACTGGGAGATCTGTACAAACCAATTACTGTCAGTAGAGATCTGTTGGTTTCGACTTTTACCCCTGTTATTTCGAAGTCCTTGCCAGTGGATGCAGTCGGTTTGTAAGGGGTAGTCAAAAATTTGTTTTTTGAAAAAATTGCCACCCCCCCCGCCTTTAGCGGTTGTACGGCAATGGTGGTTGGCCAATTGATAATTTAGTATCTCAAAATGATCGATAATTCTGTTGTTGAACCCATGCTCGGTAACAACTAGCATATCTGGATCGAGTTCCTCGCACAACAGAGAAAATTCGTCCATCTTATTGGTTGCCATTTGTGCGTTCTGGTGCACCAATGACACTGCATTTTGAAAATTTTTGTTGATTCGATTTTTTAGAATTTGGATTGATTTCGTGTTTTTTTTTTTATTTGTTTTTTTTTTTTTGTCAGTCTGTTGGAGTAGCTGAGAGTGGGCTGTCTAAAAAATTAGGCCGTTGCAATGGCCTGCTGACGGCCTCGGAGTACGACGCCAAGCCAGGAGTCACCATTGGACTTGAAGACAAGGACCGCAAGGGCGTCGTTGTCAGGTCGTAGGTCACCACTGGGTCCGCTACTGACGGTGAAGGCCCACGCGAAACCCTGGGGCTTGGTGGCGTAGGTCCCGGTGGAGGCGTCGTCAGGTCGCACGTTCTCGCCGAGACGAACGCAGGCGAGGCCGGCCGGGTGGTGGTGCGCACGTCTCTGGGCGCTTCGGTCGGCGCAGCCTTCGGAGATTGGCTCAGTCGAGAGGCGCATGCTCTGGAGAGAGCGTTGACCAGGAGTTTCGTCAACAGCCACTTGCCACGCTTATGGAGATGCATGCCATGCCTCGTGAAATGCTTCCGCTGCAGTATGTTCGTGTCGAGGACGGTGATGTTGTGCCGTACAGCAAGCTCTTCAATGTAAGCAGTCACGAGGGCTGTCTCCTGGTTTATGTTGTGAGTGGCGGGCAGGTCATGACGATGTGGTAGAGTGGCAATGTGGTACATGTGTGATGACGGTGATGTTGTGCCGTACAGCAAGCTCTTCAATGTAAGCATTCACGAGGGCTGTCTCCTGGTTTATGTTGTGAGTGGCGGGCAGGTCATGGCGATGTGGTAGAGTTAGCAGGCCTTGAGGTGATTTTTCTCTCCAGGTGAGCGTAGATGTTGGTCTGCTCACCTGCTGCCAGGTCATTCGTGCCCGCAACCAACACATCGCAGTGGTCTTCTTCCTTTCCTCTGAGCGGCATCGGAGCTCTGATCTGGAGGAGTTTGGCGCCAGGCTGGCAGAAACCGGTCACATGGGTCCGTTGGCTTATAAGTTTGGACGTCATCTCGGCGATGCCCCGCACGTGACTGTCACCTCTGATCATCACTGACGAGAATGTGATGGGGTCAGTTTGTGAAGGGAAGGATGGCTTAGGCTTGGGTGTTGCGTCAAATGTGCGGGATCTAGAAGTTTTGTTATTTTTTTGGCCGGTTGTTTGAAATGCTGAGGGATTTGAAAATTGGCGTTGAGAATTTAGGTGTTTTTTATGCTGGGATTTTTTTCTTCTGTTGGGTGGATTTGGGCGTTTTGATTGGGTTTGTACCGGGGGGTTTATATTTGTCTGTGATGATCGGGCGTCTTTAAGTGGGCTCTTACATCGGCAGTTGGTAGCGTCTTTCCGCAGAATCCTGACCTCGGCCTCCAAAACCTCTATTGTTGTCCTCATACTTTGGAGCAAATCGTCATTATGAGAGTGTGCTGCAGCTGAATCGATATGAGGTATATGGCACTGGAGGGAACGGTCGGCTGTTTCCGGATATTTAGTGGTTGAAGAGTGGGGGGTGCTGACGGCGAATACTTCTGTTGTGTACTGGAGTAGGCGTTGGTCAGACACCACGCTGTGGTCTAATATACATTTATATTTGTTGGTCATTTGGTCCAACTCGTCTCTCAGCCGTATATTCTCTAGAGCTAGGAGGTTGCTATCCAAGGGCGCGGAGTCATTGGGTTTAGCTACATCACCCGACGGGCCTGGCTGTGGATTCCCATTGGGTAGCGTTGGGCTGGAGCTTTTTGGCGTAATCAAGTCCAATTCATGATCTTGGTTGCACTCCTCAGCTACATATGCATTTGGAGTAGCGGGAGTGGTTGGCGTATTTTCTGGCGACGCAAGTGGAACTCGTGCAGATCTTGCCGGGGATAGAGAGGCTGGTGACGCTGTTTCCAAAGATAGTCGCCTCATTGTGACTGGATGACTTCCTGAGTGTTTGTCATTTGAAACAGAGATTGATTCAATGCTGGCGTCGCTTTTTATTGTGGCACTGCAGGTCCTCCCTAGGCAGCGCCAGGATATGTCACCGTTTTTTAATGTACGGTGCATTCTATATTTCTGGTAATTGAATAAAATACATGGCTTTCCTTTGGCAGTTTTTTCAACAGTAAAAGACATGGTTCAGGTAAAGCCTTGTCGTAAATTGTGAAGATTCTTTTTTCAATAAAATATTATACAATGACATAAAACAAACAATAATAATAAATAAACACTCATACGACTGTTGTAACAAAAAACTATCACAGCCAGAAAAAAAATGAATGGTAACAAAAAGTCAGGTACGATTATTATTACGATAATTATACCCATACACGTATAGAGGTAATGACCCACCCGCCCACCCATACGACTACAGTGGTAATAGTGTAGTCGTATGGGTAATATAACAAACCAACCGAATGAAACATAACCTAACAAACTAACCCAAATAAAACCTGCCCTAAAATTAAAACCTAACCTAGCCTTATGTAACAAACTTACTAACCCTAACCTAACCCACATACCATACACGCACGGTGGTATTGACCCACCCATACATAAAAACCCCTGTTCCACCACCATACATAAGTGATACTCACCATACATAAAAATGGAGAGTATCACTTATGTATTACCCGCCCACCCATTCACGTACAGTGATATTGACCCACCCGCCCACCTTTACACGTCCAGTGATAATGACCCACCCACCAACCCTTACACGTACATTGGTATTAATTAAAGCAAGAGTATCTTAAAAAAGATTCAAACGCATCAGAAAGTGATAAATTTGTTTTTACAACTAGGTTCCAATCAATATTTAATAATTCATTTTGTAATTTATTGAAATCGATTTTGTAATATGTTTTATTGTTATTGTATTGGGCAGGAATATTTCTAAAATTCAATAATTTCTTTACTATCATTGAGTGATCTGTAATATCTAAATGAATAACCAAAGCTTCGTAGTTTATAAGTGGCAAATCATTCCTACATATCCTCATAAAACAGTGATCTAAACAGGTGTGACTTTGGGCTACAATTCTTGTCGGCTCATCAATCAAACACTTCAAACCATTACTAGCCAACAATGTTAAATATCTTTCAACAATATAGTCATTTTTAGCCAAAATATCGCAGTTAATATCACCAGTATAGACAATGCTACGACCATGGTTTTTAAACAATAGGTGCTGAAGGTCAGTCGGATACTGTGCGAGGGGAACCCCGTGCAGCCTGTAGACGGCGAGCAGCTCAAGCTCAACGTTATCTATGTGACAGGTTATTTGGAGGCAGTCAGCAGATTGTACGTCTGTTAGTCTATCTACTTTACTATCACGCACATACACCGCTACACCCCCAGAGCGATATCTTTCATTACAGTTACTAAACATATTAAAACCAACAATTTTGAATAAATTTAATTCATGTTCTGAAATCCAAATTTCTGTCAGTACAATAATATCCGGTTTAAACGGTAATGTTTGCAAATTGGCGATGAAATAATCATAGTTTTGCCTAAGACTTCTGATGTTTTGATTCGTTATCACTAAAGATTGTTCCAATTTACCACTCAAGATTAATTATAAAACAAGAAACAAAATTCACTAGCATACCATATATCATACATTCACTCAGTCTCACACACAATCAATATTATCATATTTATCCAAGCAAAACATAAACTATATTCCATTTACAAACTATGCTACATTTCACACCACAATTTACAATAATACAAATTATAAAAACGAAATAGTGATATTTGGCCAAATTAAGCGCAATTCGAAGACTCACAAAATAACATGGTTTAGGTACTTATACAAAGAAAAATAAAAACTAGATTAAAGAAATTATCATCCTCTTATAATACATAACACTAACTATCCATAGTTCACAAACATATTTATTCACGCATACATTCGTACCGACATACTTGCACATACATACACCTAAAAAATATTACAAGTGATAATTGAAATAAATAACATGATTTAGGTACTTCTATGAAGAAAAAAAATCTAGATTAAAGAAATAATTAATACATAACACAAACTATCCATCCATTCACGCATACATTCATACGGACATACTTGCACATACATACGTAAAGGTAAAAAATATAACGAGTAAAAATTGAAATAAAATAATAAAAGCAAGTTGACTTATTTAAGCAAATAACAAAGTACTGATAAGTAATAATCACCATTTATAAATTATTTAGATCATCCATTGTGGTTAGTACCTTGACTGGATCACCCTGGTTCTTCCTGATGAGAATTCTGCCAGCACGGATCCAAAGATAGGTGTACGCTTTGTCCCTCTTGACCTGGCGGGCCGCGGCTAGTAGTCTACGTCTCGCGGGGCTGAGGCTCTCGTTCACATACACCACCTGCGACAGCGACTCCGTCATCCCGAGATCTTGCGTTGACAGATTCCTCTTGACACGCCGCTTCTGTAGGAGGCCCTCAGCATCTATTCTCCGCACCATCTTCACAATGATACCGGAGGGCTTTCCAGAGGCATCTCTGCTACGAAGCCGGTGACAAGCATCGATCTTCACGTCGTCAATCGGGTAATCCAAGGCTCGACCCACCGCTTTAACAATGCCGACCACGTCCTTGTTCTTTTGGTACGGGATCCCCTGTATTTCCAACGTATTTCTTCGTGAATACTGGTCGGCGTCGTCTTGTCTAGCCTTCAACTCCACCACTCTCTTACGGAGACTTATATTTTCCGTGGTAAGTTCCTCCACCTTCTTCATCCACACAGAGAGCTCTTCCTTCTGTTTAAAGACCAGTTCTTTAGTCTCAGCGATTTCTGTGTGACAAAGATTCAGTGAAGTGCCTAAGTTTTTCTCCACTCCATTAAAGTCTTCTTTTATTTCGTTGAACATTTTAAATATATCCTCGTACGTGACGCTGGTGGCCGATTCGAGTTTCATGCTCTTTCGTCGAGTCTGAGAACACGGCTCGCACCTCCAGCCTTGATCCTGCTCATTAAGGAATGTGACATCTTCATTAGTTAAGTTGACACACCTCCCATGAAACTGTACTTTACATTCCATGCACGTGACAGCTGGAACACTTGCATTCACACGGATCGGCTTAAGGCACTTGCCGCAATTTGACATGTTTGAGAAAACACTTATAAAATAAACAGTAAAAGAAATGTATACCACTTTGTAAGTATAAACGATATTTATAAATTTATAGTGAATAGAATTATCAAAGCTCTCTGTTCTGACAGGAAACGACAAACTTGACACACAAGTCAACGAAACGTAGAGCTCAACGATAAACCACACTGATAAACTGATAAGCGAGCGGCCGACACACGTCTCTCCTGCTCAAAGTCCAACTCATCACTGTAGTTGGACTCTAAAAGGTGTAATTCGTGTGTTACGTCACACCGTGTGATTGATGTTTTTATTATGCTTGTGACTTGTCGACTGTGTGAACTGCCGATATTACAATTTGTGTACTCAGATAAACAGTGATTTAACGTAGTTTTTTCTAAATGTAATTACTTTCTGTATTTTTCTGCCGACTAACCTAAAACTAACGAGGTTAGAATTGCACATAGCAACACTGCCAGGTTATCATATCTTCAGAGCACCGCACCTCATCTGTTACTTTGACTCCCACGCTTTTATCACTTCAGTTGCTAAGCTGGTAGCTTTGAAACCTTCAATTCTCTAGACGAGTCTGGAAATTAGTTTTAATCATTTTGTCTGCAGTGCTTAAATAAATAGCATTCAATGACAACATTTGTTTATTTATCCAACAAATTTGAGTAAGACAATAAGAAAAAACATCAACTTTACGTTTGAGGTATCAAAAACTACAGATGATGTAATAGTGTTTAATAGACATTATAAACTGTGAGTAATGTGTGAGTTAAGAATGGGGATATAGTCTGAAAATCACTTGAGAAAAGTTTTAAAGCTTTCGTTACAACAAACTCTGAAAAGACAGGCATTTTTTCTATTACAGAATCATATACAGGACTAACTCCAATCACCATGAGATCCCTTACACATCATTGAAGTAGTCAGCATATATCCTGTAGTAGACGTAGATTCTCCCAGGCCACTAGACATCCTTGCAGGCATACACACACCTCTATGGCAGCTACAACACTGGGAGAGACATATGCTACGAGCCGCATAAACGAGTCAATCATCGTAGACAATAAAAAATTACCACCAAAAAATAAATGTGTGGTTCTAGCACACAGTCATATTTGAAACCTCTCTTGGAACCTGCATGAACTCTGTGAGCAATATAATATAGTGTTATGTGAAAAACCTACCGCCAATCTAAAAATAACAATAAAAGAAGGTAGACACTTGGTTGAACTCACATCATATGAATACTGTTAGCTAGGAGAAACAGGTCAGTATAAAATCAGACATGACATAAACAGCTTTTTTTCAACAAGTATGAATACGAAGGTGATTATAAATAGTGTTCCTTGTCGGTATTATAATTAATCACCAATGTAACATCTGTTTCATAACTATGGGCATTGCAAATGAAATATGAGCAGATTTCACCTGATTTACCAAGACAGAACTCTAAACAGAACAACTGAGGAAACTTTTGTCAGAAATCTAAGCGATACCATTCACAAGAACATCTCACAAAACGTATAATGGCAGCACTCTCCAAAAACATACCAATACCAGCCATTGGACACAATTATTAACTGTGGTTTATGTTATTTTTTACAATTGGTACATGCATGTAGTAATTTATATAGTAAATCATGCAATAATAATTATGTTTTTTAGTACATTTACTTTTAAAAAATTATACTAAAATTAATACGCATTAATTTGTTTTATTAGTACATTTAATTTTTAGGGTCGTTTACATTAAAATTGGTTAGACAAATAGTCTGGCTATTGAGCAATTTTTTCAGTTTACAGCTAATTTATAGACATTCTCAATTAATTATACAAATTTCCGCAGTATATTGCACTTTATGAAGTTTTTAAATAGTTTATGGCATCGTATTTTTATTCATATTCATCAATTAACTATCGGTTATTCCTCTCTAGAAAAAAGTTCAATGAAACTTTTGTACTCAATTTGTTTCCCATACAATCACGCTTTTAGTGCATAAATTTAACTAATTTTGTATCTGCAACAATACATATGTCATAAATACACTCTTATAAAGAATACACAATAATCAATCCCTGATGCTTTTGATAAATGTATTGAACAAAAAAAATATTGAGTGTTTCTAGATAGATCTCATAAAGAAATTACTGTGTTATATATTTTGTTATTTTGATCTGATCGGCTGATTATGTTTATATAATCCATATTTACTGTGGAACTAATTTTCACAAACACTTCAATCTGTTAATGATATATCATTTTATTTTTCATGGTATTGAAACAATCTAAAATCTTTTTAGTTTAAAATAAGTGTTATCATTTTTAACTTCAGGAAATGGAAATTTTTCAAATATCTTAAGACTTTATATAGTGTAATAGATTATCCAACTATAACACACACATTAACGATTCGGTTATGTAGTAAGTGCCATGAACAAAGAGCGCGAAAGTTTAATTTTAGAGTTTGTTCAAATCCACGATAACAACGGTTTGTGCGTTTGAATCAAAATGATTCAAGATACATCAATATATTGACGGTTAAAAAGTATTGTTCTATAAACTGATACCTATAAAATATTATAAAATCGTAAACAACCGCATTAAAATAATCGTAGTATTTTACATATTATTATTATATCATGTAACTGTTGTATTAAAATAACATGGCTGTAAATAATAAGAGATTTTGTTCACAAGGTTATGGATATACACGTCCAATCGGATACGAAGCAATTACGAGCAAGTTTGGCACGACGATTGGGCTCCGTCAAGGGAAATCAGAGTGCTCCAGATTCATAGATCACTTTGGAGTTCCCCAATCTATACGTGATCCATCCTTGAGCCGAAGGAATGTTTGATCATACTGTATATGTACTGATAAGAAATTCAAAAGAATTGCAATCTAAGTATGGCATTTTTAAGCTGGGTATTACAGATCATTTTGCTTTGAATGTGATTGTTTTGGGCCCTGATAATATTAGGATTGATTCTGGATTTGTGAAAATTGTAGACTATAACAAACTGGGGAGACGCTGGCCTTAGTGGACTGGAGCTGTGTTCTTAATAGCCAGATGTAAAAAACATTGCATTGCAGGCATTCTGTAGAACCTATAATAGTTGTTATGAGTCTTCTTGTAATCTAAAAAAACTAAATTGTAAAAACAAAAACCGTTAGAAATGGATAACTGATTACAAATAAATTTTATAAACTGGAATAACGTTTTGAATGGGAATTAATATAAGGATAGGCTTAATTTGCAATTAAAAGAAGAGTTTATTAGTTTGTCTAAATATGTAAGCAGTAATATAAGGCATGACAAGCTAATTTATTATTCTAGGTTAATAGGTAATTGTAACGGGGATTCTAAGAAGTACTGGGATTTAGTTAGGAAAATATTAAACAAAAAAAGTAGATGTCTGAGCAGCATAAAGGTAAACAACTGTCCAGTCAAAGTAGCGAGTAATGAGGCTCTAATTGCCAATGTTTTCAATAATTATTATATTAATCTTGTTCCGGAACTCAAGAGAGATGCACCTGGGTGTGATATGTTTGTTGAGGAACAACCTATAGCTGATAGATTTATTAAATAAATTTGACATAGATGAGATAGGTATTTATAGAATAGTTAGGAGAATGAAAAATAAAGATAGTTCTGGCTTGGATGGCGCAAATATGCTATTCATGCGGCAATTAAACATAACATATATATATATATATATATATATATATATATATATATATATATATATATATATATATATATATATATATTTGTACCCTTGTTCTCTATTTATGACAAATCTCTTGTACAGGGCATAGTTCCTGATGAGTTTAAAGTAGCTGTATTTGTACCTATGTACAAGACGGGGTATAGCACCGAGGTGTCATCATAACGCCCAATATCTCTCATAAACACCATAGCTAAAATATTTGAAACTCTAATCAAGGAAAAGTTACAAAAGTGTTTCCAAGACTTTAATTTGTTTTCCAGCAACCAATATGGATTTTTACCTGGTAAGACAAGTTTTTACCTGGTAATGGACTTGTCATTAGAAAAACATATAAGCTGTATTATAGCTAGAGTAAACTTATCTATCAGTACTGATAAGTTTACTCTAGCTGTTTAGTTAGATTTTAGAAAAGCTTTCGATCTTTCAGATATAGATATATTAATAAAAAAAATTTTAAATGTGGAATTGGAGGCTTAACTTTAAATTGGTTAGTTTCTTTCTGTAAGCATCGTAGACAAGCAGTGAAAATAAATAATGTATTAAGCGAGGTTGTGGAATTATTATACGGAACAGCACAGGGTGGAGTGTTGGGTCCTCTCATGTTCTTAATTTATATCAATGACCTTCTAGATACTGACCTTCACACCACTTTGTTTGCCTATGCTGATGACACAGCTTTGGTGTGCTCAGCTGACAGCCGAGTTACTCCAAAAGCTAGAGTAGACAAGGACCTAGCTAAGGTGTAAGAATGGCTGATTGGTAACAGGTTACTGATAACTGTATCAAAAATAAAATGTCTGTTATTTTTTTATAGCAGTAAGCCTAAGTGTGATTTACAGCGTATGTTTAATTTAGTCTATCATAGTCATCAGTGTTTGTACGAATGTAAATGTCCAAATATAGAAATAGTTGACACTGTCAAGTACCTAGGAATGTATGTCGACTCTAAATTAAAGTGGAATTTCCATATAAAACAAGTAGACAAAAAATTTAGGAAAATGAATTATTCTTTATAACATATGAAAAAGTTTTTGATAAGTGAATTTTTAAAAATATTATACATATCTTGGTTTGAAAGTACAATGAGATATTGCATTGTGCATTATGGTGGCACGTACAATGCGGAATTATAGCCTGTGGTAATGTGTCAATGGCATGCCTTACATTACGTCTGAAACATTTGTTATGTCTGAAACATTACGTCCATTTAACAGACAAGCCCATTGTTCTGTACATCTGGAACATTACGTCCATCTAACAGACAAACCGATTGTTCTGTACATCTGGACGTCCATTTGAGCCCAGTTACAATACCGATTACATGTGGTTCACCAATTTAAATGTGCTACAGTAATCTAAGCAATCTACAGCAGCTACAGTGATTGGTCCGGTCATCTAAACAATCTTAGCTACAGTGATTGATCCGGTCATCTAAGCAATATTAGCTACAGTGATTGGTCCGGTCATCTAAGCAATATTAGCTACAGTGATTGGTCCGGTCATCTAAACAATCTTAGCTACAGTGATTGATCCGGTCATCTAAGCAATATTAGCTACAGTGATTGGTCCAATTATCTAAACACTCTTAACTACAGTGATCGGTCCGGTCACCTAAGCTATCTTAGCTACAGTGATCGGTCATGTTATCTAAACAATCTTAGCTACAGTGAACGCTCCTGTCATCTAAGAAATCTTAACTGCAGTGATCCTACTAGGATATTATTACAGCAAAAAAATATGAATATTATATGTTCTATTATAAATGTACATCTCTAATATAACTGTAAATATGACGGTGCGTTAGATGTATTATACATTATTAATGTAATATTTAATGCAAGAGTCATAAAATACATTTCTAGATTTATTTTCACAACATTTTCATAATGTTTTCTATTGAAGAGATGTTTATCATCAATAATTGTTTTTATTTTTTTTAATTTTAAGGAGAGGCCAAACTCCTTCTTAACCTTACTCTGTCCATTCCTCATAGACTATTGATCTGTGCGAGGAACTTAATCAGACAGAGTAAGGGGGTGAACCACTACAGTAGAAGGTGAATATTACTGATAAATCTTCCGGTCTAGGCCGGATTCGAACCAGCGCTATCTCTAACCCAAGCTCAAAGTCCTGACGCCTTAGACCACTCGGCCACTGGCTCGCCCATTTAAAATGTAGTAGAAAATATTTTTTAATAATATTCTATAACTTGCATGTGCAAGATGGCATTATATAAAGGGGTTTGGAAGTAGATTGTTTGAAGAACAATTAACTTTCTTTGGGAGTTATTGTCTGTGTGATAAATGTATTTTTTACATTAAAATAGAGCTTGTAATTATTTTACAAAATAAACAGAGTGTAATAAATAAAATAACAACACTTTCTAATTTTGACCGACATAAATGTCTTAGTTGGAGAATACTGTAAGTCACTATGACTTGTAAATTAGGTGCAGAAAATACTTGGTTAAAATAACACAAATGAAACTGTATTTTATAAATTTAAAAAAATTATGTCTTCTCATAAAATAGTATATCAATCCATAAAATTTTCTTGTCATCGTATATTTATAAACGGCTATTTATTTGGATTATGATGGAGTTGGTGGTATTATTATTTTATTTTTATATGTATATTTTTTAGGGCAGGTGTAAAAATTTAATTTTTTTTATAAAACAACCTAGACATCATACACTAGAACAATGAATAGTGTTAGTAGTCATGTGTATCGATACATTGCCCTTTGAGTTCACACAAGTTCCCTCAACAGGTACACAAGTTGATCAATGTGCAGCTAAGTTGTTCCTTTGAGAATCAAAGTGGAAGGTCAAGTGTTGCCAAGATACTGTAGTCTGCTACTACAGTAACTTACTTTTTAAACTTACTCTATGACTTTGGAGGTTTATTTAGCAACTTTCTTTCTCTATGAAAACATTCAGAGACTTTGATTATTTGGCATTTTATACCTGATATAATGTTATTAAAATGCTATCACATTACTGTAACTCATAAGAATTGAATATCTTGGGGAATGTTACTTTGAATGATTTTTATAACGTATTCTCGAGTGTTTGACATGTTACTTTCACAGGGTGAAGGTTGGTTGTGATAGACCTTTAATCAATAAAGCTTAAATGAAAATGTTTTTTTTTTTTTCTTTTCACAAAAACGTTCCCTTGATTATTTAGACTATTAAATCAACTCTTACTTCTTTATGTATTAACACTGTGTATTGTCAAGACCATTTAATATGTGTTATTTATAGATATCCCCCAGTTTCACTCATCCACTTTGATAATGATCTCGCAAAATACTCATATGAAAGAAACAACATTCCATTATTAGGAATTACATGCTCGAATATTGTACAACTCAATTTCACACCAAAATCATTAGTTTTTTAAAAACCTCTAGTGCTTACTTTTAAGAGACAGTGTGTGGGAAATTATTTGGTTTGAAATCCTGCCCCATTTGACAATTCAACTTTCAAAAAAATTTTAAAAAGTTTACTTAATCAAAAATACACACTTATTTATGAAGAGCTAAATTTGTATATCTAGTACATACCTTTACTATGATTATTTAAGTTAGTTTATATTATTGTACTTCAAAAAATATATAACATCAAGAATATGTACAAGTACTTCCATTTTGAAAATAGAAGACCCTCATCTAATTAAAACGGCTAAACGAACTACTAAAAGGCATTACAACTCAACTCACTTGTGCGGGACTCCAAGTACATTATAAATTTCCTTTACTTTTTAAACCTATAAATATCTATTTTTTTGTTAATTATTAGTTTTACTTCAGACTTTTTATCAAAACAGTAACATAAAATTTAAAAACATATATATTGTAACAATACAAAAGAAGTGTTTAGTTCATGTCAGTCAATAAAATATTCCTGATTAATATAGCCACAGCCAAAGTTACTAAACTTTTAAATATGTGCACTTAGACAGTAAATTTAATTTAATATGCTTTACACTAGTGGTTCGTAAAGTAGACTTTTCTATTTAACTATAAATTATTCTTGTATCTATCTTGTTCATGCAGTATACAGCTATATACTGTTTGGCTACGTTTCACTAGTTTAATTAAGTGTGAAAAGAATACCATAAAATTGTAACTGTCATTGAAATTTCTCTAATGTATATTCATAAACCGAGTAAACTCTTCCTTGTTTTAACCCTTATTTTCTTACTTCAGTGAGGTAAAATTATTAAAATAAAGTGACCTGAAATACTAAGCACTATTACAGGCTTTAGAGTCACCTAAACAACACTATAAGATTGCTAATAGTTGTAAAACCAATCGTAGCCTATACTTCCTTACGTTTTTGCATTTAATGTTAAAGTTTGCTAAGTTTGTAGAACATTTAGTTTTTAAGTTAAATCATTGAGGAAATCTAGAGCATACAATTCTTTAAACATATGCAGCATTGATCCAGTTCTTGCACCGCATAATATTTTCCAGCACTAAAAATAGAACAATTGTGACAACAGCTAACTACTGTGTTTTAGATAGACGTTGTAGTTAGCTATGGTTAGTTAAATTATAATAGTCATGTAATGATTGTACTTATTTGTAATAAATATACTTTTATAAATTACATTAATCAATTATTAAAACAGTGTAATGTTTGCATTAGTGTCAGTAAGCACACAATAAGAATTAAAATATGCTAATATTTTAAGAGTCGAAAGAACTAAAACAATTAAACTCCCATAAATATAAAAGCGGGGTTTATTTTTGTGGTTTCATATAAAAACATGATTTTAATATTATTTCTTTATTATTTTAAAACATTCCTTAAAATTTAACGTGGTGGATTTATATTATTTAGGGTACCGGTTGTTTACTGCACTATAAAATAATTTATGAATAATTTTTATCTAAGTGATAGTTGTATAAAGAGCCATTGTGAGGTAACATTCTACGAAAGCCAAAATGCTTTTCCCAGGTTGGACAATGGATGGATATTGGACTGCTCCGTCATTTGTAGGCTAATTCAATACTGCACAGTACATCCGGCATCTAACCAACGCTTCTGCCTGGGAACACTGAATATTCATAAAGATAGCTTTACCACTCTCTCTGTTAAGATGAAAAATATCCCCATAATTCTTTATTTAATTTATTATTATTTATATTTATATTGTATGAAATAAGATAGTTGTCTTATTTTTTGGTTGTACTGATTAATACTGAGTATGTTTTTCTCATTTATAATTTCATATTGAATATTTGAGTATTATATAATAAAAACATTATCTAGTAATATATATTTTCCATCAACTAGCATATAGATAGATGGTTTATATGTGCACTGCAGCAATGTGTATTTGCGCTTGCGAAATAAAATTGAAAATATATTGAAAACTCTACTGTTAAATATACGATAAAATTAATAAGGTTATATAATAGGTAATAAATATCAAATATTAAATCGTATTACAATTGCTAAGTACATATTTTTTTAGTGTAATTTACTTAAATATATGGTAATGTTTAAGAATATATTATGCTGTAAACAATGATATTTAAGTCGTATTATGAGTTTAAATGTTTTGTATACTGACTATCAGTGTCCTGGTTATTATTATTATTATTATTATTATTATTATTATTATTATTATTATTATTATTATTATTATTATTATTATTATTATTATTATTATAGATGTTCGGTTCCTAACACCTAAGTATGACTTTCAATCCTCGAGATACGAGTAAGGGCTCATGTTTCCTTGGCAAATCTTGGCTTTGGTTAATCTCCGAGAGGGATGGTTGCATATTTCTTCACCACCCTGTAATGATGACCAACTTCCAGGAATTGCAGATCACTAGCTTTGACCACCTTTTCAGGAGTGTCAGGCGTAACATTTTTCGGAATTACCTAGATTCGGAAGCACAAGATTTTTTTATTGTTATTGCTAGTTATGTCCACACTCCTGGAAGTCCGAAGACATGTTTGTTAAAGCCCCACTCCACGTCCTGGGAGAGTAAGCAATTTCTTATCTTAAAAACGTTTGGTATGTACTAATTTTCACAGAGAGAAGGGACTGTACAATCCTAAAAATTATAAATATTTTTGTTATTTTCTCCATATTTAACTAGGCCTAACTTTCACTCCTACCCTAGGTATAATACCCCAGGTGTCACACCTTGTTTAACCATGGGTTTTATCCTCAGATTAACTTTGTGCTTCGATATGTCCTACCTATTAGTTTCCAAGGGTTACCATGATACCTCCTTTCAAACTTAATTTACCTTACTTGCCCCTGAGATAGCATAAAAAATATACTATGGATGGTTTCAACCATCAACCCCATTCGACATAAAAAGGGTAATACCATCGTCTAAATTACAAAAATAGTTACTGTTTGGCCTTACGATATTATACGCCTATAATTCGTGCCTTGTTATTTTGAATGTAGTTCGAAGATCAATTATGAAGGCTGTGTTTATTTTTAATGGAGAATATATCCCTCAAATTTGTTATTTCAAAAGACTATATTGTGTCTTTTCAAAACTTGCGTACAAAATATATATTTATAAGCATTTCAATAAAATATTTTCATTGACTTCACATTTGCAGAGTACAGTAAAAGGAAACAAAGTCGGAATCCACACCACCCCTCAACACGAAATATTTCCAACCACGAATAGTTTTTAAACATCCCATGTTCTATACCTTAATTATTTTTTTTTACATCCCTGATAATATTCTATTCGTTTTCTCCCACAATAATTATTGTGTTTTTAAGAAAATACTCACTAAACGGTTGATATTATCGAGTCACTTATCTTTGCTGATAATGAGTGGGCATGAGCTGACTGCACTCTCCCCATCTCTACACTAAGTACAGCAAATAACATTGGTTTGTCCTTCGTTTCTTAACTTTTTCAAATTTATTTAATTTCTTTTTTTTACCTTTTTAAACTTAAACTAATACATTTTAGTTTAATTATATTTATATTTGTATATTCTCAGGTATCTATCAATTCACCTCAGTATTCTTTGTTTTAGTTATAAGAGAAAATTTTAATATAGTTAAAAATTATTCATTTGAGTCTACACTCAGGTCATTGGAGTCTACACTCAAGTCATTTGAGACCATGTAGTCTGTATACTCATTTCCATTTATTAATATCTGAAATTGCTAATTTATTAACATAATACAGTAGAACGTCGATAATTCGGATGTCAAAAATCCGGACCGTCAATAATCCGGATTTGTATCTACGTATTACTGAAATGAAATGAAAAATCTATTTATTTCCTCCTTATAACATATACAAAGAAATATATACAAAAATACATGAAATTGGTTCCCCACATGGGCGGCTGCCTGTGTGTGGGGAAACGAGTCCAGAACAGTCGGAATGTTGTCGGCCACTACTACTAAATAACCTAAAGAACAATATAACTTAAAACTAGTTTGATATAAAAGAATATCATATATATGCATGCGCAATAAGAAGGGACAAATAATCAATTAATATTTATTGTATCAGGAGCTATTATTAGTAGAGACTTCACACCCACTCACCTACCAAACAAACACACATTCACAGTCACATTTGCACTTACTCACATAACTCCCCTATCAGACACACAGACGCACCCTAACAAAAGCACACACTTACACACACACACACACACACACCCACACAAGCACAACGCAGACATGCATATAAAACACACACACCGATTGTGTTTCAAATGTAAATTAATTTTTAAACGGAAATGGATTTTGAAATTTTTACTTTACATAACTGTTATGACCGGATTTTAATTCGTTCAAACATTTAGCTTTTTAAAATTAATATTCCCTGTTTTGTTCTTGTAGCAAAAATTAAAACATCGTACCATAAAAAATTAAAACAAATTAAAGACATAGCTGCGAAAAAATGAACCACTACTGCAGTTCAAAAACCTATTACACATTTCTTAAAAAAGCTCAAATAGTTTTTGATGTTTTTACTGTACACATGTTGCTACAAACAATTTACAATATAGTGTTTGAACATAAAATATGTTTTGGGTTAATTTCACCTCTAAACCCTTTATTGTATAAGAGAAAATATAAAATTTTAAAATGTTTGTGTACTGTAATCGTGTATACTGGCCTTTTTCAAGGTAATTTCTATAATCAGGATAATTTGATAATCCGGATGGGGTCCAGTCCCAATTAATCCGGATTATTGACGTTCTACTGTATTAGGATAAGAAATGTTGCCTTATGTTAAGAGTGTTTTTGACAATATTGTCATTTGTTTTTGTTAAAATATTATGTAACAAATATGATTTTATCTGTGGAGGATATTTAAAACTGCTAAAGAAAACAATACTGGATTAAAGTTCATGCATACTTTTAAAAATATAAAAAATATGTTTGTAAATAATATATATTTAAGTTCAATACATAATCGTAATAAAAATAAGTCGTAAAACTATGTTCTCTGTTCTGAGTTAGTAAAAATATTTGTGCTCAGTGGATCTTTTTCTAAAAACAAATCATAGTCAAGCAATAATATTTGTAATATCTTAATGCATATTAGAATAAATGCAACTAATATAATCCGTAGGCTTTCGATTAGAATAAAAAGCCTTACAAAAGAAATAAATCATAAATTAATTGATCTAAAGTAAGATACACACAAGTTGTTTAATTTTATTTTTGAGCTACACTTCTGTACTAAAGTGGTGACATCTGTGATTATTAAATAAAAGGAGAATTATTAGAAAATTTTAAATGGTAGTAATCTACAAGTGTGATTTATTACTCCAAGTCATTAATAAACAAATTCGATGGAGAAGTGTGAAGTATTACTGCTTCTGAAACGAAACAGTTATTTATTGATATTTTGAGGATTATATTTGATGTACTTAACTCTCAGGAGACATCCTCGTAGTAGGATAAACGTGGTTACTCTTGGGAAACCTAGGGTATTACAAAATATTTATATATATTTATAGTGTTTTACTTTGCGTCACCTTTATTCTTTGTAAAACCATATTATGTTGTTCTCAGAACTTCATATTTTCGAATTTTCATTTTTTGTTTTGATTAGTAACATGAAAAGATTTAAATTTCCAATTGAATATCTTATTTCAACTAACACAATCCCGACCGTGAAAACCACCTTACGTATGTTAAAATGTTTGTCAGTGGTTATATAACTCACTCACTGAACATATCTTATTTGTACAGTAAAATGAATGGATTCTTATTGCTAAGTTTCATATAAATTGAATAATTATAGTAAAATGTGATTATTATTACGAAGCCAATATATAATATAGGCCATTTCCTGAATCCCTCAGCTATCAATCTTCTTTCAGCAAGGAATCGGCCTCACATGTGATTTTTATACCTCAAGTTATCTTCATAGCTCCGTTGTGTGTATATTGAAATAATAGCTCATGTCTGGTTAGTACATTACTATCTTTGTATTTAATTTAAATAGAAAAATAACTGAATAATTAAATACACCTTTCACAAAACAAATATGTTTACTTTTTTACTTTTTACTTAATAATGAAAAGTAAATTTCTATTTTATAGATTTTAAGTTTAATGTACACGATCAAACAGTTTAACTTGTGTCTAAATGTAGATAAACAATGTAATATCGTAACATTTTACAAATAGTTCATTTATAGCTAATATTGCATTACTTCTTTATTAGAAATAAACTGTGCTTTATGATACAGCTAAAAGGAATGTGTTTTCTTTTGCTTATTTTTATTAATAAATTCTACTAATTTTATTTGTTTCTACTAATTTAAGTGGTGTTGCATCTAATATTCTAATATCTTCTTAAAGTCGTTGTTTTATGGGGTTATTTACAATATTGTTGTAATAAAACTATGTGATGTTAAGAGGGTGTAGGATTAAAAATTTAAATATATCTTTTTCTTTTACAAAGAGACTTTGCCAAACGAAACTAAATTTAATTTAGTTGCAAGATAGGAAACTGTTGTAATAATACTTGGAGAACACCATTTTGGCTCGCCGTGTAAGTACCACACAGGTGTCTTAGACCTATTGCTGGCAATTCTGTACCAAACTTTATACATAACTAACTAAACTTTGCAGTCATAAATTATATTGGGTGCAGCTAAATTGTATGCAAATAAAAAGGTAAAGAATACTTTCTCATTAATAACAAAACACTTATTGGAGAGGAAGAAGCTATAATTAAAATTACACTATTTAAGAAACACTGATTTATCGTTAAAATTATAAATTAAATTCTTTACATCCTGTTTCCGTAATGTCATTACTGCATTATGCTATTGTGTATTATATGTTATGTTATTATCAATTCCATTTGGTAATATTTTATAATTATTAAAACGTACGTAACCTTGCCTGAAATAAAACTAATCGGGGTCAGTTTGTTGACATACATTTTCTTTAAACACCAGTGTTCTTTATCTCGGTGTTCTTATTAGTTTAAATGTTCGGAATAACATTAAAATATGCTGAGAAGATATTTGACGACTAAATTGTACAGCGACCGATCATATAGTTAAACGTGTGTACTTCAATGTCCTACATGTACATACAAAATGAATACGTAACAGCATAACTACAGAAATATGCCTCATTTTAACTGTTATTAATTATTAAGGTTTTAAGAGATTATCTTTTGTAGATATTCAGTTTTAAGAAGAAAGGAGAATAGTACTTTGAATAAACTTGATTTATAGCTGTACTATTATCATGCCCCTATATAACTGTACATAAGCACACAAATTTACTTGAAAGCAATTTTACAAATGTAACCCACCCTTACAAAAATAACTGAAGCTAGGCCCTATCAAGTGTGGGTGTGAGAGCATTGTACCCTGGAGGACACAGACAAACACCAGATGTGGCTAAAATATATTTATTTCAAATAAATATTAAAATTTTTAAACTTTAACTGAAAAATTTGGCTGTTTGCCACCTCAGAGTTAATAAAGCATTTTATGCCAGACAAACAACTAAACTCTGAACATAAATAACGGTATAAATAAAAAAAATACATAAAAGAACATATAATTATGAATAAATACCAACATTAAAATCACAAAACAAATAACTGAATAACAATAAATTAATAAAAACTACAAACTAACGTAAAAAGGCAGCATCGCATATCTCTGGAGCCTGGGCAACGTAAATAAGGAGGTTAGCCAATTTGGATTCAAAATAAAACAAAATATTTTAGGTTAACAATTCCACCAAATCAGCTGGAGAGCAGAACTGGTTCTAGTAGGAAGAAAAGGTAACATGCCCCCAAGAAACACGTTTACAAAAAAAACCTAAGATAAAATAAACAACAAAAATAAACAAATCAAAATAGCTATCAAAACTAATTAAAATATTCTTCTCCATCATCCCCTTCCTCTCCATGCCAAAA
>JAQJVL010001193.1:15000-120000 GCA_035578905.1 Stictocephala bisonia | reverse complement strand
TCTCTCTCTCTCTCTCTCTCTCTCTCTCTCCACTGTATATGTATGGGCGGGCGGGTGGGTGTTAATATGAAGGCTTTAAAGCTAGATGGGCAAAAGTAATATCAAACAATGCATTAGAAAATTATTTAGTTACACAAATAAGCAAATATGGGATATAACACACAACTAATTAACAATAAAATTATACTTAAAATAATGATACAATTCACTGCTTAAACCTACATTTGAAGTTCGGTCTCCATGTGCCTAACTTAGCTGTGGATACAACATGAGTTGAGAGGCAACGCTCAAATATTATTCATTAAATAATATTAATGAATTTATTAATAGTATTTAAATTAAACTGTTAAAGAAAACATTAAACAATAATAAGCTATTATCTCAGCCACTACAAAGAAAATTTACGAACACTTACAAAAAATTCCTAAATTCATTTACACTCATCACACTCATTCGAAATTCATATTCGCCCATATCTTGATGATCGGCGTCTTAAGAATAATAAAAAAATGAATAAAATAAAAATAAAGTCACAAGTAACCAAGATGAAGATCAAGCGGCAAATAAATAAGACCGGAAAGGCGAATAGGAATGACGGGACGCAGCAAGACTGAAACACGAACTAAAACCTAGTACATAGAGGAAGACGAGGTTATCCGATAGACGACTAAAGTATGCAACGGCACAAAGCAAATAATTATGAATATTGAATCGAGAATGCCCTTCCCTATATGATAAGTTGTTAAGGAGCTGTTATTTATGTATTCTTTTCCAATATAACGAATAAATTAATAAAGGGAGAGAATGTACTCGACTCGGGCCTATCTTGGGGTCTCTGCCTGTTTATACGTAAACCACTAACTGCACATGTAATTTACATGGAAACACCGACGTCTGGTGGTTTATTGGTGCACACTCATGAATGAATTACCTCACGGAAACCTCAATGGGGGCTTTGGGAGTGAAGTGAGTTAATTTATTAAGACTGTGATCGAGACGACAAAGCATAATATGGACTTTCATTAAGGGACATCTCGTATTTTAGTTTATAGTAGGCTAATATAAAGGGTGATTTTGGCACAATCTGAACTGATCATGTCATAAGGCCCTCGTTTTCCACCAAGTCATATCTTCAGGAGGTAGATAAAACCACATGTATATCCCCTGTGTAATATTGTTTGCTGGTTAACCCTACACATCTTCTTAATTGTTAGCTAAACTTTATCTTATCTTCGTACTCAGCTTAAATAAACTCATGCCAATCCTCACTCACACTTGTGTCACGTTGACGATTTCACCCCATCTTCGATATCCCTCAATCATTCTAGTCAGTATCATGCTACTCGTATTTCACCCTGTTTTCACTATTATACCTTTTGTTTTTCTTATATTTTTACTCTACTTATCTAAAAATTAGTGGATCGTACATACATGATGTTATAAAAAGGTTTTATATAGAACAATAAAAACTAAAATATGAATGCGTCACCATGATCACAATTAGATTTGTTCAACTACAAGTATGATATATAATATACAATTTTCCACTTCTGATATTTAATTCTAATATGTCTTAATGTTTTTTTCGTAATAGGTACAAATCCACCCTTCTTAAGGAACCCGTATATACAATATTAATGTATTAATATCTAAATATAACTGTAAATGAAATTGTTGTGGATATATAGCGGGAGTAAGTAAAACATAATTTCCTTCTTGAAACCAACTGAATGTACAGCTGTCTGTCTGCCTTGCCAGGTGTGATGTATTCCCTTAACACCCAGAATTACTTCATTTCTCATCACAAAACGGAAGTTTTAAGAATAACATAAAAAATAAACAATTTATTTGTACGCCCATAAAATAATATAGTACATAGTACAATTAATTGATATTAATATGAATCAGTACCATATTTGTATAAAAACATTAAAATATTAAATATAATATATTTGTCGATAGGTTTTTCCAGTGCAAACTGAAACCTCTATCATTCAATCATTGAAAGCATATTTGTTTAAAAAATTTAAAATAAATGAATTTTCTTTTATATATATTATACATACATGTTACTATTACATCATAGTTCTTCTGTATAAATAAAACAGTCGGTAGAATAAGTAGCATAAATAAACTAACATAAATAAATAAAACATCATAAAATAATATTGTATTACAATCAGGGAGTTGGAGCTGTCCTGTTACAATGTTTACATCAACATGCGTGTTTACCGCCAGGGTTAAACAAACCTTGTTTATTTTCAGTTCAGCAAATAAAAATAGAGGTTAAAATAAAGAGTTTCTTGTTTATTTTAACAAGCTGGATCTTTAAAATGAAAATAATGGCCAAAAGTTAAAAAAAAATTAAAATGATAACAATTTTGGTTCAGTTGATGTTTTAAATGTTGTAAAATAAGGCATATAAGATTGACTTACATTTTTAAAATGAAATAATAAATAAATTGATCGGTAGCGTAGTTCGTTCAATCCCAGCTTCATGTGCTAAAGGTCCTCAGTTCGATCCCAATCAGAGTCAATTCATTTTTAGAAGGATCAGCTGATAACCACCGGCTGTTCATTTGTCATTGGGCTATTAAATAATGACACTTTCTAAGGAATAGTCGGCCTTAGTTTGTAACAATGACTACATTCGCTCATCTACACTCAACACACTCATTCAAAATCCATATTCACCCATATCTTGACGATCGGCGTCTTATGAATAAACAATAAACAATAATGAGATACTAAACCACGGCAATACTATACATAGGAAGGCAATATTGTTCGTGTCTTTATTAGTCCTTGGTGGGGACAAACGAATATAATTTTGGTAGCTAGACGGTCACATTGAGATCCATTCCCTCTGTATTAAAACTAAGATAAACACTATGTAATTTTCTTCCAATTGTAATTTCTTGACAGTTCGAACAAGATCATAAACATAGATAAAGGTACTCCGGGGCTAGCGGGCCGAATAAAATTTACTAGCATCTGCAGCATTAATTAATAGTTCTAAGCTCAATGTTTTACAGCAACACAGGCTATATGTTTTAAATCAGTCTAATTTGTAATATTCCATAACAGTTTTTGTTAAAAAGCTGTTTTATAAGGCTATTTTCAAAAATAGCCTTATATTAAAAAAAACACACACAAAAATATATGTAGTAACTTAGTATGTAGTATTGCTATATATAATTACACAAGTTGTCAAAAATATTATGTCCTTGTATATTTTGTGTATGCAGTTGTGTAACCTAAATTACCTCATAAACATCACATTCTCCTTTCTAAAGGCAGCACAAAGGACCTAGGTGAGCAGTTGAATACACACTCAAAAGTAAAGACGCCAATCAGATGTAGCTGCTAGATCTTGTGGATTATTATTCATCTTGGAGATATCTCCATTCAATGAATTCTCTGAGAGATCTTCCTTCAATATATCTGTTTTAAGTCACCTACACAAAAAAGCAGCTAAAGTGAACTAATACTGCAGTAATTAGTAAATTATTACGTAATATACTTTCATAAATACATATGTGTGTGTATTAACCCTAATTCCCTTTGTTTAAGTTTAGTATTTCTATTTAAAAAGATACAATAAATTAAAAAAGACCATTTACTCTAAATCTTTAGAAATTTCAATGTTCCTCAAGACATCATTGGTTCATATCTTAATATTCAAACTGCAATTAATTATTTTTAGAATGGTTGACAAACGTCAAATCAATAAGTGTTCATCATCTTCGTTAACATGTCATCATCATTTATTCTGATTATGTGACATGTGATTGTGTGTTATTAAATGTATGAAAACTACGACATTCAATGGAACAAAGCTGGCTTAGTAAATAACATCCAAAATAAGTTTTGCAATTCAGATTACTAATTTTTATGAACATTTACTAATCAGATTAGTAATTTATCAGCATTTGGTTAAATAGATTTTAGATTTATTGAAGTAAATACATTAAATTATACTTACATTAGTAGAGTTTTAAGAGAGAGTGGTTTTACTAACCATGATATTGTGAAGTTATTAAATAATTGGAATTGTATAGGTTTCATAATCATGACTTTAGTGAACTTTATTAGATAAACAATTAATTAGAACCCGCGGGATTGCAAGAGGGGAAACAACAGTTGAAAAATGTATGAGTTTAATGTTGATGAGTTCTGTAATTTGTCCCTCAAATCCCCTTAACATGATCTTTGAACCAACCTTTTGAACAATAATACACACATTAGCTTCACATAATACATTAAACGTCAAAATTAGGTTAACTATCTTAAAAATTTACCTGTAAGAGTTCCCAATTAAAGTTATACTAAATATACCTCTATTGCAAACTTAATCGCTAGATATTAGTCTCAAATTTTTATTTTGGGTTAATTTTATCACTAAATCACATTAAACAAAAAGAACAATAACCAACAAATACAGTTAAGTTAATTTGGCATGGCTCAAACTATCCTTATTCCTAGTAGTAAAAGAAAAACTTTAATAAATTCCAAAAGGTCAATGTATATAAATCACTCGGATAAGAGAGAAATAGTTTACATTGTTATATTTTCCCTTTCCGGCCACAAGCTTGCAGAGACAGCCAGGTTTAGACCAGGTAATGCACGTCCTGCCTGCTCTAACCGGATATTAACTCCCTCCGGAAGGCAGGCCAGTCAATTCCTGTGACAGCACACATTTACAACATCCTGCAGTATAATTGTAGATAAAGTACATTAAGAACAGAATAGCCAACTTTGAATGATTGTGTGTAATGTGTTTTATAATTATTGTTAATTATAAAGTTATATATTTTTAATTATAAAATAGAAATTTTCCACTAATAACTTTGAATCCAAATGTGTAACTGCCAGCTGGTCGTCAACGTCCACACGCAAGCCGCCGCGACACGCCATCCCAGAGAGTTTACAGTGAAATATTAAACGCATTAAATGAAATATTAAACAATCAGCTGATAACATGATAGCAGTCTGACGCGTGTTTGTTCGCTCCGTATAATATTACGTATTTTGTCCGGTATTTTGTGAAGTGTATTTGTAAAACAGTGCAAGCATAGTGAGTACTAGCTATTCTTCTTAAATCTAATAATATTGCGTGTCTTATTACTATTTTCACCGCACAATATCAAGTATTTGTGACTGCGTAAGCAGGTTTAAGGTTAGGAGCGGTACTGTGCAGTAAGCGCCAGCCTGAAAGTAAACAATATGGGTAAACACAACACACGTAATATAGTCCATTGAAAAGTTACATTTGGGGTTGCGTTTCTTAGAGGACGCAATTTTATTTTTTTGATGTGTAGGGGGGGTAAGTGTAAAGCTAAAATCAAGTTTGTGGGGTCGCCACCCTTGTCCCACGGCCGCCATCTTGAAAATAGGGGTTGAAACGGTTTTTACGATATATCTCTTAAACTATTTTTATCTGATAAAAAAAATTTGCTAACGTTTTTTGTTGCTAATTAAATTCTCTATAACTTTGGTCCAGTAACTTTTTATCGTAAAACTATAAATAAAAAGGTTATAAGTGAAAATGTTCAGAAATTCGAGAAAAAAATTTATATTTTTCGATATAACTTTTTTTTTTATCATTTTACGAAAAAACGATATCAGACCATTTTTGTAGATCGTTTTTTAAGGAACAACTTTTATAAGCAACATTTTTTCATTTAGTCAATAGCTAAGGTTTTACAGTGCTCCGAAGTGAGTACTATTTTTCAGTACTCTTAACCAAACATATTTTATACATGGGTAGGTACTAATAATGTGTCATCAGTTATTTATTTATTTTTTTTATTTTGTTATTATAATTCTTTTAATTAGTAATTTTGCAATGTTATTAATAATTAATTATTTAATCTTTTCCACTCCATTACAGAATTTTACAATTATTGATTTTTTAAATGATTTTAAATGTGACGGCCGTTACCGAGAATGCTGTCCAGGTAGAAAATAATTATAAATTTGAACTACTCCGTCCTCGGTCTTTTCGATGGACCAGGCTGCAGCTCAGCATCTGATCGGTTTTCTGAATCAAATATCAGTGGGAGAACTGGAGAAGGAAGGGGTGTCAATGTCGGCGGTTCATCATCAAAGTCATTTTCATTTGTTAATTCTGAGAGTTCCATTACGTTACTGCAAGTCTCTCCAGAACAATGGAAGCACACTGCGGAACATTTTAGCCCTGCTTTTCGACATCCACACATCGCTCCACAGTTTCCTTTGCATTTACAAAAGATCAATTTAAGAAGCTCAGGAGGTGCTGGAGGTTTAGAGCTCTGCACTGGCATCAATAATTTTCCATATTTTTTCCAGCCCCAGTCTTCAGGATCATTATTATTACCAAGCCACGACTGGACCTGATGGTAGACTCTGAAAGTATGAAAGCGAGCTGTGTCTTGTGTTGGAGGAAGTGAAGATAAATTAAATGTACTTTTTGTCACTGCCTTGGCGAATTGTTTGTATCTTAGGCTGTCAAGAGAATTATCATCTTTATTACCACCGTATAAAGAGATAAAAAAAGTTCACCAATTACAGTGAGCAAAGCAGGGTCAACTCTCTTGTTGAGAAACAAAGCCGTTCCACTTGCAAACTCTATATGTCTTTCCAGGGTTTTCACAAATTTCATTTTACCGATATTGTAAGGAGCTGAAGTTGTGTCACATCCCGAAAAAGCATGAAGAAACAGCAAGTTATCCGCAATGACATCTCCGTATATAAAACCTGAGACGCACTATATAATTGTTCTGCTGTTCGTCTTTTTGATGGTTTTAATAAAAATACATTTGTTTGTTCTCTACCAAGTGCTGTGAGCAATATCAGTATATCAATATCTTCAGCTACAATAGTAACGGTATTGAATAATGGAGATGCAGCAAGAGCAGAGCGAACGATAAGACTGTCTGCATCTGATTCTGCTTGGTCAACAGTGAAACCTATTTCCGAGAATACAGTTTTAAGAAGTATAATAAAGTTAGATTTGTTCTTCTCATTACCAAGAAATTTCTCTTGTGATAACGTTGGTATGGTGTTCTTGTCAAATTTAACTTCTGTCGACTGGTGTTTTTTCGTGCGGCGCAAACGCTACCAAGACTTTGTTCCTGCGACATCAGGGTCGTCTGAGTAACCGTCAAACACAATGCTTGCAGAGAGCCCGAAGTGTTCTTGTACATATTTAACATATTTAGTAGTTATATCATTGAACGATGAATTTCGATCCCAAACTACTTTATGTAAAAGCAAACCACCATCAATGACAAAATGACTCCTGGCGCTGATGTTAGAGGATCGTTCCACTGGTGTAAAGGCATTAAACAAAGATGACTTAGTACCTTTTCTCATGCCATCCTCCGCGAATAATGACAATGGGAAAGGTGCTAATTCATACCCTAAGTATGCTTTGACATCACCGACTGTTTCTCTTGAAATGCACATTCGTTGAAATAAGAGTTATGGATTACTGACGACACGAGATTTATCAACTTCAATAGTACTTGTCATAGCGCTGAAAGGAAGAACCTTATTTTTACGCTGAAATGATAGCCGTTGAAAATCAGATCCTGTGATATTAGTAATCAAATCTTCTCCTATCTCAAAGGCACGTTGACAATTAATATTATCTGAAGCAACTATACCGTTAGCAATGCAAATTAATTCCGAGCGATCTAGGATAAAGTCATGAGTTGCGAACCAATTATCGACTTTTTCAAGATCTTCATTGTCACGTTGTATGCGTGAATCTCAGTAATCAATATGTTGTTCTGAAGTATCCATTGAAAGGTTGCAGTATTCTGTTATTTGCTCACAAACATCTTGTAGACGTATCATTCCAAGGGTCCACGATGCCAGCGTACTCTCAGTAATACCACGGCCGTGCGTTAATCCGCCAGATGATTTGAACATTCTCATAAGAGTCTGCTCAATAGTTTGATCAGACATGATCCCACTCCAAAATTTATCCGTTCGTCTAATAGTAAAATAGCCTAAAGCTGTGAAAGAGTGAAATTCTTCAGGAGTCATTATTTTCTCAAGATTCAGCATATCTTGCAAGTATAGATGACTCGACGGCATACAAGAAATGCCCACTTGAGTGGAAAATCGGGAGCATGTTTCTGATAGTCTTCAGATGCAAAGACCAATTTCCGGAGCGCTCTGCCTCTATAAAATGTTTGAGAAGAGTGACCAATCTGTAATATTGAACCCATAATGTTGCCGTTGGTCCTTTGCTTTCCAGCATACTCAAAGCTTCCTCAAATTTGTAAGTAATTGTTGAAATAGGGGATTATCTATAGCTTCAAAAATTCTTGTTCTATCAATATCAGTACTATTATCATCCAGAAAATCTCGTTCTTCTTCTGTAAATTCTATTGAATCCATAACTATTTTTGTTACTGATAAATGCACTAGCAAATGAGCACGTACAGCCCTACCATACGCATGTCCAGACATTATGTGCTGTACACAGTTCTCAGCATAAATTTGAAGATATCTTCGAGTCCACTACCAGACATGATATATCCAATCGCACCTATGAACGACATGAGCAAATGGAACCCACCTAATCGAACTACGACCTTCGATAGATTGGTATTAGGATCAGCAGCAGCTGTAATGTCTTGAGCCTTCCAATATAGTGGTTGATCAAATGTCACAATGCATGTATTTTGATTGGAAGCTTTACATTTTTCAATAGAAAACAAAAGTGATGTTAGAAGCGTGTTGTAATCTGTTGGTGGAGCGTTTATAAATGGCAAACATATAATTCTACTTCTTTGAAAAGATTTTTCAGCAGTTGCTTCGATCATAAATCCGTTCCATCCGCTGATATTCACAGTACATGACCATTTACCATACAGCCACATAAAATCACAAGGTGTAGGAATAATTTGTTTGGTCGATTGTGTGGCCCTTTCAATTACTGAAACATTTATTTTACTCAGACCGACGGTTTTGCCTTTTGAGTAGGATGCAAGAGGAATTAACCCAAGCGTAGATTTAATTGAAGCTGGTATTTTTTTGGATACTCGCGGTAAACTGGTATCAGTTTCGATACTGTCGTAAGGTGTAACGCATTGAATACCACCCATCGCATGGAAAGTATTTTTACCATAAATTGTATTGCAATTAAAATCAGCATTGTCAAAAACAAACTGAAAAAAAGCATGAGGTAAGATATTACGTGCCGGACGAAAAGCACAAGAATCTTCGAATAATGAAATGGCATTATAGGATGCGGAGAATCCTAACGATGAAAGAACATCAATAAGATTACTGGAGCCATACTTTTTATACAAGAAAGATCCAACTCCAAGTAGCAGAGGAGAAATAAATAAAGCAGGTCGAATTGCTGCAATGATAGAGTGAGCAATTGATGCACACTTTCTTTCCGCTGCATTTAGTGACTTGCGTTTTGATTGGCAAATAATTCCTTTCAATAAAACTGATAAAGTTTCGGGAATTAGAGTATTAACATCCTTCAGAAAACTATCAGAAGGTGGATACTCCTTTGTCTCGTAATGCTGTGACCGAATATCTTCCAAAATAATAGCAGCTGCATCTCTAACTATTTGTAATCTCTCTTCACGAACATCATTTTTTTTATGAGAAGGCGGTTTGTTAGATATAATTTTATAAATGAACCCTTTAAAACAGACTATACAATCGTGACCGGATTCGTTAAAAAATACAATTTCATCTTTGTACTTTGCTTTCAATCGTTCAATGATTGTACGCTTCTGGGGAATGTACTCTCCTGTAATCGATTTCATTAAATCCGTCATGAAGAATTGACACTCTTCACTATTATCATGCAAGTAAGCAAAAACATCCGCCATTGCTGCGTCAATATTATTTTTTCGTTCATCCTTTCTATTTGTGACCGACCATTTTTTGGAATACAATTGCTTGCTGCAGTTGTTATGATACTTTGCTCCAACGTCCACTAAGCTGGGAATATTAGCCATGCGATTAGCAATGTCCATTGCAACGTCATTGGAACGTCTGTTTATAAGCTCCATAATACTTGTTTTTGTACTCTCATTACGTACAACACAAACCCGCGATTGTCGGTTTGTACGCGAATTACTTGGATCCTGAACCGCTTTGGCACAGATGAAGCAATTGTTCACAAAATCAAAGTCTGGCTCTGGAGCTTCTGAAACTGAAGATAAACTACTGGAGCTGCTGCTGCGACGACGAACAACATTATCAGTTCGATTGTCCACGTAATAACAATAACACGCAATATGTACAGTAACTTCCCAAACAGTTCGTAAAAATTGTTCATTAACCTCATCATTTTTTGCTACAGCTCGGTCTAGTCAAGTTTTTACACCTTTTGCCTTCACAGTTCTTATTTTATTTTCACCTAAAGGTTTTTTACAAATAAAACAATCACTCATGATGGAATAATAGAAAAAGCACGCTTAAAAAGTCTAAATGCTAATAAAAAAAGAATAGTTTTCACTGCAGTTAAAATCGAGTCTAAAATCATTCGAAATCGTCTTCACAATTAAAAACAGAATAAAATACATCCGCACGTAGAGAAATATGTAGCACAACTAAAAGATATAAGTTGAACGACAACTTCAACACAATATTCTCAGCTATTCGTACAGTAAGAGAGGTTAGAAATAATGATAATGATAATAGCAGCTGTTCTTTTGTTCCCTAATGGTCGCTTGGGTATTTTCTACCTGGACAGCATTCTCGGTAACGGCCGTCACATTTAAAATTATTTTAAAAATCAATAATTGTAAAATTCTGTAATGGAGTGGAAAAGAGTCAATAATTAATTATTAATAACATTGCAAAATTACTAATTAAAAGAATTATAATAACAAAATAAAAAAATAAATAAATAACTGATGACACATTATTAGTAACCATGTATAAAATATGTATAGTTAAGAGTACTGAAAAATAGTACTCACTTCGGAGCGCTGTAAAACCTTAGCTATTGACTAAATGAAAAAATGTTGCTTATAAAAGTTGTTCCTTAAAAAACGATCTACAAAAATGGTCTGATATCGTTTTTTCGTAAAATGATAAAAAAAAGTTATATCGAAAAATATAAATTTTTTTCTTGAATTTCTGAACATTTTCACTTATAACTTTTTTATTTATAGTTTTACGACAAAAAGTTACTGGACCAAAGTTATAGAGAATTTAATTAGCAACAAAAAACGTTATCAAATTTTTTTTATCAGATAAATAGTTTAAGAGATATATCGTAAAAACCGTTTCAACCCCTATTTTCAAGATGGCGGCCGTGGGACAAGGGTGGCGACCCCACAAACTTGATTTTAGCTTTACACTTACCCCCCTACACATCAAAAAAATAAAATTGCGTCCTCTAAAAAACGCAAGGTGAGGCCTAAAAAATGTAACATTTCAATGGACTAATAACAGTTGTTCTAGGCAGGAAGTTCACAGCATGTCAACAGATGAGAAGCTTATTTACTTGATTGATGAAGTGCGTCAAATTAAAGAGGGAAACAAAGAATGTTTAAGTGAAATAACTAAAATTAAAGAAGATATTGCAAACTTCAAGGATGACATGAGCAAGGCGCAGGACATGTGTTTTGACAAAATAAAAGATTGTGAAGAATCAGTAAAAACTAACTTCAGCAAAATTACTGAATATGAAAATGTTGTTGATAACTTGAGGAGGGAGAACATTGCCCTAAAAAGTCCGATTGTTGAGTTGAAGAAGAGAGTTGCTGCTAGTGAACGGTACTCAAGAAGCAACTGTTTGGAGATTAGTGGTGTACCAGAATCGAAATCTGAGAACATAACCGAAATCCTGAAACGTGTGGCGAATGCTGTCAACTTCAAGCTGGAGGATGCTATGCTGGACACTGCCCACAGACTCTCTCAGAACCAGAACAATCAGGACGCTCCGCGCGGCATTATTGCTAAGTTTTGCCGCCGGACCGACATGGAGGAGTTGCGACGTCGAGTCAGAGTGAAGAAGTCGATCAATGCTGCAGAGCTGGGTTACCGCAGTGAGAATAGAATCTTCGTCAATCTATCCTTGTCGAGAGAAACCCGTCAACTGTGGGCTGAGGTGAGGAAGTCTAAGGATGCCAACGACTACAAATACGCCTGGATAACGTCTGCAGGGAAGATCTTCTTGCGGAAGGAGGAGGGCCGGGCGGCTGTTCTCATCTAGGACACTATGGACCTGGTTCAGCTCAATAAGAAGTTACATCCTCAGCAGTCTTCTACTTAAATTAATGCAACCTCTGAAACGTATGTTAGTAGTATTGTTTGTTTATATTTGCATGTATGTGTATTTTTTCAGTATTTATTCAGATTTATTTATTTGCACTCTACTGTTGTTCAACTCTATATTAATCTATGTCTACTCAAAGAAATTAAACCTCTGATAGATAGGCCTAAGTCATCTGATCTAGTATTGTATGTCTATAGCTGCATTCATGCATGTTTATTCAGTATTAATTTAAATTATTTATTTATTTGCACTTTACTATTATTTAGCTCTAATATTGATCCACGTCTACTTACAGACATGCTACCTCTGAAAGTAAAGTTAGTTTAAATTATTAATTTAAATTATTTATTTATTTGTAAATGATAGGATCAGATAGAAGATAAAGTATTTATTATCAAAACGTGAGGGGATTGAGATCTAAAACTACAGATTTTCGTTTAAACGTTTTAAGTAGTAACTGGGACATAATAGCTTTAACAGAAACTTGGTTAGAATATTCAGTGTTTAACGCAGAACTGTTTTCCGATGACTATCAAGTATACCATCGGGACAGGTGTAGAGTGCGAACAGGAAAGTCAAGGGGAGGAGGAGTGTTAGTAGCAGTTAAACATTTTATTAAAGTGCAGACTTTATGATTTGGAAAATGAGGGAGAAAACTTATGGTTAAAACTAGAATTAGCAAACAAATCATCAATAATTTTATGTTGTACATACTTTGTTCCTAATGCACCTTTAGTTAATTACATCTCATTTTTTGAAAAATAAGATTCATTTAATTTGAAAAAAGAAAAACTCTTAATTCCTGGAGATTTTAATTTACCAGTTATTGGAGTGGACTACAACTTACAGTCCGGAAACGAAATATGTAAACAGTTATTATTATTTATGAAAACATTTAACTTAAATTTACATAGTAACGTTACCAACAAACTGGGAAAATCTCTAGATTTAGTATTATCAGATATGATAGATGTAATTGTTGATGAAGATTGCTGTCCCATCGTGAATGTAGATAATCACCACCCCCCGCTCAATATTATTCTCAGTGTCTCTGTTTGTAAATATAATGATAATTTGTATAATGTTTCTAATATATTTAATTACAAAAAAGCAGATTTTTGAAAAATATACACATCTTTAAGAGATATAGATTGGTCTGATTTGTTAAATGCATGTAATGTTGATGAGGCTGTTGATTGTTTCTATAGTAATTTATATGATGTTATGAATCAGTGTGTGCCCGTTTATCATAAATCTAAATCTAAGTATCCGCCTTGGTTTGATGGTAAATTGATTAATTTGATTAAAAAAAAAAAATAGAGTTAGACGAAAATATTTGAAGTACAGAATTTCTGGCACTTTTAATGAATATAAAGAAATAAGAAGTAAAATTAAAGTTTATGTAAAAAAAGCATTCCAAAATTACATTAAAATTGTAGAAAACAATTTAAAGTTGAACCCTAAAGCTTTTTGGAATGTGATTAATAAGCTAAGATTGACGGATGGCAGACCGGCTGTTAAGAGCTGTAGAGCCGCGCACTCCGCTCGCCGGCCGTGCCGGGTATTCCTGCTATGACATTGCCCGCTGTTACCCATGACGAGGTGTTGCTAGCTCTTCGTAAATTAAAACTTAAAACTTCTGTTGGTCCTGATGGTCTACCTCCTTTCATTTTCAAGGCGTGTTCTGATTTATTGGTTGCTCCTTTGCTTCACATATTTAATATTTCTATCTCTAACTCTCAATTTCCTACTGTTTGGAAACGTGCAAAAGTTACCCCTATTTTTAAGAAAGGCCAGAAATGTGAAATACGAAATTATAGGCCTGTATCAATTTTGTCAACTCCTGCCAAAGTGTACGAGTCCATACTGTACAATAGATTATTTTATCATGTAAAAAGTTTTATTAGTCCTCATCAGCATGGTTTCTTTCCTGGCCGATCAATAACATCTAATCTGTTAAATTTTAGTTAATTCTGTATATCTGCCTTGGATAAGGGTGGTCAAGTAGATGTCATATATACAGATTTTGCGAAAGCGTTTGATAAAGTGGATCATTTGACATTGCTCTCAAGATTACATTATTTTGGTTTATCTTCTTCATTAATAAAATTATTTGCGTCCTATTTATCCAGAAGAATTCAGTACGTTTCTTATAAAGGAGCTGTTTCATTCAATTTCCATCCCGAGTCTGGAGTTCCACAGGGGTCTACTTTAGGGCCACTTCTGTTTATTATTTTCATAAATAATATCACATCATCAATAACAAATTGTCAATTTTTGATGTATGCGGATGATCTAAAAATCTTCAAAAGTATCGATAGTGTTTATGATTGTATGCAGTTACAAGATGATTTAGACAACCTCTTTCAATGGAGTTCCAATAATTTAAAATTTAATCTGGACAAGTGTTCTGTTATTCGTTTTTCCAAAAGATCTGACAAAAATATAGTTTACTCATATTATAATATGGGTGGCGTTCAACTGGCATCCAATGATTCCATTAATGATCTGGGCATCACGTTTTATGAGAAATTTACCTTTGTTAATCATGTTATATCTATGTGTAAATCATCATTTGCGGTTCTAGGCTTTATCCGTAGATCTGCTAATTTCTTAAAAAATGCCAATTTAGTCAAACTTCTATTTTGCTCCTTAGTACGATCTAGATTAGAATATGGTTCAGTTATCTGGATGCCATCATACGCTTACCTCTCAGATATGGTTAAGAATGTTCAGAAACAATTTTTGAGGTTTTTGTATTTCAAGGAATTTGGTCACTTTACAACAGTAATTCCATATTCGGAGCTACTATCGATATTTCATTTAGGCTCTCTAAGTGTGCGGTGGAAGGTGGCTATGTTGGCTTGCCTGCATAAGCTTGTGGGTGGTGGGCTCGATGACTCGGCTCTATTGTCAAAACTACAATTCAATGTTCCTCGGCCTAATACAAGGAGTCGTGTGTTGTTCACTCCCTGCTTTTCTCGTACCAACCTGTCTGCTAACTCTCCACTCAATGTTAGGATTAGGGTACACAATTCTCTTTCTGTAAGTGTTGATATTTTTAGTTATTCGTTAAAAAATTTTTTATAGCTGTAAAATCCAGTATGCATTAATTTAGTATATTGTTAAATTAATTTATTGTAACATTTTTTATTGATCTAATTAACGGCATTGTAATTTATTAATTTCAACATATTTTAATTGTACGTTTTTATTTGAGCATGTGCAGAATAATTGTCTTGTAATATCTTATTTAAGTATTCATTAACCCACTTTTTATATGTTTAGTTTGTTGTAGTGATTAAATAACCTAATAGATTTTGTACGAGCATAATCTCATCTGTTTGCAAGTTTAATATATTTATTATTTGTTGTTTGCTTTTCTGTAAGCTGTGAAGTGTTTCTTGAAAAACTACATTCCTCGATATTTATACACTGTATTATTTTAATGCAACATTGTAATTGGGTTTTAATGCCTGTAATGTATGCATTTTGTCAATAAATGAATATGAATATGAAAATTAGTATATGTATTTAGTTGTTCTTATTGTATCGTTTAAAGTATATTTTTAACATGAAGCTATGTTTCACCAATTCACCAAGTATGAAATGCACGTAGTATTGTTTGAGTTATATTCTAAATTAGTTTTGAATAAATGATTATATTCTAATTTCCGTTCCGAATTTAAATTATTGATAACCAAGTGTTAATGTAAACTATACATTAACTAGTGGACGTAAACAATTGAAAATAGCAAACAAATATCCCTGTTGTATTTCTACCTTAACATAAGTAGTTGTAACTTGTTTACTATTATTTATTGTTTTTAATCTTCATTGAAGCTGAAAACACCAATCATTTACTGTTTTGAATTGTTCTGAGATATTTGATAACGTATCAAATAAGCATACCAAACAGAAATATTGTTGCAATATTGCAATATTGTTTATTGCAATATTGTTTATAATATATATTAACGATCTCTGTAATGGAAAATTTCAAGGCAAATTAACTTCATTTGCTGATGAGACAGCACTTTGTTATATAAAAAGAGATTGGATTTCAATTCAACAGGCTATGAGCAACGACCTTAATGCACTTCAGTGGTGGTTTACAAGGAATAGAATGTTATTAAGTGGAGAAAAATCTAAATACATAAATTTTAGTCTAAAGAATAATATTGAATTTTGTTGTAATATTAGGTTTAAATGTCCAGACTGTCTAAGTAAGAATACTTTTTGTAATTTAAAATGTGTTGTTGTACATAAAACTAACTATATAAAATATTTGGGCCTAATTGTTGACAGTCATCTGACTTGGGGGATGCATACTACAAGATTAAAAGATAGCAGCAATAACATAATGAGGTACTTTTATTTTTTAAAGGATTTATGCAATCATCAAATTTTACGAATTCTGTACTTTGCTCTGATTCAAAGCAGAATTGATTATGGCATATTTTTTTGGGGAAATACTTATGAGTCCTATACAAAACCGATATATGTTCAGCAAAAACATGTAGTACGATTGATTTGTCATAGAAGTAGATATGAATCATCTAAGCCTCTTTTTAAAAATTTAAAAATCCTACCTTTGAAATACTTTTATGTTTATAAGGTTCTAAAACTGTTCTATATTAAAAGTGGAAATGTCCATCCACATAATAATGAGTATAGAAACAAACTTAGAAATATTGAAAAATTCTTTATTCCAAAACCAAATAACGCATTTTTTGTAAAAACAGTTAATTTTATTGCTCCTAGACTTTATAATAAATTGCCAGATAATATCAGAAGTACATCAAATTTAAAAAAGAAAGTGGTTGTTTGGGGTGGAGGATATAAATGTATTATTTCTAATACAGCAATAGTATTCTTGTGAATATGTTATCTGAACATATTGATTTTAAGTTATTGATAAAAATAGATACCTTATTAAGTGCTAAATATTATTAGTGCAAAGAGTAATTTTGTACATAATTTTTGTCATTCAATTTAATTACCAAAGAAAACATTTTTGTTTTTACCTTTTCATTTTCTATATATTATTGTTATAATTTATAATGTATGGTAACATTTATTTACTTGTATTTCAGTAAAGTTCTGGATATTATTTTAGATCTGAGATCATTTTTATGTAAACATGAATTATTTTTATCTACTCAGGCATTGCCTTAGAGGCCCTATTATTTTCTAAATTATTGTAAACAGCAAGCGTTTGAAAAACATTGTATATATAATATGAACAGAATTTGTATGATTTATTCTGTTTTCCCTTCTTAGTTTATGTTTAATAATAGATAGGATATTTTGTCAGCCTGACAAATAAAAAGAACATTTATTACTTTTTATAAGCTGTGGACTTGCTGCATATAATAGGAATTCAAATAAGACATTTTCTTTGTTGTATTATTGTACTCTAATCTCAATGTAGATGACTTATTGAATTTATATGTACATTTTAGAAAATAAAGATTATTATTATTATTAAATGCGTCAACTTTTTATGATGTAAATATATTAATTAAAAAGCAATGTAAAGTGTCCGCGTTTTTTGTTTGTACAACAAGAGTTGCGATTAATGACGTGAAATAACATTTTATTGATACTGGGTAGTATTAAAAACATCAAACAAGTCATGTCATGTACCTATATATTTTATGTATATTTATTGTATATATGCTGGCTGGTTTTATAGTGATTTTATAGTTTTGTTGGTCAAAATATTACAGTGAAACTTTTTTAATGGACTCTGGTATGGTGCATCATACATTTTGCACCGTTATTTTGTAATAGTAATAAGTAATTCAACGGCAGTGCTGTCATCTAGTTTATTGAATCCATACATATAAGACTAGAATATAAACTGTTATGTAACTATATTTACCACTGAAGTAAAAATATATTGTAAATTAAGTCAAATTACTGGCATGTTAATATGTTGTAATGCATATAACATGTAAATATTCCAAATTATATCATGTATAAGAAGTAATAATGTTGAAAATGTTCTCTGTAATTGTGTTTCTGGCCAATCAAGTTGCTCCGCAAGGCAAAATAAATGAATGTTGTAGTTGATTGTTTGGAATGCCTCTCGCCAAACCCATCTCAACAGTCCCAACAGCCTGATATCTATGTTATTTATCTTAGGAATGTCTCTGTTGGTAATTGTTAGGCCAGTAAACACGTTGCTCATAAACCGAGTTTATTTCTTTTTAAAAGTGAATATGCAATAAAGGCATTGATTTACAGAAAAATTATTTAAGTGTTAAAAATTTTTAGTCCATGAATGGTAGAAAAAAAATAACTATACCGAATATTGGTCACTAGCAGCCTAAAATTATTTGTGGTAAATGACTGATAACTATTTATAAATTGTGTTCTAATAACCAAAATATTAAGAGGTAATATACAAAATGTATTCAATTGTAGAAGTTTAACACTTCTAAGTACTGTTTTTTTTTTTTTTTTTTTTTTTTTTTTAATTGTCCATTATAACCCATAATATTTACTAGCAGTCTAGTTTTTCCATAGTCTGAAATATGATAATGATTGTTTTATAAAATAAAGTTAATCAAACCAGTAGCATTAGGACTAAAACAAGCGGGAATATACGGATAAATGTTTTGTGTAGTGGTATATTGAAGGTAAGTTGAATATTTTTTCTATTTTATAGCCTGCTTTGTGTTTTTTGAACATTGTCATATTTTTTATTTCAATTTACGAGTGAAAGAGCTGGTAAAAATATTTTTCGGAAATACAAATAAACAAAAATAGTAATAATATTTCTTGATAATGGATTGTTAATTTAAGTTGGAATGCAAAAAAAAATAAATAAATAAAGAGTATGTAATATGTTTTAAAATAAACTAACAAACGATAATTATAAAGAAAACGTTTGTTTTGGAACATTAAATGTACTTACTACCAGGAAGTATCTAACATAAATAGAAAACCAATAAAACTATGATTACGTTTAACTAACAGTAACGAGATCGTATTTCAACTGTGAAACTCATTGAATATACATGAAATGGAATATGTTCAATGAAATCTCGTCTTTAGTTCAACAATTACTCCCCTTGGTTTATTGTAATATTTAACTCTTTGTTCCAATTTATCTAACAATCACGAGCTGATATAATACTGTCACGAGTGAAATGTAACAATCTTTCTGTATTACACATGAATTATGAATTTTAAGGCGTGCTCTTTAACAAGTAATATTCATTGAGGTTTCAAATTATTCTTTGTAGGTTTACGTTAGTGTAATAATTATTTAGAATAGGAAACATGGAAACATTATAATTAAATGGAATAATAGGCTTAATTTATACTTAGTGCTAACCAGCTGTGGAATATCTAGAAACAAAAGTTCTTTGAACAAGTAAACTCTGCTGGGTAATAATTATCAATAAGCTACTAATTATTTGTTCTGGAATTTAGTTCCAAATCAATGATGTATAAGGGTCTTAACTTTGCAGGGTATTTATTAAATATCGTAGAGTTTAATGTTATTCATAAATTCGTTCATAGACTCTCTATTATCGAAATATTCATTTTTGGCACCGAGTTTTTTTCTTAAAAATTTTCCGTTTCTCCTCTTTATCCTGTCAAAGTCACGCCAGTGACTTTTCACGTTAATTATTTTTATACATTTATTAGTAGGTCCAGTGATGAAAAAAGGAAGGACAGTAGCTCTAGTAAAAAATCTCTGTTATCCTGCATCCATCTAACTAGGTTTTTGAGAGGTATTTTCACCATCATCGATGTTTTTGTGCGTATAGACTACAAATATCAAACAAACTCAAGAATTTCTGAATATGTACTCTTTTATACGAGTAAAATTACTAAAATGTGTATCTAATGATAAACTATTCCAGTTACAAGAGGTTAAAAATAGAAAAACTCATTAAAAACTATACCGTTAGTCCAAGATGTCAGTGAAAAACACGCACACATTTTAACAATTTTCCATTAGTAATGATTTAATGCACATATTATCTAGAACTTGTAGTAAATTTACGTTAAATAAACGTTCGAATATAATCGAATAATTTATTTTACAAGATGTACGTTTTTTTGGTATCAAAATTAGTTAATATACCTTCCCTAGAGACTTGAAAAAATTGTTGTAACCATTACATTAGAACGTGTGGCCTTATGAAGTTAATTTAGCTGATTTAAAATCAATTGAAAGACAGGACCGTTCAAACTACAAATTAATTTCTTTTTATAACTACGTTATTTACACATAACTGAAGGAGTTAACATGTTTTTCATTTTTAAATGTAAAAATATTTATATCTTTTAAGGTTAACAAAAGTAACAAAAGATATTTTTTACATTTAAAATTAGAAATTTTGTTACATTTGAAAAATTAAAAACATGTTAATCCCTTCAGTTTGCTATGTGTAAAAAACATGGTTATAAGAAATTAAATTCGTACTTTGAACGGTTTTGTCGTTTAGTTCATTTAAAATCAGCTAAATTCACCATTTCATAAAGGCCGCACGTTCTAATGTAGTAGTTAAAAAATGTTTTCCTGTCTCAAAGGAAGGATTATTGACTAATTTTTATTATAAAATTGGGAAATAATTAACACACCAAAAACCGATTTCACCACCTTAAACTACAATTAGTACTTAGCAGGGGAAAAAATCAAGATAGATTTCTAACAAAAACTTTATAGACTGCAAAATATATTATATTAGGACTTACATTTAGTAATTTTAAAATTGTAAAAAGATTTATGTTCTTTTATTCTTATCTTAAACCACGAATTTACATATTCTTTACAGTTCCACTGCACACTCTGAATATTCATTGAGCAATTCACACTATAAATTATATGGAATACTTAAATTACCGAACAAGTCTAATATAAATGAAAATATGTCTAGAAGTACGCACGTAGTCCGACATTTTATTGGACATTCAAGTGTTCTATTTAACAAAACATGTATTTTACGTTGAATAATAATATACTATCATGCATATATGAATATGAAGTTATGACATTTACTGGTTCTGTTTGGCTTAATGCACGTGCACTATTCGCATATTTTAACATAAATTTATATATTATATTAAGGTATAACGCGTGAAACTTAAGTAAAGTGTTAGTTTTAATATTTAAAACACATTTTCATTATTCTCCATTTGGAACTGGAACCATTTTAGACTCCAGTAAGTTATTTTACTTCGTATTTCTTTCGTTTCTGGATATATCATTATTTTACTTCGCATTATTAATATTATACTTATAAATACTATGATCCTTACTAAATACATCTGGAGACATAATTAGTTTGCACAATTTAGTTCAATAAAGGGTCAGATAAACTGTTTTTTATTCAAGCACTAATTGTACTTTTACTGTAATTAATTATTGTGCTTAAATGATATTTAGTCACAAATTCAATTTGTTATACGTAACACATTTAGATAAGAAAGGTGGCAGATCAGAGAATTTTTAAGGTGCCCTCAGTTGTCAATGATAACTTTCATTTGTTTGGTTCAATATATGGTTTTGGTACAGACATTATTTGCTGAATTTTAACATAAGTTTTACGTAAATGGTTACTCAAATTATATTAAAACATACAACCCATTCCAATGTAATTAACTGCAGGTCTAGAATTTGTGTTAGACTCTTATTTTTCCAAATAGGATTTTACTGATTGTTACAAGCATTAATAATATGTTTTACTTAAATTACAATCACACATTTGTATATCTGATAACTTCTCAAATGTTATGGGTGTCAATCTTATTGTCTCTGTATTCCATGATCAGTGAAATGCTTGACTTTAATATAAAAGGCTGGTAACGATGGACTAGTCTTAATTTGAAATAGTTTTGTTGTAACAGCTGCCAATTTTTCTTGTAAACTATTTTGAATTGTATTCTCTATTATTTAAGAAGTATCCAACTCCGGACCAGAAATTCGTCTCAAGAAGTAAAAATGAATTATAAATAACTAGCACTAACTATGCTATAGTTAATTTAAACACTAAAGGTGTTAATCACCCTTATTTATACATTCGGTATTGTATATAATATACTTAAACTATATCAAATCTAATATGTCTACTACTGATATAGTTAAAATAAAAATCGTTTTGCTCTCAGAGATTTAGTCCATTTTGACACAAATACAGTGCCTTGGTGTTAGTGTTACGCATGCGCTCTAACAAGCTTTTGAGTGTGGCAAAGAGCAGAAAATGCAACTTTGTTGGTTCAAAGGCCTGAAATGCAGTTATTCCCCTCCAGCCTTGTTGTTACAACATGAGAGACAAGTTTGTACAGTAAATTAGTATAGCCAGTTTGTTTTAACTTATCTCTTTGATCCTTTAATTATTTAATTGTACTTACAATAAGTTAAACACTAAAATACTTGACGTAATTCATTAATTATAAAAAGATATACAAAACGTTAAAAAAAATAAATAATGGACATTACATCTACTACGTAACATTCATGTGACTAGTTCCTTATGTTTGACAAAATTACTTTCTTGGGTATTTTCTCATGAAGGGTATTGTCGTTTTAATGGTTTTATATTCACAAATAATATTAATACTACAAGTAAATATGTTTGTTAAACAGAATTATCATTTAAATTTACTTCTTAAACAAATGTTGACATTAAACAATGAAATCTCAAGACTGCTGAGATCAACTAATCAGGGATGTGTGTCTTGGGCCAACTAGGGATTGCCTTTGTGGCATACAGTAATTGTGATAGATCAGCAAGAGATATGAAGTCCCAAGAGCTAAGCACTGTGTGATTACACTCAGAACCGCTGGTTCTATTGAGGTCAACTAATCAGAAATGGATGTCTGAGGCAACTAGGATTGCCTTTGTGACATAAAGTAATTAACGATAGAGCAGCCAGGGCTGTGAAGTCCCAAGAGCTAACCACCGTGTGATTACACATAGATGTCCCAAGACTACTGAGATCAACTAATCAGAAATGGGTGTCTAGGGCAAGCTAGGGATAGCCTTTGTGGCATACAGTAATAAACTATAGAGCAGCCAGGGTTGAATGAATGAATAAATGTCTTTACTTAAAGGCAGAGTTAGGACTATTAAGCCCTCTCTTCTACTCAGCCTTGTATAAAACCATACAAACAATGTAAAAATATATTGTAAAACAAACCAAAACTAAAATTCAAACGAAACTTTATTTACAAATTGAAAACTACTAATTAAAGACGACAATATCAAATTTAAAAATAATTATAAACATGAAACTAATACAATTTAATATTTACTATAGTCAAACACTCTTATAAACTAAAAATAAAAAAACAAACAAATTACATTCATACAGACTCATTCACTCATATAATCCACCATGAAAACAGTGTCCCCAAACGCCCATCAAGCCCTCGAGGTCCGCAAAAATAGGTCCTTCAAGGGCTTGAAGGGCCCTAAAACCAGCTCTAACATCCATATTTATCAAGCTCTCAGGAAAGGAATTCCATGAACGAAAGAATGAAACCGTAAATGATTTATTGAGAAATATTGACTTATGATAGGGAATACACAGCTGAGAAGATCCATATCGAGTGGAACGAGATTGATCTGTGAACGAAATTGAAAACTATATAATTTGTACCTAGGTGAACCAGTTTTTAATACAGCATGCAGGAAAGTAAGAGTGTGATATTGTCGGAGTTCCTTAAGTTTAAGGAGAGATGAATAATGGAAGAAGGGTGTGACATGAGCATCACGCCTTAAATTGGAGATGAAACGAATACAGTAATTCTGTGCACGCTGTAATTTATCAGAGAAATCGACAGTAATGTAATTCATTAAAATGTTATAGCAGTTAAAGTATGGAAAAATCAGAATGCTAACTAACATGACTTTCATGTCAAGAGGTAAATAAGGAGCAAATCGCTTAAGACTGTGAATTCCAGAAAACGTTTTGTTATCAATCTCAACGTTTGTCTGACCCCACCACCCAAAGTTTTCATTTTCAACAGTCCTAAATTCTTCACTTTATCACTGTAATCATGATAATTATCTATTATCTCCAACTTAAGAGGCAATAGTTTAGTAAGTTTTAGGTATAAGTCTATAGAATCCAATAACGATAGTCTGAGTCTTGCTTTCGTTAAGTTTTAAACTATGTCTGTGAGCCCCAGAAATGTCGACATTATAATAGAATGTCGACATGTTAAATATAAGTAATGTCGACGTTAGTTTTATTAACTGTATTTTGAAAGTTTGAAATGGAAAAATGTTGATAATTCTGTAGATCGTAGACGAATAAGTGACAACGTGAGTGTTGTATGACAGTAGTTACGTCGTTAACGTACAGTGAAAACAGCAATGGATCCAAAACGGAGCCCTGGGACCTCCCTTGGGTGACAGGCTTATTGTTGTACGTCTTCACTCACTGACGGCGATTCGACCATTATAACTCAACCCAATCAATGTAACTCTTTGAGAAACCAACAGCCTTGAGTTTAAAAAGAAGGAGTGTGTGATAAACGCAGTTAGGTAATCACCCACTTGGATTGGAGTTCGCCTTTGAGAAGTCAAAAAGTGTTAAAACATTTCCCTGCTTCCTTTTATCCATCGCTGATCAAATGTCCTCTGTTATTTTAAGAAGGGAACTTACATGCTTTGATGAAGTCGGATATCAGATTGAGTATTTTAATTAATTTTTTTGTTTAATGTAAGAATATGGACAATTCTTTCAAGGCATTTAGACCGGGCGGGAATACTGATAGGCCTGTAGTCATAAGGTGTTGTGGGCAAAGTATTTTTCTGCTATGGAAGCACAATGGCGTTTTTCCAGTCACCTGGGAAAACTGATAGATTTAAAGACATGTTAAAGATTTATGTTATTACTGGAAGTGTAACTAAAAGTGAATCTTTGATAAATTTAATTGGAATAAATTTGTTTAAAAAAATAACAGAGACAAAATAATTTAAGACGATGAATTTTTAATATCTTATGATGTAGAATCTGTATATTCTAATATACCCATGGAGAAAACTATGAGAGTAATAATTGAAGATTAATTAAAATCAATAAAATTTGATAAGCCTACTATTGATGAATATATGTTACTAATACAGTTATGTATGAAATAAAATGCATTCCAATTATATTTCATTCTACAATTTGAATATGTGTGAATATGAAAATAATTCGTTCTACACACAATTAGAAGGCACAACCATGGGCAATCCTTTATCTCGTTTTGTAGCCAATATATTCATGAGCAATTGGAAACAGGAGCTAAAGGCAATTTGAATTATTACCCTAGAATATAGTAAGGTTATATAGATGACAATTTTTCAGTATTTATTAAAAACCAAAACCTTAATTATTTTATTTATGATATAAATTCATTATATTCAACCATTAAATTTACTCACGAAATGTAATCAAACAATTCTTTACAATGGTTAGACATTTTCATTTCAAGAAAAAAAAATAAGTCACTAAAAAATTATCTTGATACATTTGAAACGTGTTACATGAAATAGTATAAAAATATTTTGTGAATAACGAACCAGGAATTTTTCAGTTTTGTCCTTTCTTAAATTATTAATATTTAACTATAACAGCTGATTTATTTTATACTGTAATTGTTATTATAATTTACAAATTATATTTTTTATGTTTGTGTTGCCTCTTTTTTATTTTCCATTTTAAAGAGCTGTAGGAGTCCACTTATGTAACCCCAATGTACACCGCAGTCTGTGTTTGTCCTTTTAATAGAATTTTATTTGATAGTTCGAATGTAAAATTTCAATAATAATCACATAACCTATTTCAAAAGTGTTCATTTTATTATTTTTTGTATAGCAGTTGATGGTTTCAAATACATAAATTAATTACAATTACAAATCAATTAATACGATTACATTATCATTAAACCTTTAAAGACCACTAGTGTGGAGGCCTTGAGTTAGAAGTGAATGCCAGAAACCTTCCCGGGAGTGAACTCAAACACTTCTCAAAATTTCATTGCGACCCGATGAGTGGTTTAGTAAAGTATAAAGAGCAAACACACATTCATTAGTTTTTACATATATACAGGGTGTTTGAAAAGTGTGGAACAAAACTTCAGGAAATGATTAAATATGTAAAAATAAACAAAAAAATGTCCTATTCAGATGTTTCTTATCTCGCTTAGTTTGACGTCTGTCTGTAAGTGTATTTTTTTTAATGCAATCTCCTAAGCGGTATTAGCTATAGTTTTGAAACTTGACACGCGTATTGAAGCTACAGTACATTACCTAATATACTCTAAAAAAATATAAAATAATAATTTTACTCGTTTAAAAATGGTGGCCGTTTAAAAACGTAAATGCTAAATTTCATGAAAACCAAAGTAAAAATAAAAAAATGTTATGGTATTTAATATTTAGCTTTGCACATTGTAGAAGTAATTAGTCGGTATAATCACAGAAGCAAAACCTCAGGGCACATGTAGGTGAACCACTCAGTAGTTAACTTCAATATACATGCATCCGTTGACGTTTATATTTTACAAGTATACAATATGCTAATTAAGTCCAGAAAAGTACAGCTCAAAGTTAAATCTACCTGTGTGTTACATTTAAACTTTCATTATATGTATGTTCAAGTTTTCAGACCATGTACTTACCCTGAACCATGTACTAGCCTTACACTATGTACTTGCCATGAACTATGTACTTGAATTTAACCATGTACTTGCCATGAACCATGTACTTTCCTTGAACTATGTACTTGCCTTGAACTATGTACTTGAATTTAACCATGTACTTGCCATCAACCATGTACTTTCCTTGAACTATGTACTTGCCTTGCACCATGTACTTGCCTTGAACCATGTACTCGCCTTGAACCATGTACCAGCCTTGAACTATGTACTTGCCTTCAACCATGTACTTGCCTTGAACCATGTATTTACCTTGAACTATGTACTTGCCTTGAACTATGTACTTGCCTTTAACCATGTACTTGCCATGAACCATGTACTTGCCTTGAACCATGTACTTGCCTTGAACCTTGTACTTGCCTTGAACCATGTACATGCCTTGAACCATGTAGTTGCATTGAACCATGTAGTTTCCTTGAACCATGTAGTTGCCTTGAACCATGTACTTGCCTTGAACCATGTGCAAGGGAATCATATACTATAATTATTGTGAATATTTTATAATATTTCTCAATGTAAGACTTTGGTCTTTAATGGGACCCTATAATGTAATCTCCATTTTCAATTTAATATTTTATTTTCTATAAAAAACTAATATAAAAATGTTAACCTGTCTCTAATACTATAGTCAACGACCGTTTTAAGTGATTAGTTTAATTTAATGATCAAAATATAACAATTCGGTTAAATAAATATATGTTTATAATATCATATCTAAATGGAATGCTGTGTGATACTTCAAGTCAGTTATATAGGTATTAGGAGAATGTAAACAAAGTCTATGTGGTTTTTTTATGTGAATAACGACTTGAATTTTTCTTTGTGGTCTTAATTTTGTTCTGTTAATCGATTTTTTTTTTAATAACGAATAGTTTATTTTCATTACTTTTATATAGGGTTTACTTAATAAAATCATATATCAATGAATAATAGTAAATAAAATTAACTTTAACATTGTTAAATGATGTATGGAAACAATATCAACTTCATTATGTGAAAATGAATAAAGCTAACTATATACAGGCATTTTTATATAACTTGTTTCTAGCACACTAATTGGGTAGGGAAGAATTCTTATGTTCTAAGAAAAATAGTATTTAAAACAATATAAAATTTGGAGTTATAAAAAGTAAACGATATAGGTTGTTTGATTATATGCAGTTGAGTTCGATAAAAGGGTACATTTTGTCTTTAGGATATGTATATTTATTAAAGGATTACGACACAGTTTTTACTTGTATATATCGTATGGCTTCTACAGGCCAGCTGCCAAACAAACAAAAGATTAAAAATTAAACTAATATGGATCTCCCGTGACAGAGCCAAAGTCAGGTTTGGCAACTATTTTACAACTGGGTCTCGGATTGAATGAAGACGAGCTAATCCCCTGACAAGAGTACAATGAACAATAATTGACTACGTGATCCATAGTTTGAACTAACGCATAGTTAACAGCACGCATGTAGGAGAGGTTGATATACAGCTAAATAGGGCGGTAAGGGCCTGATGCAAGCTCTCTCCTTGGCTTCCAATGCTGAGTAACATAGCTCCCCCGGATATTTGATAACACAGTATTTATATTGCAAATAAGTGCATTGAAAATTATGTTAGCTATGTATTATTTTTGTTTCAAGTGTAGATATGCCTAATTCAAAACCTTAAGTAGTAGAAGCAAATCAGACTACATCAAGCGTTTCTTATAATTTTTATTTTACACATTTTATTATTTTTTGACATAAGCATTCTGCACTTGTATTTTATTGCATATTAATATTATTAATTTATTACAAACTATTAAAATATTAATAATGTGTATAAATTATATAGTCGTCATTATATATTCATATAAACTTGAAAAAATCTACTTATGAAGCTGTATACTCTAAAATGTACTAAATATTTACTCAAGTGTTAAAGCATGACGTAATGTATTTGAAGAGGTAAGGACTCATGTAAATAACATGTATGAATGTATGTGAGGAGGTAAGGACTCATGTAAATAACATGTATGAATGTATGTGAGGAGGTAAGGACTCATGTAAATAACATGTATGAATGTATGTGAGGAGGTAAGGACTCATGTAAATAACATGTATGAATGTATGTGAGGAGATAGGGACTCATGTAAATAATATTTATAAATGTATTTGAGGAGGTAAGGACTCATGTAAATAACATGTATGAATGTATGTGAGGAGGTAAGGACTCATGTAAATAACATGTATGAATGTATGTTAGGAGGTAAGGACTCATGTAAATAACATGTATGAATGTATGTGAGGAGGTAAGGACTCATGTAAATAACATGTATGAATGTATGTGAGGAGATAGGGACTCATGTAAATAACATTTATAAATGTATGTGAGGAGGTAAGGACTCATGTAAATAGCATGTATGAATGTATGTGAGGAGGTAAGGACTCATGTAAATAACATGTATGAATGTATGTGAGGAGGTAAGGACTCATGTAAATAACATGTATGAATGTATGTGAGGAGGTAAGGACTCATGTAAATAACATATATGAATGTATGTGCATATAAACGTGTACTTATGTAACTTATGTAAAACAGTTTGAATAAACAAATTCTTTTACTTCTCTCCATTCTAATTTTCACTTTCTTATCATTTTATTTACATAACATTTATCAATATTTCACTTATATTTTTGTAGAGACATAAAATATTAAGAAACCTGAATGCTAACATGAATTATTGAAGAGTAAACATTTGAAGTATAAATGTTCGTGACATTTGCTCGAGAAGGATTTTTGATAATCCTTTATGTGAAAATTTCAACAGGATGGATTACAAAGAATTATGGAATCTTATCCCTGGCAACATCGAGGTAGACTCACTCTCAACATAAGATGCTTGTTTGTTTACGTTATACATTTGATTTTAGGATTTCAAAAATCATCAAATTAATACATTTTTATGTATGTAAGATTTTAAAGGCCAGCCAATTGGAGTTGTAATCAATATGTGGATTATTGAAAAACACAAAAAAAGTTGATATAATTATCAACTAACTAGATTGTTAAATATAATCGACATTACATATAAACACGTATTTTGGTATTGGACCACGCACCCACCCACAAATGTGCCTTGAAGTAAATGTACAGAGAAATTGTGTCAAGGATATCATAATATTAAAGTTAAATGGGTTAATTAAAATCAACAAACTATAAACAAGATAACGCTATAGCACTTTGGTTCCATTATCAGTGCTTCTTCCAATTCTATGTATACACAATATAAAAGAAAACAAGATAATTCTTCCAACCAAACCATTCAAGAACATAGTTAGATAATGGGGTCAATATGGCAATTGCAGTTTTTGTTTATCTATTTGAAAATTAGAAGAAGTTTATATGTTTCTCACAAAATATAATTTGCTAATGAGACTTAAATGAACCAAATAAAATATTTTGTTTTAAAAACTAAAAAATGTACAGTAAATGATCATTCAACATGTATATAAAACCTACACAATCTGACCTGCCATCTAACTTCAGACAATACAAACTATCGGCCTTTCGTTATATGGTAAACAATATTGATGAAATTTCAATGAAATAGACAGTCTATAAATAAGAAATATGTGTGATAAAATTTTCGTGAGTAATAATGGTTACAAACCAATATTGTAAACATGGAAGGAAATATTGTGAGGAATAGAAAAAACTACTCCAAAAGAGCAAGTTGTAAATGTAAAAAATTTTAAGTACCGATTAACAAAGTCCTAAACTATGCGATAAATAATTATACAAATTACAAGTACCAATATACAATTTCTTCAACATGCAACAACACCTTCAAAATTTGAAGTAGCAAATCAAATCAAAAAGATACCATTTACAACAAATAATTTATTTACATAAATTAAATGTCCATATGATAACTCTTAACGTTAACAACTGGAAGACCATTGAAGATACGCTTTCAGAAAAACATACAAGCTCTCCGAGTCTGCATCACTACCACTTTGAAATCCACATTCACTTAGCACTTATTCTTAAAGACCACACCTGAACTATAACGAAATAAATACGAAAACTATACATTTTATGGAAGAAGCTTAAGCTGTTTATGCCCAAAAATAATTATAAATACGGTTTTGGCGCATTGAAAAAACCCAGTAAATTTACTCACACATATCAACTAACTACAACAATCCAATATTTTATAAAATATGATCTTTCAAAATAATGTTTACTGTTACTAACACATCCACATAAGGAAATCGTATTTACTAGAATCTTCTATTCATTGTTTTCAAATTACGTTTCGTTTGCAAGACTGCCCGACATTCGTACTTGTGCTGTCTGCTCTTACTTTCGTGGCCGTTGACTCGGACTCTGGTATGTCCGTAATTCCTGCTACCGGTCGTTATGGTTAGCCTGTTCGTTCTTCTTCTTCTTCTTCACACCAGGACAAATCCTCCTTCTGCTTCACTTTCTCGCTGTAGATGGCTGGCTGAATTCAACTAAAATTTAGGGTCCTCGAGTCGGACGTTGACCCTCAGCCTGCCGCCGGCGCACCACCTGCCTTTTAGACTCTGCTGGCCTGACCTGGGGACCTTGTGATATCCGATGGATTTTTCATCGTTTCTCCCACACTAGTTTCTATTCTATGGTCATTTCTTTCCATTTGTCCGTGGAGGCTGAACTGGGGGTTTGTGACAGTTCTGTGCAGTGTAAAAAAAGAAAAAAGCCTATATATTTATATATACGAGCCTCGTATATATATATATATATATATATATATATATATATATATATATATATATATATATATATATATATATATATATATATATATTTCTCATTAGGCCATATATTTTGAACATATTAAATTCTTAAAATAATAATAATTACTATTAGTATTAAATTATCTTTATAGCTTTATATTGCTCTCATTGTTTTCTAATGTTTATCAACTGTATTTTTAATTTATTTTTTTCTACTATTGAATTGTTATTTGTTTAGGCCTAGTTGTAAAGTTTTGTAGATGTAATTTTCTTTTGTGTAGCGTTTATTTCTTAGTGAATTTCTGATAAATCTGTACCGTGCTATATTTTATTTTTATTTTATTAATTTTAGATTTCAACCAAAGGGGATTGACTTAATACGTTTTTAATTTTTTCAATTATGAGCCACCTAGGAACACCAGCATACTTCCTAGATTTGATTGAATCATGGGTTGTGGGCTATATTGCAGGATGATTTGCATTTCTACTTTTTAAATTTTTAAAGTAAATTTATTTCTTTTTGTGTTATTTCTTTGTGTTATTTATTTTTGTCTTTAAATAATGTTATTTAGTTGACTATTTTTTATTTAGATTTTTTACTCACTGTCTTCAGAAATTGTTATTTTGAAGACATAATAACTGGTAACAATAATAACTGAAAACAATACTTTTTTGGTATTGCTGCATAAAGCCTCATCTGTTCTTTCTTAATATGTTGTATGTTGTTTTGCTGTATTGGTGTTTAAAATATTTGTTTTTTTTTTCATTCTGTGTTGTAATTTTGCAATTGTGGCCTTCTGCATGATTTTAATCATTTTTAAATAAATCGTCTTTTCCGCTAAGGTGCCGAGTTATGATTTAACCCTCCGAGTGCCTCCCGTGATCATATCTGGACCGTGTCTGGACTTGAGCCATCCCTCGGTACAGCGCGACTTCCTTCTTTTGGTGAGGTATGGGTCTCATCATGTTATTTTTGTATAATTATATTTTTATTGTTACACTTTAAAGTGACTAAAAAGTCAAACATGTCATAATTTCATAATTTCATATAAAAACAAACAGTTTTGAAGTGTATACAGTGATGACATTGTGTAAATATATGAAACGTATTCAATATATCATAAAGTATGGTTATTTATGCAAAACACGGTTGTCATGTTTTTACTATATTTTAAAACCTTTAAAAAGTTACGTAAAGTAAAGAAATATTGAAAATACTATTTCAGAGCGTTTACACATATTTTAATAACAAGATTTTTTGAGCTCAATTCATAAACAAAAAATGTATGGCTAATTTAAAATGACAAGTTGTATAGGTAGTACAAAGCAGGTGAATACGATGTAAGAGCTTATTACGAGAGCATTAGACCATTGGAATGTTTATAATCGATATGACCTCTACTTCCAATATGAATTCACCACCTTGTATACTACCTAAATAATCCCTCTTTAAAGGTTTAGTATTTCGATGTCCATTTTTTATTCGATCTTTCGGCTGTTTAATTTTTTTATGCAGTCAATAAATAGCTCATGGATTTAAGAAACACAAAAAGAAAAATATCATGGGATTCAATCCAGAGACCTCACTCGTCGTGTTTTTATGACCAATCAACTTATTTATTATCTAAGTATGTTCTTGTTATTTTGCTTCCACATGTCATTCCACTTTGGAGAAAGGACACAAAAAAATTTTCACTTCCAGTTTCCTTGTTTCCTTTAATGTACATTAAAGAGCTGCCGTGAAAATCAATAAATCTAAACATTATTATACTCTAGCTTATTCGAACTGCAACTTTTACTCAAATTTAGGGCCCAAAGTATTCCTAATGGCATAATATTATTAGTAAAATATAGTTTTGTTTCTTCGTAAAAGCCTAGTCTTATTGTTATAAATTTCTCCTTACTTACATATGATTATGTTGTTGTAATATTTCTTTCTATAGAAGTAAATCCAAAGTAATAAAATCTATCTTATTATATTTCATAATGCTGCAAAATTTTGTTAAAAAACTTAATAGCAATAAAATGTTAATGACACACTTAAATAATAATATATAGCTTATACATACATATGTATGTAGTAGACACTAATTTACAAGTATGTTATATTTTTATTTTGTTTATGTTATTTAAAGTTTGTTTGTTTAGCAAGTTATATTTTGGTTTGTATTTAGATTTATACTGTTATTCAAATATTTTTTTCTCTAAGTGAGTTTTTGTCATTTTCTGTAATATGTTTGAAAATATGAGATTATACTGAAAAGTTAATCTCCCTTAGACTTATTTTGATTATTCGTATTTCAATGAGGCAACGTTAGGGTTCGTTTAATTTACAAATATATTGTTGAAGCTGGGTATTGAGGAGTGCAGATATTTTGTGATGGATCAAATTGGGTGCACTGTTTCTAAATGCATATGTTTATCTCCTTAATACTGTTCCTTGGATGTTAACTGGATGAGACCGGATTGTATAGTTCTTTGAGATACACAAATGCTAATTATGTGTTAGTTAAATATGTAAAAATCTCTTAAAGAAACATGTTGTGTGATGACCTGTGCAATGTCAGGTATTAGACTAGAAAATTCGATTACTTTTGATTGCTTATGGCATATTTTTAGCATCTGACAATAACACTTGTTCCGAACCAGAAATAACCATAATGGGTTTATTGTGGTGATTGAAATGGGTGACAGGGAACGATAAAATAGAAAAGCTGAAAAATTGTAGTGAGAAAACCAATCTGTGGCCGACGGAGTTATGCTCGGTTGACAAGGGATGTCAGATTTACACTCTCCCGGGTTCAGCAAAGGCAACGACACAGCTGAGTCTTTAGGCAACGAGGGAGGGGATGATTTCGGTAACAAAGAAAGGTTTCATATATTTGCAAATACTTTAAACGAGTCTTACTTATCTCATAATAAACCTCATTTAAACGGGGTTTTCTATACAGTTGTCTTTTGAAAGTTTAAGTGGTGTTTTTATCATTCCAAGCTCGTTTCTTACTGGATATATAATTTAATTTTATAATATGAAACAAACACTACAGTATTTTTTTATTTTTTTTTTATTTTGTAAAACATTTTAATAGTTGTAACAAAATTAAAAAAAACATTTTACTGAAGTGTTTGTTTTATCTTATAACATTAAATAGTATTTTTATACTAAAGAAGATTTATAAATCGGAATATATAGGGTATTTAACGAAGTTGAATATTTTTGAATCAGTAGAACCTTAGAAACAGATTCTTAAATTAAGAAAAAAGTAAATCCCACCTAAGCGATCCCAAAACTAACAATTTCTTATATTCAGACGTGTACTTTCCTGGTTTACAAAATTAGCCAAAAAAATAACTTTAATATCTGATGTTAAGATAAAATCTTTACTAAATAAATTGAATCAACTTTCCCTCTTATTAAAAATCAGAACATAATACGCTATCCAACAATTTTTTTTTTTTTTTTAATACTGTAGTAAATGAAAACATTTAATTATTCCCCCCATATTGATTATCGTCATATTTTTACATATTGACATATAGTTACATATACCTTGAGGACAGACAATTTGTAATAAATTCAGTAGGTACAAATAGTTAAGAAAAATATACAGAGTATGGTTAGTGCAAGTTAACAAATTAATTAATAAATTATTTAAAAAACGATCATGAATGTACGTTAGTATATTTTATACATACTTAGAATTGCATTACAGGTTACTTGTTGGATAGCAATAGTTTTGTATACTAAATTAATGTTATGCTAAAATAAAGGTAACAATATATTTATAAAACCATAAAAAGGAAAGAATAAGGAATATTCCACTATCATTTTCAACACTTTAGCGTCTTATATTTGTTAATATAGGCCTAATTTTATTATTAAATAAAATATACGTAAGCAAATTTCTATATTTATTTGTTGTGTTCATCCATTTTTTCAGTTTGATTTATGATCATGATTTGAATAAGGGCATGACATACATATACTCAATAATTTTTCATAAGTGATTTAAATACATGTCCTACTAATCTCAGGATATCGATATTACTAAGGATTGTGGTACAGAGGCCAACAATGCACGTGGAATTCCCGGCATGGGATTGCATTATAAAGAGATTACGTAGAGATATTATAGTTTTAGGAGTATTAAGTTATAAATATTTAATGGTATTTGCAACAAAAACTGAAGTTATCCCGTAATGTGTCAAGAGGAGTAAGGTAAAGAAGTGAGGAGAAGAAAAGTGACAAATGACTTCAAGTGAAGTGAGGTTCCATGTCCTGTATATGACATTCATTAGACTGGCGTGACTGAAGTGCAGTTCACACTTCAAGTTGTCAAGTTTTATGTTTAAGTTTGTTTTACATAAATACAAATATTTAATGCGCATTTCAATTAAATATATTTGTAATTTAGTTTTATTGGTCCAATTATAAGTAGGACTGTTCGTACTTAGAGATAAATCTTTAAACCCTATTATAAAAATTATCTATATTCTTTAAGAACGTATATAAAGGAATCAAATTATTTTCATACAACTCTTTTACGTACATTTATGTTCAAACGTTTCTATAGTCATCCACTTCATGGTGGAAAACACCTACAATGTTCATTATAATAGGAATAACTATTTGCAGAAATATTTTGTAAATTCATTGTTATAAAATCTCTCCAATGCAAAAATTATGACTAATAAATCAAATTACGAAGAAATAAAATTGAATACTCTATTTTAGAAACATTTCAAAATATATAAAGACGGACGTAGACGATGAAATCATGAACCGTTGACGTTTGTTTAGCATCCAACATTTGTTAGACAAATCGGACAATGTCTTAGAACTATCATATATATTATGTATGAAGGTTTAAAATAATAATTAAATTCTTGATTAATTTTAAGTATGTAATAATTGCAAATAATTTACTTGACTAAACTATTTATCTCTTACATTATTTAATTCTTCACTATAAAGGAACTATCTTTAAAGAACTAATTAAAAGACACATTAAGTTAAGTGGATTTCGGTTATTTCTCATTGGTAATTCTTTCAGTTTAATATTTACCAGTCACAAGAAATGTCCTTTCTTTTCAGTTACATAATATATATATATATACACAGCATGTCTTTAATGAGTGGACATATTTCAGGAACATTACAATGTGCGAAATATCAAGCAAATATTTACCACAAAGGTATGTCCTAAATTGCTTCTCCTCCCAGTTATTCACACTGTTTTTGACTATACTAAATCATTTATATGTGTACAACGACACAACCGATTGACTAGAAATGTTTTACATAGATGTGGCACACACAAAAATTAAATCTTTACTGTATCCATTTCAATTACTTTTTTTAAGTGAAGTGACCTAAAATCCGTATATATTTATGAAATTCTCTATAAATATTATTTTCTGCCTGTTTACATTCCAATCTAATTGTTTAACGTTTTAAAAATGTTATTTTTTTAGTATTTTATTTTTTTAAGCTTTTAGTTTTCTGCAAATTGAAATCTTAAAAAGGTTTCAGGTTAAAAAAAAGGTTAAAAAGGTTGGAGCCCTTGGTTTAGTGAGATGTCATAAATTTAGAGATAAACAACCACCCGTTTGTCAGTGGAATTGTATTCCACACAACACTTGAATTGAAGAAGAATCAGCTGACATTTATACACTGTTGGTAAATGGAAGCTGTAATCACAAAAAAATCGGAATTTTAAAATGTATGATGAAATACACGTAGGTTTTTATAATTAGTAATTATAGGTATTACGTAAGTTCAAAATGCAATCCATGAACAACTTTTTTCATGTGGACTGTTTATAAATTTCTGAATAAACCAGTAGCTAATATAAGCTGTATGAGCTTGGTAGTTAATAGGACCAAGTGCTTGGGCCTTATACAGTACATGACAAGGAAAAAAGTATCTGTTTTGATACTTTCCATATTGTAGGGATTGATCTGTAATGTCCCATCCCTCTCCTTAGTACTTACATCAGGTTCTACACCAACACGTTGTAGCTCTGAAACTCAACAGTTCTAATCACTTATTTTGGAGAGGACCTTCCTTCCTGTAAGGACTATCCTACATAAACTCAAATATATTTGTATTTTAGATATATATTGTCTTAAGTCCTCATCATAAGAGTTATAATTGTACTTCCACACATAAAGGGCAGAAAACAGTAGGTAGGGACAAGAAGGCCCTACCTATGGTGACTTTGTATACAACTTTCTACCTTTATATGGTCTTATATCACGCACACTAGCGAAATCCAAATCTCTTAGTAAAGAGTCAGAATAGAAGAAAGATTGGAACACTAAAACTGTTAAATGCATATTTACCTGTTGTTTAATCAGTAATTGAATGACTCACATTGATTATAAGAAAAAATACATTTTTCAAGTGATAATTTTTTTTTATTTATCCTAGTTTTAGTTATAAAATGATGATTATTTACTTTCTCACTCAACACACTATTCTTTTACGATTTAATTCATCTACAGAGAATTACGTAAAATAACATAAGAACAAATAAACCGGCAAGGGTTTGTTTTCACGATAGAAAAATACATCGTGTCAAAAATACAATGAGTTTGAATTTGTGTGTAAATTGTGATCAAAATTCAATTTCAGTTCAGAGTAAGCAGGCCATAAAGCCTGTAATCCCAGAGCTCGAGCTATCCACATCCTCATATACCGATCATCAATCAACTGGCCCTAGTGTTGTAATTCCTATGATGTGCGCTACAAGAAATCCCTTGGATCCCAACAGTCATCAGTGAGGAACGATGGTGCTGGTAGTTTCACGTTTTATAGAGGGAGCCACTACGACAATATATTTGCGCATACTGTAATTTAATAGAATAAAAGGTATTTATTAGAGAATATACAAATAAAATTATATTCTGGTTGAGGTGTTGATTGATGTAGGGCAGTTACCAAGGTTGAAGGTTCAAGTAGAGCTTTTATTGATGTAGGGTGGTTACCAAGGTCGAAGACTCAAGCGGAGCGTTGATTGGTGTAAGTCGGTGACTAAGGTTGAAGGTTTCATCACATCATTGATTGATGTAGGACAGTTACCAAGGTCGAAGACTCAAGCAGAGTGTTGATTGATGTAGGACAGTTACCAAGGTCAAAGACTCAAGCAGAGCGTTTATTGATGTAGGGTGGTGACTAAAGGTCGAAGGTTCAAGCAGAGCGTTAATTGATGTAGAGTGGTTATCAAGATCAAAGACTCAAGCAGAGCGTTGTTTTATGTAGGACGGTTACTAAGGTCGAAGGTACAAGCAGAGCATTGATTGGTGTAGGGTGGTTATTAAGGTCGAAGACTCAAGCAGAGCGTTAATTGATGTAGGGTGCTTACTAAGGTCGAAGTTTCGAGTAGAGAGTTGATTGATGTAGGACAATTACCAAGGTCGAAGACTCAAGCAGAGCGTTAATTGATGTAGGGTGGTTACTAAGGTCGAAGTTTCGAGTAGAGAGTTGATTGATGTAGGACAATTACCAAGGTCGAAGACTCAAGCAGAGCGTTAATTGATGTAGGGTGGTTACTAAGGTCGAAGGTTCAAGCAGAGCGTTGATTAGTGTAGGGCGGTTACTAAGGTCGAAGACTCAAGCAGAGCGTTAATTGATGTAGGGTGGTTACTAAGGTCGAAGTTTCGAGTAGAGCGTTGATTGATGTAGGACAGTTACCAAGGTCGAAGACTCAAGCAGAGCATTAATTGATGTAGGGTGGTTACTAAGGTCGAAGTTTCGAGTAGAGCGTTAGTTGTAACGTATCGTGTAAGAGCATGAAAATGATTGATAAGTTTGTTTTTTTTTTTAACAAAATAATTTGGATAGAGTCTACATACTCGTAATTACTAATTACAATTAACCGTATTTTATATGCTCATAGTAAGTAATAATATTATTTAAGTGAATTTGAAGATAATTTAGATGTAGTATTATTCGTCTAATCATTATTAACGGGAAAAATATAGTTTTGCTTCGTTTAAAATAAATAGTTTGTATTTAATATTATACTATTTTACTTTGTCAAACAATTCAGGTCAACTCTTCAGGTTATTTAACTTTGTTACAATAATTTCATTTTAATCAACATTAATGAACTAAACCAAATTCCATTTTTGCTTTAGGTAATTTTTAAATCGCCATCCATCAATTATTTTCACCCACTCGATTATACGGTGCTTACATAAGTTGCCAATTATTTAGAAACTTCATAGCTATCAACCGTATTGTACCTTTAAATCAACCACTGTTACTATATTTAGCCCTCTATGTATTTCATATTTTTAATATTTAGAAGATTTTATTTACAAATAACCTTTCATTGAATGGATTACCTTTTAGTGGCCAAAATTTCCTTGTATCTTAAACCAATCCAAAATGAAGGCACGCTACTTAATAAGGTTAATTTAAAGTCACTGTTACTAGGAAAAGCCACTATTACAAAGTCTCAATGTATAAATTTATCAGTGAATTAAAATTAAATACAATCTTCCCTATATCCCAATATCTTAAACCCTCTAAGGTTATATATGTATTTGACAACCTACAGTCAGGTGGGATTTAAAACATTCATGCAATAAGAACATCTATTACAATTAATATTTCCTGAATAAAGTTTGTAGCTTTTAATTGTTCAAATAAGAAATTATAGCAATCAGTTGTTTTGACAAAATGATGAAAATGGGTTTTATTGGACGATTTATATGAATAAAAATAAATATACCATCATATTATAAATATGTATTCTGCACGAAAACTGCGTATTCAATTAGACCATGTATTGTGATAAGAATATTTTTCCGAAATTCATATCACAAAGCACCTTCAAGACGAATGATCGTGAGTGAGTTCCGGCCTACTATGTTTGTCAGCGAATGAGCTATAGTGAGGGTGGGAGAAGAAATATACATTCTCAAAAGGCTAAATGTGTTTGTGCGGCCTCTTAATTCAGTATTCTAAAATGTGTTAAAATAAACTACCTTTAAAATATTTAAAGTGACATACTTTCTACGTCAATAAGAGACACGAACCAAAGAGGGGTTGATTTTTAAATGTCATTTCCGTTACAGCTTCCATCTGTGCCGTCAAACCATCTCTAGATGACTATTATACAAGTTTACAAAGGCATTAAAGTTAACAATACAAAAAGAAATAAAAAACATGGGGAATGACATTAGATGGTTGGTCCACTGTCTTTAGAAGTCTGAGTTCAAACCGAAAATTCTTTTTTGTAAACTCTCTAAGTTTGTAGTTAAATAACGTTACAATATTTAAAACATTTCAAATTCAAAATATTTATTTGTAGTAGACAATTTTCACAATTGTATTACAAAGGTCAAATATGTATATATATATATATATATATATATATATATATATATATATATATAAAGTAACTGTAAGTGTAAATTTAAGTTATTCCAATTAAAATAGCAAATATTTATGTACTAAAATCTAAAATAATAAATGTAATCTTTATTCTTAATCCTTATTATTCAACTATTAAGAATTCCTCTACAGATTAAAAAGCTCCATCCAATAAAAAGTGTTGCAGGGAGGCTTTAAATATCTTTAAATTTTGTTGTGATTTTATATTATTTGGCAGTTTATTGAATAATTTTGGCCCCATATTTTGGGGAAGGGAAGCTGTTAGTTCTAATCTATGGGAAGTTTGCCTGTGTTGATCAACTTCCCTTCGTATTATATTTAAGCGTGTTTGAGCGATTTGAAAATTTATTTTAATGCTAAGAAACCTTCATAAATAGAGCTACTAAACGAACCAGTTTTAAATTTTTCTAAAAATGAAATACAACTTAATACAACTTAGGTTGCACTGGTTCATGTGTTTTCTTTTCACTCTTCCAACTCTACAGTCCTAACGTCAATGTGCATCACTACATATTTATCTCATACAGGTTTGCACTGTGACACCCCTAGAATTAATGTTATTGCTGAGAGGATATATTGATTATTCTTGTTTGTGTTGTTAAAAGAACACGGTTAATTGGTTGGTGTTCGTCTGAAAAGTTTTAGGAACATTAAAATGAATCAATAATTAATCAAACAAAAAAATTAGTGCTAATATACAATGTTTTAGAACTGGTATAATAAGTCTAAAGTATTTTTTTTACAACCATGTATGTTCATATTCCCTAAAAATATTGTTTAAAAATAAATGTTACTAGATACATGAAGTTAAACTAATTTTGTTTAGTGTAATGAATGTCTTTAACACCTACGAGTTTATGTCATTCAGTATCTGCCACTATATGTACTGTCACTAATAAGCACATCACTTTATTGCCACTGCAGACTGGCACCTGAAGTTTGATCTGGTAGGATCTCGTACTTCATTCAAACACTTTCTAGCTCCGCCTGGAGGGACTTGTCTAGGGGTTTCCAGATAGGCCGAGCAACCGGAATGGCCTGTTACACCCCACCGTGGAAAGAGAGGGATGCGCTCTTGATAACTGGCATGCTAAGTAATAACATCTTTAAACGTATTGTGTAGCCAGATAATCATGAAAAAGCAAATATTTCGTATTTATTTAAATCATTGCTAGAATAATCGTTCTTCGTTAAGGAACAATTCGACAAGAACGAGAATAGACCGTAAAAATATAGACTTTTTGTAAAGACGAGCTCCAACGAACAATTGTTATGTTGAAATCAAGCTAAGTTTGAAGTAAGATTAATTATTAACGACTCAATTCTTGCGTTAAAAAAACCACGACACATGTTGTAATTACTGAGTATCAGCTTCAAATAGTTCTCTATCTTCTTTCTGTTAGTTGGAGAGTGAGATCCATGAGCCATCTACTATGTATTTCTCCTTAGTATTGGTGTGCCGTCTACATCTTCGTTTTAGTTTAGAGAGTGAGTTACATAAGTCGTCTATATACCCAATTATGTCATTGAACAATAGTTCGTAGAATATGAATATTTTCTTGAAAACTATACTGCCAGAGACAAAATAATATACTTATATAGGCCTAAAACAATTAATGCTAAAAGCTATCCTTATAACTATAACACTGTTTAAATACCTGGCAGTATATCATTAAATTAACATAAGTGAGTCAAGATAAATCCCAGCTCTCTTATTTTGTATGTAAATAATTGTTAAAGGGCAGAAGTTTTTCTTAAGTGAAATTGTTATATTTGGAATGCTCCCAATGGTTTCATGCTAACTGAGTGTAGAGGAAAGTTGCCCCTGATGTCACATAAGCAGTGGACATGGAGTAAATTTACATAAATGTCCCCATTCCCAAGAGTTATTTGCTTATAGAAGCTAATAACAAATACTGTATTTTGGATTTTCAACTACTACTGCTTTACTTGCTGGACATACCTCAACCGTAATACTAATATTATGTTGATTTAATAGCCAAAAGTAATTTTGTGATTTTGTCGATAACTGTAAATGTTCAATTGACAAAAAACACAAACCTTAAAAGCACATTTTATTCCAAATTCTGGATATACAACGTTTATGAAAACTATTGCAAACTGTCAATTTTTATCAATCACAATGAAAATTTCATTGATCGGCTTATTTTATGCCTTGAAGAGACACTAAAACGGATTTTTATTTCCGAGTGAAAGCCAGTGACATTATTCAAAGTACTCCGTTTACAGCAAGGTTGTTTGAGTACCCCAACACTACCGGAAAAATAGAGGACTTATGTATAAGAATGGCCCATCTGAAACAAAGATATGAGATTAGACTAACACTACAGGGAATATAGACGACTTATGTATCTCAATGTCCAATCTGAAACAAAGATGTGAGATTAGACTAACACTACAGGGAATATAGACGACTTATGTATATCAATGTCCAATCTGAAACAAAGATGTGAGATTAGACTAACACTACAGGGAATATAGACTACTTATGTATCTCAATCTCGCATCTGAAACAAAGATGTGAGATTAAACTAACACTAAGGAAATGCAAACGACTTCTGTATCTCAAAGTTATATCTGAAAAAAAGATGTGAGATTACACTAACACTACAGGGAACTCAGATGACTTATGTATCCTAATATGTATCTCAACTTATGTATCTGAATCAAACATGTGAGAGTCATAACATTACGGGAATATAGATGACTTATGGATCTCACATCATAATCAACACTGATGATATTACGGGACTAATCCTATCAAAGCGCATTAATAGGAAAACGTTTGTAAATTATTGTGAAGTTTCTAAGCAATATTGTTGTATCGGACAGTATTATGGGGTTTTAATGTGTCGTTGTGGTGGTATTGAAACATTAAAGGCATAACAAATGCAATGTTTAAAATCACAAAAAAAGAACTTTATTTCAAATTTTAAAATGAGCATTCTGACATAGGTTGAACTAAACAAAATATGGTGCACTTTAAAATATGGTGGTAAAATTTTAAGAAAAACAAAAAATTTCAAGAACATAACATACTATATCATTATGTTCTTTAATTTTTTACTATGTGGAACCTACCATTGAAAATTGATATATGGAGACCAAATGAATTATGTTGTTGGTTCTGTGATGTAAGATAATTAAGTAATTTATAAATTTTTATTTATTTAAAGTTTACAAGGTGTTACAAATGCGTGACCTTGCCATTATTGGCAAGGCTTTTCGGCAATAACCACAATATGGAACGTATGATTATAATATTTAATAAGAGTAATACAATTTAATTTAAGTTGTATACAATATATGGGTGGTTTAGGGCAGGCACTTATTCAGTATCTTAGATATAGGCAACTTTAAAAATTTACGACTTATTTACCTTGGTAGCAAGCTTCAATAGATACAATAATCTAAACAATAATGAAACAACAAACAGCAATTGTAAAAATATGAACAAAAACATAACAAATAAATCAACAATTAAAAATAAAGAAACAAAAACAAAAAAGTCACAGTATGAATAAATAAACAATAACAAATAAATAAGCAATAACAACCCATGTAATACTAAATTATACAATTCATTTTAAATATGTATATTTATAAACAGAAGATGGACAATTTGAGGGAGAACAACTGCTAGCATACAATTCTATATAAAAAAAAACATACCGTGTATTTTAGTGAAGTGAGGTGATTGAAAAATGAATATTGTGCTGTCAGAATTATAACCGGGTCCAGTATTGTTATATTACTATTTCAGGTAATATATATTACATGTTGTACAATAGGCCTAGGCCTAGTATTGTTGTATTACTATTTCAGGTAATATACATTACATGTTGTACAATAGGCCTAGGCCTAGTATTGTTGTATTACTATTTCAGGTAATATACATTACATGTTGTACAATAGGCCTAGACCTAGTATTGTTGTATTACTATTTCAGGTAATATACATTACATGTTGTACAATAGGCCTAGGCCTAGTATTGTTGTATTACTATTTCAGGTAATATACATTACATGTTGTACAATAGGCCTAGGCCTAGTATTGTTGTATTACTATTTCAGGTAATATACAGTACATTTTGTACAATAGGTCTAGGCCTAGTGAGCCATATGTAAACATTCTTTTAAATGAACTATAACTCGTTAATTCTTCAATTTCGTTAGATAATAAGTTGAATATATAACGAAATTTATAATTAGGCAGTCTCTGGCCATACACAGTGTTTGGTATAGGGGTGATATATTTAATTATGTTCTTTGTATTGAAGTTCTTTCTGCGAATCGTTTTATACTCTTTATTATCAAAGTATTTAGTAATTATTTTGAATACAGAATCCCTTAGGTTTCAATTGATCCGCAAAACTATATTGTTCAAATTCAGCTAGCTTTACCCTCAATTATCTGCCATGCAGGGGCCTTAAACATCTATACTGAAGCTTAGTTATTATATTTATATGACTTTTTGCTGCTGGTCCCCATCTGATATGTGATGCGATTCCATATATAATATGTGATTAAAAAAGTGCTCTGTAAATAATTAGTTTTACTGGTTCTGAGACTTTTTGCCGGAGCTTATTCGTCATAGAAGTACAAGGGCATGGTTTGTTATGTAATGCTGTTACATGTTCATTCCACTAAAGTTTGTTATCAATAATTAGGCTTATGTATTTAGTTTTTCACATTGAATTTTTCGTGGTTGTAAAGACAATCGCACTTATGCTATTTAATATCTATATTTCGTTCTGAAATTTGTTATGTTCTTAGGGCATATATGCATAAGACAGGTTTTCTGTGTATTAATTAATAATCCCTTATCATGTTCCCACTTTGAGGATATTCTGAAGTCCTCTTTCATTAGTCTCTCTGCAGAAGTTAAGTCCCTGTGCTGAGGTACCAAGATAACATCATTAGTAAAGGCAACTATTTCGCAGTTGTATATTTTATTTGTTCATATACTACCGTTCTGTGTTGCCCACTACGGTAGCTATCTCTGCCTCTTGTATTATAATTATGTATGTAAATGTCCCTTTTCAGGTTGCATTTGGACTTACAATATAGAATTGTTTCTAGAATATTCAAGCAAGGCAGAGTCAACAGCTTGAGTTGTTTGAACCTTGGTTTTCACGACTTTCTGCTCTTTAAATTTATAATAATTTGGACTGCCTTCTTTTGGAGTCTGAACACCCTCAGAATTTACTATTGACAGTACTGCCCCAAATCATCAGTCAATAGGAAAGGTGAGGGTTAATGATACCATAATATGCCGTCATCAGTCTATGAAGAGGGCAGTATTTAGAGAGAGCCCTCAGTACATAAATGCCTGAGGATAATTTAAAGCAGACACTATTTATATGGTCATTCCATGTCAAACCTCTGTCAAGGTATATGCCAAGGAATTTGATGGACAGTACTTCTTCTAGCACAGAATCCACAAGTAACACTGAGGGGCTACTTCCAAAATCGGCGGGTCAAACAAAAGTTGATAACCTGTGATTTATTTTAGTTTGTTTTAAGGTTCAACATATCAAAATGCTGAGCACAACTATTTAAATCTACGTACACGTTTAATTCTAGATTTTCTTTACAGTTTTCACTAAAGCAAAGAGACGTTTCATTGGCATATTGGACGATTTGACCATGCTGCAGTGATTAACCAATATCATTGACATAGATTAAGAATAAAAGTGGGCTGAGTATTGCTGGGGGACGCCAAAACGCATCTGTTTTGATGTGGACAGTTTATTTGAAATATGAACTTGCTGAGATCGATGGTTCAAAAATGAATTCAACCAAAGTTGTGAAACAATATCTCTGATCTGATACCATACGTCTCAAGTGTTTGAAGCAGTATACTGTGGTCAACGCAGTCGAAAGCCTTTGAAAGGTCCAGGAATACACCTAGGGTGTGCCTGCAGCCTTTAACACCCCTGGCAATTTTGTCGACAAGGCTCACAACTGCTTTTGTAGTCGATTTACCTTTCCTAAAACCAAACTTATTTGGTGAAAACATATTGTGTTTTTCAAAGAAGTTCACCATCCGTGACAAAAAAATTCTCTCGAATTGTTTCTCGAGTAAAATAGAAATAGGCCTAAAATTGTCAATCGAATGGAAGTCTTCTTTTTAAATATTGAAGTTACTTTAGCTACCTTAAGAGAATTTGGAAAAGTTCCATTTAAAAAGGAAAGATGGACTAAAATTGTGTATGGGCTAAAATCTGCTGATAGCATTTCTTAATGAGCCATATCGGGAGATAGTTAATATAATTGTATTATTTTGGATGGATTTGATGGATCAAAGAAGCCAATTCATCTTATGTAACAAGGGCTAACGCCATTGAGGCTAGTGGGCTTCAACCACAGAAAGGAGATGAGGGTGACTGTCCCACTATGGGCCCTTGATGAGCTACAGTAGAAAAAAACTGGTTGAACTCATCCACCACTCGAGCATCATCAGTTATGAACTCGTCACTAATCTTTAGTTATCTCTTTGTTTGTGTTTTTATTCTTTTTTTGGAATAAATTATGTTCCAGGTCGTTTTAGAAACATTCCGTGAACTTAAAATATCTTTGTTGATTTCAAAAGCCTTGGTAGCATTTATCACGTTATTGTATATTTTCTTGTATTTTTTCACAAATAATTTGTAGTTAACATTATTTGTACATTTTAATAGTTCTGTGTAAGAATTTAGTTTCTCTCTCGAAACGAAAATTCCACGAGTAATCCAAGGCCTACTCTTGGACTGAATACACGATTTGATTTCTTTAATTGGGCAGCACAAATTTACGTGATACGAAAAACATTGTTCAAATGCAACATAATTATTTTTGATGGAGTTGCTGTAATTTAGAAATTGCCAATTTCCTTTAGCTAATGAAGAGTTGAGAAGAGTTATATTTGCGGGCCTAGTGTATCTTATCTTACGGCGGATAGGAGGTTCCTTTTCTGGGTAGAGCCCGCTGATAACGGCCTCCAGGCCATAACGGTCGCTAACAGCTGTGTTGACCACCTTTCCTCGCAGGTGGATGTCAAACTAATTAACAGCTTGCTTTAAGAAATGAAAATTGCTCCAAATTCAAAAATATTTAGGACCCGCTTGAGGGGTGTACTGTTGGCCCAGGTGTTTTACAGCGTGGGGGAGTTCCTAGCACACGAGTGGGAGACCAACTTAATTAGCTAGACATATACCGTTCACTTTGTGGGTGTTACAAACACTGTAGATTGTTTTGTGTGAATACCCCACCTGTATGTATGTTTGTATGTAATTGTTGTAATGAATGAATGACTTAGATAGGGCCTTAGGTTAATTTTATTTTAACTGACTATTTGGTGTTTGCGATACAATGTTTATAAAATTGTCTATGCAATAAAGGATTTATTATTATAAAAAAGTAAATAAATTACAAAGATGCAACATTACGTTTTTGTTTGTTAATTTTTCTGTGTTGTGGTATTGACCCTCCTACTCATCCATACACGTTCAGAGGATTCTCTATGTCCATACAAGTAAAATTGCCATTGTAAGTGTATGGGTGGGTGGGTGGGTGGGTCAGTCCTCCCTACCTTAAAGTAGGTTAAGGATTTAGGTTAAAGTACAAAGTAAAGGGTAAATCTGATTATTGAATTTAAGCTGTAATATTAGTTTGTAAATATTATGATTTTTTTGTAGCTCTAATACAAACTTAGTAAATATTTAGATATACAATAAATTATTAAGATTTTAGGTATCAATTAGTGGTTGCTCGAATGGACTTGAGGATTGAGGGTCGACGTGTTGGCTTACCGCAAGACCGTCACGTTTAGTAGTTGGACAAGTAAAGTAATTAAAACACATATTGAAGTATTAACCCTTAACTAACAGTTAACTAAACAATCTTATCAAACCTATATTATTCATGAACCAGTTAGCTATAATCAATAATTTAAGGAAGAGACGTCATTTAGTTGTTGTATATTTCAATTAGATATAGTTTGTAACAACGTTATACAGTACATTTATTTCTCAGTAAAATCAATAATGAACTCACCAACCAAACTTACAAACTGATTCAATACGCTCTTAATCACCCATTGTATTTCTAATATATGTAGAGTATATTTAATTGAAAAATGCATAAGAAGCGATACCTATTAATATTAAATTAAATGAACACTAATATTACAATTCTGTATAAATATTGAAGTATTAAGTTGAGTAGTATAGCTTTATTTAAATATACAGCTGTTTACTCAGTTTATGCTTGATATAATTTTTTTGTCATGACATAAAGCTCCCAGTATTACAAAAAATTGCCGCGTAATGATTGATGTGTTTTTTTACATCATTATAACACGACATATCACAAAAGAAACTGATAGTAATATTATATTATAAATTGTATTAGAAGATATTATATTTACCTTAAATGTAACCCTAAATAACTTGATATACTGACCTTGATATATATATATATATATATATATATATATATATATATATATATATATATATATATATGTATATAGACAATGTTTTATATTTATGTATATATTTTTATTTAGAAATTAATACTTCATCTAACTGTAGTTACAATTTTAAATCAGTCAATTCTTGCGGAGTATATTTGTCTTTATTTTACATATCTTAGAGATTTCTTGAAAAATATTTGTATTGAAAAATGATTCCTTCATTTTATTATTAACAACCTCAATGTTCGTTTTATTTATATAACCTAATTTAAAGATCTCAAACTAACATTTTGGGCAAATACCGGAAAATTATTTAACTATTTTAGTATAATTAAAAGAATATGTTACCTTAAGAATATTATGTTGATTTTATTACATATACTCAACACTAACAACGTTGTATATATATAAATAATGCATAGTTAAAATTAACTATAATTTGCATTATAACATTAATAAAGGTTCTACACTCAATAAATAATGATCACATTATAGCAAATTATACCCATTTGCAATATTTAATAATAAAAGCCCCTTTCGTACATAACTAGTACAAATTAATTTCATTAAAATAAAATATATTCTGATTAAAATTATATATATTTCACTCATATTTAAAATCAATAAATAATATTCAAATTCATAATAATTTATATATATTTTTTATAAATTATTTCAGGTTTTCACGTCTACCCCACGTAACACGTAAGCCCACTATACAGTACTTCATGTGACATATAAAATATGTCCTTGATGTACAAAATATTATGTGTTTTAATTTTAAATATGCCAAGTGTTTGTATAACGCTGTTGGTACAGGTAAAGGCTTTCCAATATTCGTAGAAACATTTGTATTGTATTTATTATGAAGCAAGTGTTCTGATAATACTTTTAACCGTTTGTTTTGGCATATTTTTTTAACAACAAATGTTCCAGTTTATTATCATTCCATTTATCAATGGTACAACTCTATTGATACAAGGTTGTTCTGTACCTGTTTGTCATTTCAACTGAACAAACTTCATTTGTGAGAGTTGATGATGTTTTCCTACTGTTTCGAACTTGCTCATAAAAAAATAATAAAATTCAAAGAATGAGATATCATATTAAATTTACGACATTTATGATACTATTTCTATAATATCTTGACTACAATACCTCTAAAAATATATTTAACATAATATATTAATTTTATAACCTTATAATATTACGTTAAAATTATACTACAATATTTAACCTGAAATACCCACAGATGTTTTGTGGACAACCTGTATCACAACACCTCTTTGTTATAGATAAAGAGCCTGGTTACTGCTTTTAACATTTCAAATAGTTTTCTTTTATGCAGTTTTTAAAAGATGTGATTACATTAATTTTGAAAAGCTATGTCTGTGCTGGTGGACAAAAATGAAACAGATGACTTAAATTGTTATTTTGGCCAAATTTATTTTTAAAAGTGATAATATTTAGTGACTGATACTAAAGTTTCATTAATTGTGATTTACAAATTATATTTGTTTTAAAACAAAATTGGCGTTAAACACAGTTTTTATTAACTGCTAAATGATACACATTCAATTATTAACTATACAACAAACAAGAATAGAAAAGATAACAAAAGTCCAATACCGAATGAAGTTAGGAGCAAACTACTCGCTGGAAGTAGAGTATTTTTCTTGAACGGAAAATATTTAACTGTTTTATGTCTGATGATAAAACATCTTTAGATTTGTTATAAACACGGCCTGAAAGCCTCAACTTCTTTAACTTTCAAAAGGATCTTCTGTTATAAGATGTCATAACAGATTACAAACTTTGTATAGACCAAAGCTTTTTTCCACTTAAAATCTTTACGAATGTTCTTAGTTCTTGCTGAAAGAAAAGTTTTGACATTCTCTCTCTTTGACTTGTATTTCAATTTATTAATTTGAAGTAACAGTCAGCAAGATACAGACTGTTCTATCTAAAACAACTATCAAAATTATTCATAAACAACGTTCCTAAGCTTAGTAGGCCTAATGTATTATTTCCTATAGATCCAATTATGATGATTCTTACTTTTAAATCTACAAACCAATTATTCTTTTCCCTTTGTATGTAACTCATATTTAAGTAAATTTAATCTTAAAGATGTCATTTCTTGATACTCTTCCAATATGTGAAATAACATAGCAATCTCAAGCAAGGATGTGTATAGACAAAATTTGAGAGATGTTACAATTAGTTTTCTTTAATATATAAATTAAAAAATATTTACTAGCCATGTATTTGGTTTGAAAAATAATCATATATTTCATTAATGATAGTAAAGAAAAGATTTATGTTATGATTTGTAATACTAGCCGCTCTAAATCTGTAATTCCTTCCAAAGGCATTAAATAGTAATGGGCTGAAAGTTCTTTGATGGATACATTTATTTCTGTAAATATCAAAATTAACACTTATACATAAAAGTAAAAATTACATATCAACGATATGGATTTTTATTCATTCTTTCTGCTACATTAACTTCTTACATCTACTATATATTTGTGTTATTTTTAATAAATGTACCGTAATATTGGACATGCAAAGTACCAAACTTAATTGTTTGTTTCTAAGTTAAAATATACCTAACTATTGTTATAGTAAGGCCACTAGGCGCGTTCACAAAGGTGACTTTAGGTGACAAGTGCCAAGTTAATAATCGATAGTGCTTCGTACTAGTGTGATAGAATCTAATATATGTTACAAAGCAGCCTTGAAGTATGTGCTTTTTAATGTTAACATAAGCCAAGAGGAAACTCATCAACAATAAAATAATTACTGTACAGTTTTTTAGCGGTTGTTTCAACTGGTTCAATCCTTTTATTCATGTGGTTGTTAAAGAGATGCCTTCATTAATCGCTTCAACTATCCATTGCTTATATCATTTTAAGTAGACATCAAAATTGATGGCATTGTTACTACTATTTACTATTAATGTACTTTTATCTTCACTCTGCATCATGTATGTGAATACTCTAAATATGGTTTTTTACTGTATTTTTCTAAATATAAATTGAGTTGGGTGCTACAGATAATATTTCATATATCATTAAATTATGCTAAGTCACTTCCAGTTTTTTATTGTTAAATCTCTGTTTCATAACATTCCTCTGCCTAGCTTTCAATACTACTTATATATTTATGGTAAACTGTAAAATAGATACGGTTTTGATAAGGTTAGATAAAAGCAATATAGTTTTCTTTAATATATTCTTTTATGCAATCGTAAATGTTAGTGATAAATTACTGATTAAATTCCGTTAGGACTTTACATATTTAAACCGATTAAAACTAATTATTTCAATAGTATAGGTAATGTAAAAATGTATTGTTATTTTGATTCCTGTTTATTTTACTAATTTTAATACCTTAATATATTACCATATTGCTCAAAACAACACCCTTTTAAACAATAAGAATATAGTTTTTAATAAGTAAAATATAATTGTAATGTCTGTAGGATTTCATCTCGTAAATTAATAAAATCTGTTGTACTTTTCCTCCGTATTTTAAGAGGTGACTATGATATTTATCACCATGTGGATTTCAGTAGACTGCTGGTAACAAAATTAACGGATTAGTTACAAGCATAACTTAAATCAACAATATAATTAAACCATATTTATCAAATATTGTTATGGTACTGTTATTTTCACAAGTTAGCTAGTAAATTAACAGCAAAGTGATTAGAATGTAATTTTAAAATAAATAGCCTTTCTCAAAGTTATAGACAAATGTGTAGTTTTCATAGGAAATTAACCTTTTAATTTTATATATATATATATATATATATAAAACGTTTGGTTTAGTAAAAGAAGTTTATAAATAGTCAAAATAAAATAGAAGTACTATTTTATTCTTAGAGCAACTTACCCTACACGTACAGTGCTATTGATCCACCCGCCCACCCATACATGTACAGTGGTAATGACCCACCCGCCCATCCCTACACGTAGAGTGGTACTGACCCACCCACCCGCTCCTACACGTACAGTGCTATTGACCCACCAGCCCACCCCTACACGTAAAGTGGGACTGACCCACCCGCCTGCCCCTACATGTGAGTGGTATTGACCCACCCGCCCGCTCCTACACGTACAGTGGTAATGTCCCACTCATACACGTACAGTGGTACTGTACTGTACAGTACAGTGGTACAGTGGTAAAAGTCTCAGATTAGGTATCTTACCTCTAGTTTGTAAAAATAAACTTTTATCTAGCCCGTGAATAATTGATAAATGTGTTTTTGAAGAAAAAGTTGTGTTAAAAGTGTTATCCTTATAGGTGATAAAAAAATTATATAAATACCTATTGTCGGATTCAAAAAGCAATGTACTCGAGTTTGAACCTATGCTATAAAGTTAATTAATACTCATCCGATTTCATTGTGTTGTACAAAAAAATTTATTTAATTCTATTCTACATAATATCTTTAACTTTTGAAGACTAAGTTTTTTGTATAGCGGATAGAATACAAAAAAAATTTTAGCACTTTTGGAATAAAGCTCAACTTCAAACATTTCTAAAACATAAAATACTAATGATAAGTCAGAGAACCTTTAACCACATGTGAATAAGATTGTTATTTGTAGTCTATTTAAATTTAGAATTTGTACTCGTTTAAAAAGTGTCTGTTCTATATTTTGTAAACCCTTGCAATCTTAAAAGTGGCTGATCATACAAACTTCCAAAACGGTTCGAAAATACCGGAATAAAAAATAAAGTAAGATTATAAAATAGTAAGTGTGATAACAAAATCTTGCGATTTATATCACATGATAATTAAACAGTAATCCATGTGCGGTCATGTGTAAACGAAACGCCCGGCTCAGCACTTCAAAACCAGTTTCAACTGAGCATTGTGGCATTGCCGAATCGTGTGTCTTGAAGTATTTAAACAGTGCACGAAAGGTTTATTACTATGAAAGTATTGCACAATTAATAAAACATGTTCTATCTTAATTTTAACCATTTCCATCACATTTCCTCATGTGAGCTTTGGACCTTCAACGACAAATTTAAAAAAATGTTTTAGCTCTAAAGATATTGTCAAATTAAAAAATAAAATATTTACAATTTTGTAAATTTCACATATTGTAACAAGCTGAATGCAACGTGAAAATGAGAGCCACCCATTATATTGGTGATTTTCAGTATGTACTAATCACATTTCTAGCAACTGTGAGTGATTCATCAGCCATTAGCAGTAACATGTCTAACAGCCATTCATGCAGGGGTGGAAGACCAGCTGCATGTCGTGGCAACACCGCGTCAGGTAACTCGGTTGGTCGCGCGAGTTACGACACATTAATGTCTGTTGAATTATCATGTGATATAAGACCACAAGAACTTTGTTATCGCACTTACCGTGTTATAATCGTACTTTATTTTTAATCCGGTATTTTTGAACCGTTTTAAAGGTTGTATGATAAGCTATTTTCAAGTTTGCAAGGGTTTACAAAAATTACAACAGAAAATTTCTTAAAAAAGTAAAAGTTCTAGAATTTGGATAGACTTAAAAAAAAACAACTTTCTTCGTATGTGGTTAACGTTTTATTGACTCATCTTTAGTAGTTTTGTTTTAGAAATGTTTGGAGTTGAGCTTTATTCCAAAGTGCCAAATGTTCTTGTGTTGTTGTATTCTACAAGCTATAAAAAGTCTTAATATCTTCAAAAAAAGATGAAAGGTATATGGTATTTCGTCAGGTTAAAAAAGCTGAATTTTGGTGTACAACACAACGAAATTTAATGAGTATTTACTTTGTATCAGAGGTTCAAACTCAAGTACATTGCTTTTTGTATCCGACAGTAGTATTAGCTGAAGTAAAAATAGTTATTGTAATACTGTATAGAAAAATGAATGTATTTGCCTAAAGTTATGAATTATAATAAAGTGAACTAAGTTCAATTACATATGCCAGTATTACGTCTTAAGACTGCATGTACATAATGTAAACTTAATAGTAAAATTTACATTATGTTTACTAAGTAAAAAAGTTTTTGTATGACCTAGTAAAGAAATTATTTAAATTTCCTAATATTTAGTCCTCCTAATAGGAGTTTTTTTATCATTTGTATTTAATATATAGCTGTTATAACTATAGAGAATTATTAGATGTATTGGAAGAAAGAATTAAAACGTTTTTTATTTATGTAAAAGGTAAATCAAAGATCTAATTTAATATGTATTACATGAATGAACAAATATGTCCTCAAAGGTTTCCCCAGTGCTATGTATACAAGAAGTGACAAGGGAAAGTTTATATAATGTCAGTTCTATCAGAATGTTTCATTTTTGTTATGATTTTACTGTTGTTTTCTGTACATTTCTAATTGCTTTTTAAGTAATACAATGGGTGGTGCCATTTAAGGCAAATGTAATTATTTCATGATTGATATGGGATAAATATAATTACAAATGAAAGAAACATTTAGATCACATAACATTTCTTTACAACACAAAAATATATTCCTCGTCTAATCCAAACAATTTAAAAGAATAATTATCCTCTTGGTAAAGTTGTCTCTAGCTATAAGTAATAAGTCAATGATACAGCTTAGCATGTGGTATGGTTCCTTTTTAATTCCCTGTATATGATTGTTAAGAGTCTGCAGAGGCTAACGACCATGTTGGTTTTAATGCCATAAGAAAAATGTTATTTTTAAACCGGACATACGATCACGCGTATCCAAACCAAACATATTTTTAAACGGTTATTTTCCAAACAAATTGCATTTGATAAAGATTGAAATTGAACCTTGCTTTTCAAACCTCTAATTATTTTTATAGAAAAATATACAACAAATATTTAGTTTAAATAACAAAATGTATTTTCACTTATTTTTCAAAACAAGGTGTATGTATTTAAAATATCAAAAGCAAACCCATTACACAATATTATAACGTTTTAAATAATACCTCACACTCAACTTTTGGTCAATGAACAACGAAAAAAATATGGATTCACAAATAACATAGTTCTTATGGGATTCAAACCAACATAGCCGACAGCCTCTGCAGACTCTTAAGATACCATAGTAAATTTTGTTGTATAATACCTTTCAATACCATCGGTAAACAACGGTATCAACTATTTTCTGCAATAATAATTTAATTTTAGTTGAACTATAATGTATGAGTAAAAATGTGCTGTGTAAAGTAATTATATATGTAAGTAACATTACCTAAATTTGCCAACCTCAGGCCGATTTGTTAAGAGATAGAACTTTGTAGATGAAAGATGATTAGGTTGTAGTTCAATTGATATGATAGTTTTTATATTTATTTTCATGAATATTGTTTTCACTAGCTAAAAAAGTGAATTTGGTATTTCTAAAAGAGTAAACAAGGATATCTACAGGGTACGAAAGTGTTCGTTTAAGTCCACATACAAATGTTTATAACAATTATATTTCATAAAAAAATAATAGTTTTTTAATTAGCATAATACGTGTTGGTATATATACAGTACAAGTAAACGTCACACAACACAAATTTATTACAATATAAGCACAAAATGCACAAATATTATGGTGATCGATTTCGGTGAACCACGCTCACCTTCCTCAGACCAGAGGGATTCACAAAAGAATGGATAACGGTGTTCAACAACTCAATTTATAGGCCTATGATCACGTGACCCCATTGGCTGGAATCGTCAAAATGGCGGTTCAAATCTGCGCCTACTTACAATGTATCAAATATATTGTCCAATATTTTGACTTCTGCTTTGAACCTTGAAAATAAATATACCGTTAAGATCAGTATTAACTTTGTCGATAAGGTCAATCATGTAAAATTGTGTAATAGGACTAAGTTAGCCTCATTTGACATATGTAATCTGTATACTAATATTCCAGTTGATGAAGTGATTAACTTAGTTAAAAAAAACTTGTAGAACAACAATATGAAAAAATGTATGTAAATCAAATTTTAAAGTTGCTCAAAACTATCTCGAAACAAAATTACTTCCGTTTCAATAACAAATTTTACTTAAAAACTATGGTTTAGCTATGGGTAGTCCACTGTCAGCCATATTGTCAGAAGTTTATTTACAGCATCATGAAGACTCCATTTTAGATAAATTAAAAAATGAATATGATATCATATTTTACACCCGTTATGTCGATGATATTCTGGTTTTATTTAATGAGAAATCATGTAATGCCTTAGATAATATATTAAATATACTTAATTGTCACCACCAGAAACTTAATTTTACCAGTGAACTTGAATCTATGAATGAAATTAACTTTTTGGATCAAAAAATGATTCGTGATCATAGCAAACTTTCATATAGAATTTTCAGAAAACCTATAGAAACCAATTGTACAATAAATAACAGTTCTGTCCATCCCCCGTCTCACAAAACAGCAGGCTTCAGAAGTATGTATGTTGTATAGGGCGTATTCAATACCATTAAGTGTTGCAGATATAAAACAGGAAATAAATGTAATAAAATCAATAGCTGTTGCAAATGGATACAAGGCATCAATAATTGAGGAAATTGGAATTAGAATAAAAAAGAAAATAGAAAATAAAATTCGAGACGAAAAACGAACAACACTTAAAAAAGAAAAATCAGATAAATAACAAAATAAGTATGTATCCCTCAATTACAACGGACCATTTACACAAAGAGTTGGTAATAGATTTAAGAAATTCAATTTTTCAGTAGCTTTTAAGACTTGTAATACTATGTCCAACATTTTACAACCGAATATTGAAAGTGAAGTGAATATTCAATAATTCAGGAATATATAGGATTAACTGTAATGATTGTAATATGTTTTACATAGGTCAGACTGTCAATTTTAGCAAAAGATATAAAAACCATGTCTCTGCTTTTAAAAATGAGAAACCTGAAAGATCTAATGTAACTAAACACCTTCTGAATTGTAGCCACAGTTTGAATAAAATAGATGAAAATGTAGATATTCTAAAAGTTTGTAAGAAGGGTCGTAACATGAATGCTTGGGAAGAGTTATTTATTTTTAAAGAAAAATGTAAGGATCGTGATAAATTAATGAATTAAAAGGTTATTTTTGATTCCGAAATAGTTTTTAATAATGTATTTTCAGCGAATAAAAGAAGAGAAGTAACAGACAATAGGAATAACCAATAATATCACAGCAGCCGCCATTTTGACGATTCCTGCCAATGGGGTCACGTGATCATAGGCCTATAAATTGAGTTGTTGAACACCGTTATCCATTCTTTTGTGAATCCCTCTGGTCTGAGGAAGGTGAGCATGGTTCACCGAAATCGATCACCATAATATTTGTGCATTTTGTGCTTGTATTGTAATATATTTGTACATTTTGTGCTTTTATTGTAATAAATTTGTGTTGTGTAACGTTTACTTGTACTGTATATATACCAACACATATTATGCTAATTAAAAAACTATTATTTTTTTATGAAATATAATTGTTATAAACATTTGTATGTGGACTTAAACGAACACTTTCGTACCTTGTAGATATCCTTGTTTACTCTTTAAGAAATACCAGATTCACTTTTTTAGCTAGTGAAAACAATATTCATGAAGATAAATATAAAAACTATCATATAAATTGAACTACAACCTATTCATCTTTTATCTACAAAGTTCTATCTTTTAACAAATCGGCCTGAGGTTGGCAAATTTAAGTAATGTTACTTAAATATAATTACTTTACACAGCACATTTTTACTCATACATTATAGTTCAACTAAAATTAAATTATTATTGCAGAAAATAGTTGATACCGTTGTTTAGTGATGGTATTGAAAGGTATTATACAACAAAATTGACTATGGTATCTTAAGAGTCTGCAGAGGCTGTCGGCCATGTTGGTTTGAATCCCATAAGAACTATGTTATTTGTGAATCCATATTTTTTTCGTTGTTCATTGACCAAAAGTTGAGTGTGAGGTGTTATTTAAAACGTTATAATATTGCGTAATGGGTTTGCTTTTGATATTTTAAATACATACACCTTGTTTTGAAAAATAAGTGAAAATAAATTTTTATATTTAAAGTAAATATTTGTTATATATTTTTCTATAAAAATAATTAGGAATTTGAAATGCAAGGTTCAATTTCAATCTTTATCAAATGCAATTTGTTTGGAAAATAACCGTTTAAAAATATGTTTGGTTTGGATACGCGTGATCGTATGTCCGGTTTAAAAATAACATTTTTCTTGCGGCATTAAAACCAACATGGTCGTTAGCCTCTGCAGACTCTTAACAATCATATACAGGGAATTAAAAAGGAATAATACCACATGCTAAGCTGTATCATTGACTTATTACTTGTAGCTAGAGACAGCTTTACCAATAAAATAATTATCCTTTTAAATTGTTTAGATTTGATGAAGAATATATTTTTGTGTTGTAAAGAAATGTTATGTGATCTAAATGTTTCTTTCATTTGTAATTATATTTATCCCATATTAGTCATGAAATAATTATATTTTCCTTAAATGGCACTTCACCCATTGTATTACTTAAAAAGCAATTAGAAATGTACATAAAATAACAGTAAAATCATAAACAAAAATGAAACATTCTGATAGAACTGACATTATACAAACTTTCCCTTGTCACTTCTTGTATACATAGCACTGGGGAAACCTTTGAGGACATATTTGTTCATTCATGTAATACATATTAAATTAGATCTTTGATTTACCTTTTACATAAATCAAAAACGTTTTTATTCTTTCTTCCAATACATCTAATAATTCTCTATAGTTATAACAGCTATATATTAAATACAAATGATAAAAAAACTCCTATTAGGAGGACTAAATATTAGGAAATTTAAATAATTTCTTTACTAGGTCATACAAAAACTTTTTTACTTAGTAAACATAATGTAAACTTTACTATTAAGTTTACATTATGTACATGCAGTCTTAAGACGTAATACTGGCATATGTAATTGAACTTAATTCACTTTATTATAATTCATAACTTTAGGCAAATACATTCATTTTTCTATACAGTATTACAATAACTATTTTTACTTCAGCTAATACTACTGTCGGATACAAAAAGCAATGTACTTGAGTTTGAACCTCTGATACAAAGTAAATACTCATTAAATTTCGTTGTGTTGTACACCAAAATTCAGCTTATTTAACCTGACGAAATACCATATACCTTTCATCTTTTTTTGAAGATATTAAGACTTTTTATAGCTTGTAGAATACAAAAACACAAGAACATTTGGCACTTTGGAATAAAGCTCAACTCCAAACATTTCTAAAACAAAACTACTAAAGATGAGTCAATAAAACGTAACCACATATGAAGAAAGTTGTTTTTTTAAGTCTTTCCAAATTCTAGAATTTTTACTTTTTTAAGGAATTTTCTGTTGTAATTTTTGTAAACCCTTGCAAACTTAAAAACAGCTGATCATACAACCTTCAAAACGGTTCAAAAATACCGGATTAAAAATAAAGTACGATTATAAAATGGTAAGTGCGATAAAAAGTTCTTGTGGTCTTATATCACATGATAATTCAACAGACATTATTGTGTCGTAACTCGCGCGAGAGGCCGAGTCACTGGACGCGGTGTTGCCACGTCATACAGCTGGCCTTCAACCCCGTATTAGGGGACTTATTTAGCTATGAATTACAGGTAGGCATGTTAGTTACTGCTAATGGCTGATGAATCACTCACAGTTGCTAGAAATGTGATTATTACATACTGAAAATCACCAATATAATGGGTGGCTCTCATTTTCACGTTGCATTCAGCTTGTTACATGTGAAATTTACAAAATTGTAAATATTTTATTTTTAATTTGACAATATTTTTATTTTTTAAATTTGTCCTTGACGGTCCAAAGCTCACATGAGGAAATGTGATAGAAATGGTTTAAATTAAGATAGAACATGATTTATTAATTGTTCAATACTGTCACAGTAATAAACCTTTCGTGCACTGTTTAAATACTTCAAGACACACGATTCGGCAATGCCGCAATGCTCAGTTGAAACTGGTTTTGAAGTGCTGAGCCGGGCGTTTCGTTTACACATGACCACACATGGATTACTGTTCAATTATCATGTGATATAAATCGCAATATTTTGTTATCACACACTACCCTCTGATTGAGTACGAACATAATATCCCACCCATGTGGCCACCGACCTCAAAATTATTCATCGATTAATCTACCAATGAAGAACACTCTAAACATAAGTATGATAACAGTTAAGCATTACATAATACCTTAACATATAAATACATAACATAAATAAAAATTCTCTTCATGTACTTGTTTTTATATTTTTTAGTTACGATGTATGGTATCATCTCAACCAATCATATTATGATTCATTATGTTATAACACCAACCATCTTTCTAAACGCCAACCACCGTGCGACATTATTTTGCTTTATAACTACTAATACCCATATGTCTTACGACGGAAACTTGATTGGTAAGTTCACTTCAATAGTGTGTGTCACAACGAAAGATGCCATAAATGTTTTTTATTTTTATTTTTCATTTTATGATCAGAAAAATAAGTCTATACTTTTATATATTCGATGCCATTACATTTAATATTTAGTATCTATAAGTATAAAATAATGAAGTTCGTGCATAGGCCGGATTATTTTAAAATATCGAACTATATCACCAAGATATACTTAAAACTATGATGGACCATTTGCAGCTTTAACATGACTCATATAATATGGAAAATTTTTAATTTACAAAACTGTACTTGTGCACAGTTACTTAAAACAAATGTGTTATGCAAACGATTGTGTTAAGAAAAATCAACACCCCTAGTTAATTTATTTATTTGGAAGTCCTTGTACAATTTCACCACAAAATTATCACCCATGTTTGAGGGGATAGGTTTATTGTATTTGGAATTGGATCTGTATAGGGCTTAATGCAGCTATACATCGTTTGGTGGCAACATGCCCAACAATGAGTTAAGGCTAGTGGAGTCAAAAGTAAATTCTGGTAAATTTCATTAAATGTCCATTTTTGGTAATGTTTCATATACATGTTTATATATATATACACATACACATAATAGAAATTTACCTTGTAAAACTTGAAAAGAACAAAACAAACCACCTACCATTTATTATTAATACATATTTTTGTCAGATTTTCCAATTATAAAATAATAATTTATATCAATGTTCAATACAAATAAATTAAACTATTCCACTTGCTGGTACCCATCTTTCTGAATTTGTTAATTTAGTAGTACTTTCACCAAACCATAATAACTATACCATGCATTACTATTGACATTTGACAGTAAATAAAGATGTAATATACATCAGAATGTAGTTTTTCTTTTATTATTTATTTTGAAACCATTAATTTATACACACTGTATTTAAAGTAACATTGTTCTGCATGGTAACAATATGGTTAATAATCTCTCTAAAATGTAAACAAAATATTCCTTATTATTCTAACACACGTGGAAACTGAATGGATAAAAAATGCTTTATTGATAATAATTCTAAATAGTTACAAGTAGAATTTGACAGTAAATATGTGATTGTTAATTAAAATACAAAGTTTCTATAGTATTTTATAAATGTTTCGTCAATTACACTCTAAAAACCAAATATATCAGACTATTTATCTAATTATTGCACTAACAAACAAATTAACTGGTATATATACATGATATAGACATTTCATGTATCCATTTTATTATAACCAATCTAGAACGGGTAAAGTACTCTATTTTTTTAGTTAAAACGTACCTTATATTTACAATGTAACTTATTTAATTTATTAATAATTCTAAATAAAAATCTCAGTTTAGTACTTTATTTGTTGTATTGAGAGGACAATAACTAGATATAAAGGAACACGTAACTAATTTAGAACATAAAAATGTCTTGACATACGATTCATCCATTTCAACCATAGTGTTTTTAAGCACCTAAATATTGTTTAAAGTGTAGATACATGAAGGTAGATGTAAAGGATAAATTTGTATTAAAAATAGGTTAATACAGTTATAATTTTCTAGCAATAAGAAAATAAAAATATTTAAAACAAATGATACAGTATAAATATTATATATATATATATATATATATATATACAGGGCTGGGCAAAAGTCTGGAGACGGGTTAAAATCTTTGAACCGTCACCGTTTTGTAACGGATAAAAATTTTTAAAAGCTGTTTGCAGCATAATTCTTTAATTGACCAGACCTTTTGAATGATGTGCATATCAATGCATGATCCTATGCTTATATTAAAAGTGTTCTAGCAGGACACCGAATGCATGTAACTATATGTTTCATGAAGTTACAAAACTTAGTAATATTAGTTTTTGAGTTATTGTTGAGTAGTTTGTGTACAGTAATCATGTGTGAAGTTTTGATTACAATATAATTCAGCCATTCTTGAAATTGCACATAAGATAAATATTGAAACCATTTTGTTTTGCAATGGACAATATTTACAAAAAATGGATGTTTAATTTGTGGCATGCTGTTCTATCAATTAAGACCTTTAAAATGGCACGCACATCAACCGATGCACCTATGCTTACATTTAAAATTATTTTCGGTCTCCTTGTGGGCCGAGCCCCATTGGAGTTAGAGAGTCAGTAACATCGTTAGTAAAATAGTTTTTAGTTTCCAATTTAATTGGTTAAGTTTTAATCCTCTAGCCCAATTAACCATAAAACTATAAAAACGTATCCAGAATTTTGCCCAACCCCGTATATATATATATATATATATATATATATATATATATATATATATATATATATATATATATATATATATATATATATATATATGCAGGGGACAGTTATATATATTTACTTATATAACTGTTGTGATGGTGTACGGTCATGCAACATTTGATTTACATTATATGTCAGTTCTCACTATCCATTTTCAAGTTCTGATCTATTAGTACTTATAGATTATTCAAACACATAATATATTTGTTTTTTACATGTTTTAAGCGTTGTGGTTATTTATATGACGACTCATTCTTGTTGTTACAACATTGAGCTGGATACGAGAATCCAATTACTTTCAAATATGATAGTTTGAAAACATGTGTTAATATTTTGTTGTAAAACATTGTTACTCCAAATGTTGCAAGAGAATTAGTGATAATTTATCGCAAATCATTAACATACGAGTTCGTAGTTCCCCTTTATTTTGTTCACTTATAATGAATAAGTGAACAAAAACTTCCCTCTTTAATGGAAATAATTGAAAATAATATTAATTCATTTTTCAACTCTATGTTAAATGGAGAAATATTAAACTGACTTATATAATTGAAATATTCAGATAGGTTAAATGTAATTATACCTATAAGTACTTGGTGCTTTTCTGTCTCATCTAGACAGAACAAGAGCATATATAGAAAACTACCAACCTAGCTGAAATTCTCATTAACCTTCAAAACCGAACAGACCATTGAATAGGTTAAGAAATATAAACATGATTAGTACATAGTTAATATAAGTTATTTTTTAAGCAAGAATTATATATAAATATCATTTTAATTCTTGAAGAAGACAATTTGATGTTCTACTCCCGTTTTAATATAGCATTGTTACAACTACGTTCTTGTATTGGTGATCAAGGTTTATACACCAGGACTTTTTACGACGGTATAAAAGTTAGAGGCCTGTTTTGCTGAATACGCCAATGAAAGTTTTCCGCTTTATATGTTACATGTGTTTCCTCTCCAGCTTTGAGTCCACATAATCCAAAATATTCATATAATACATGAACAACCATGGATTGCCTCAAGGTTAAATAAAATTAAAATATCCGCAGTCATTGCTTCTTTTACAAGAAAAGTTATTCTAAAAATTTAGTTATATTCATAAGATATTTAGTCGAATATTAGCAGGTTTGTAAATCATCATGTATATACAATGGTTTCTTACAATTCATTTTCTGTCAAATAAAATGATTTTCCCTACAAATAATCCACTCACAAAATGAGGCTCTAATATGCACTAAGTTATGGATGATAGTCACAAACAACCTGATAACGCAGAGTAGGAATAATGTACAGTACTAATATTATACACTTTAAATTACACAATTCTGTATTTAGTAGCCAAACCTTTTATTACTGAAATTGAAATTAAATATACAATTTTAGTAAGGGATATGTAAAAGCAATGTATTTGGTTGAGTAAAAATATAACTGGATGTAAATATACACTTAACTGTACAACAGGAATCACAGAGGGTATTCCTCACAAGTATGGGTGGGCGAGATGGACATATAACTGTACGTGTATGGGTAGGTGGGAGGTCTATAACAACTGTACGTGTATGGGCTAGGGGAAATATATCACCACTATACGTGTATTGGTGGGTGGGAGGTTTTTATGTTGTATGAAGGGTGTTATAAACCGTTATGGCATAATTGAAACATTTATGACGTCTCGAAAATTATTACTTTTGTATTAACACTAAACATGTTACTTTAAAAAGACGTGTTAGTGTACATAAAACTTAGTAAAACGGAATTTCATAGCCTTATTTCTTGTATTGAGCCATGAATAACTAAAAACGAATTGAATTTACAGTTCTGAATCATAATTTTAGGTAGATTTCCATGTAAACATATATGAGTATCCACACAATATCTTATTTAAAGTTTAATTCCAGAAGTTAAGTATGGTCCACTCTATATCCTGGGATCATAACCAAGTGTTACGCTAGCTGTAACTTGATAATGAATGTTATCACATTAAAGTTTGTACATTTTTTCCGTAACTTGTACTAGTAAAACATACAAAGAGTGGTATTGATCCACCCGCACACCCACACAGGTAAAGTGGTATTTACCCACCCGCCCACCCACACAGGTACAGTGGTATTGATCCACCCACCCAAACACGTGCAGTGGTATTGACCCACCCGCCCACCCACACCCATACAGTGGTATTGACCCACCCACACACGTACAGTGGTATTGAATCACCCTCCCACCCATACACGAACAGTGGTATTGACCCACCCGCCCACCCATACACGAGAACAGTGGTATTGATCCACCCGCCTACCCATACACGTATAGTGGTATTGACCCACCCACCCACCCATACACGTACAGTGGTATTGATATAGACCTCAAAACTATATTTGGTGGTATTGATATAGTTTTAAATCACCCTGTACTATAATGGGATATATTATACATAGAGTATATTTATACTGATTCAAATAAATGTAGCTCTAATCTCATTCCATTTTAACAAACTTTTTAAACTTTATTCGAGTTTATATTTATACTTTTTCAGCCTTCATTAGTCATATCTTTATTAATAATTAAAATTGATCGATTAGTTTCTGCTGCTTCTTTAATTTATTTAATTTCATAGTTTCATATTTATTTGTATTGATCCAAAAGGTATTTTATTGAAATGGTAAACACATGACAACATATAGATATATATATATAATTTAAAAATTATTTGCTTGGCATTATTATAAATCTCTTGGTGATAAGACATAAAACGCGTGCAAATCTATTTCCGAATATGTTTCACTCCAAATGACAGAGTATTAAATTTTACTGTCATAAATATATTTACTATATTATTATAAATCTAATAGATTATTATCTCACATTTTAGCAGCCAAAGCTATAAAAACTATAAATTATCATTGCCCTATTGTAAAAAAGAACCATTAAACACAATCTAACTAAATGAAACTTCATTTAAAAAAAAGCTACTTTTTATCGTCAGTAACTGACCTCAAGGAAGATAATTTATCACACCTCAGTTTAATAGAAACATCTAAAATTAATTAAAATTTTTGTAAATAAATTCTTCTTTTTTCTCTTATTATTTGTTAATTTATAGCATCAAAAGAAAAACATCGTCTCGTACGGTTTTAAAGATGCTTTCAAAGTTCTTGATAAGAAGAGTCCTTTCCGAAGAGGGCTATAAAAGAGGAAGTTGGGAAGTTAAACAAGTAAAAGAAAGCCGATACGGACTTTCCAAACACTTAATGAGTTTTATTTACAGATTTGCTTACAACGTATCTTATAAACAAATTCAAACTCATTCTATGGTTTTCAATCTTATTAATTCATTCTATCTATTATAGTAAAAATGTGATACTACTGATGACGACCTCCATCCTATTGTAATACAAATAATTACAAGAAATACATACAAAAAAATAATGTATGTAATTATTACAAAACATGAACATCTTTAAAAAATGTATTTTGTTTTTTTAACCTTACACATTATTACGTGTATTTTATTATGGATTATTTTTGTTAGATGTCATTCATTAAGTGCAATAAAATAGAGGAAATATAATTTGTAATTCCCCATAAATGATAAATTCGATTGGTTTGTATTATTAAATTTACAATGTTATATTTCTTAATTACTTTGAATAATTTAGAATCGTGGTTAAAAAGTACAAAGCATTTAAGAAAATGTCACAAAGTAACTTTTCATGATTTATTTAACGGTGTTTTTACACGACGAAACTATGAAATGGGATCAGAAGTACTTTTTATTAATGTTACTACGCACATACGTTCACAGTTATTCATTTAGAGGATAACTGATATCCCTGCAATGTATATAATTTAAGGATAGCATTTTAAAGGATATATTACAGGAAAATACAAATTTGAATCCCTTTAAAGTATTTTAGGCGACTTAAAGATAGTTTAGTAACTAACAAATCACCAATATAATAAATCATAAAATCGTAATATTATCATTGCGGTCTAAATTAAAAACCATCATGTTTGAAAACCCAATATTTCACACTTAATGAGTGTATAATAATTAATATCTTCACACATGTTGTTTGCGAATTCATAGTAAACGATTGTCTACTCGACCTTGACTATCTACAGTGATCGAAAGCTCAACCTTATATCCAGAACCAATATAAAGTCGACTTCTCACTCCAGTAAAAAAGACCAATCAAAACTACTTATATAAATAAACAATTATTAGGAAAAATGACATTAAGCTAGTAGTCTAGTAGGCCCTATTTAACTAAAAACATATATTTCCGATTCATATATAATATTGCGAACATCAATAAATTATATTACCGACCATTATAGTTTTTAAATATAAGTAAACGTCTCATAACACAACTTTAGTGCAATATAAATTTAAAATGTACAAATATTACGTTGATAGATTTCGGTAATCCAGCGAAGACCAAAGGGATTCACAAAGAGTGTTCACAAGCCACCCAAGGGTACATGAGTTTAACGTATCTGCAAGTCGTTTTGTGTAGGGATTTTCAATATCAATAGTATCAATATCGAAATCTCCTATAATAATTAAATAAGATTGACTGCTAGTCGTCACGTTTGTAAGTAGCGTGTCTAATTTAGAAAAGAATTGCATTTATATTGCCACTAGGAGACCTGTATAAGCCAATAATAATAATGTTTTTTGTCCCTGTACGCAGCTTTATAGCTGTAACTTCAAAATATTTTTCATTCGAATTTTTAATTTTGAAGGGTGTAAACTTGTAACTATTTTTTGTAAATATTGCGACACCTCCCTCTTTGACGGAGGTTCGAAAGAAGCTGTTTGCTAGTGGGTGGTTCTCAAGATTACAGAACTCTATATTACTGTTGCTGAAGCCAATTTATGCCAGAACCAGTACGTCTGGATGGAGTTCTTTGCATAAAAGGTTAATATTGCCCAGTTTGTTAGTTGCGTACTGTGCGTTCTGATAGAAATTACTAATATTTTCCCTTGGGTATTTCGGATTTTAAATTTTAAATGTGGTTTCAAATTGTTGTTTTTATATATATATTTCCCCGTTGATTGTGTGGGGGTCCCTAAAATAGATAAAACATTTGAATTTACAATTTTTGCCTCAGTAACCAAAGGAGATGAAATATCTTCGTGTGTATGGGGCTGCAAAACCAATGGCCGGGAGCTAGAGACAGCTTCGGCGTAGGTGTCGTAGCGCAGCGTGAATGGGCCGTGTGAAGGCGGCGGTAAGAGGATCGTCGCAGGTGTTCGGGGGACGGTTCGTAGCGCAGCGTGAATGGGCCGGATGAAGGCGGCGGTGAGAGGTTCATCGCACGTGTTCGGGGGACGGGTCGTAGCGCAGCGTGAATGGGACGGATGAAGGCGGCGGTGAGAGGTTCATCGCATGTGTTCGGAGGACGGGCCGTGGCGCAGCGTGAACGGGCCGGGTGATGTCGGTGGTGAGAGGTACGTCGCAGGTGTTCGGGGGACGGGCCGTCGACTCTCAGTTGAAAGAATCCTCGCCACCATACCCACCGGCAACCGCTTGCCCCGCATCGAGAGGTGTTAGCCGTGAGTTGTAAAATACTCTCGGTCCATCCTGTCAAGGTTCAACACCGGCATGTTGTGTCAGGCAGCAAGATTCTGCAGGGTCAGCTAGGTCGTGCACGTCATGGCGATGTGGTGCAAAGTTAAGGACGTAATTCATTGGGTTAATGTAATATTATTTTCTATTTTACTTTCTTTTGTTCATTAAAAAAAAAAAGAATACTATAGAGAGGTAGAAATACTACATACTTTATTTATTTTATTCTATGAAAATTTATATTTTCTTCATAGATACATAATAAATCTCGTAAATACACTTTGTATTTTAAGAATAATTTTTTTCTTGAACGATAATATTTTTGAAAGATCCAATGGAATCACTCACTCACTGATATTTTTTGAGAATTTCAAACGCCATGACATTTCGAACCTGGAGTGTTGAGGAAGGTCAAAGTGGCTTGCCAAAACCAGCCGAGACCAAAGGGATTCAGAAAGAGTGTTCCCTTTGCTTTGAGGAATGCCAAAGTGGTTTGCCAAAACCAGATGAGACCAAAGGGATTCACAAAGAGTGTTCCCTCTGGTCTGAGGAAGGTCAAAGTGGTTTGCCAAAACCAGCCGAGACTAAAGGGATTCACAAAGAGTGTTCCGCTTGGTGTGAGGAAGGTCAAAGTGGTTTGCCAAAACCAGCCGAGGCTAAAGGGATTCACAAAGAGTGTTCCGTCTGGTGTGAGGAAGGTCAAAGTGGTTTGGCAAAACCAGCCGGAACCAAAGGGATTCACAAAGAGTGTTCCCTCTGCTCTGAGGAAGGTCAAAGTGGTTTGCCAAGACCAATCACCGCAACATTTATGCATGTTGGATTAAAATTGTAATGTACATTTGAGTGTGTGACATACACTCCTTTTGTATTTATATTAAGATTTAATGTGAAAGTTAAGAAAACATTGTTAGGCATATGAAGATTGTTTTGTATGACATTGTGATACATGATATTATACAAGGTGGTAAAATATATGGAAACGTTTCAGAATTATTGTATGACTTCACCTGTAAAAGTAAAATCCTCTACATCACCATGGTTACAAAGAACCTACTTTTTGACGCCATTATCGATATTTAATCTTTTCAGGGGGACGGCCCACGCGGGGTTAAATGAAAATCTTCAAAGTAAGTCTAGGTGGGGTTGGTATCAAATTCAATGGAAATTAATTGTCGCAAACCGGATTTCAAAAGGTTTATCCTTTCCAGAGTAGCGGTCATTTGAATTTCAAAGTAACTAATCTGAACAATATTATTTCTCTGCTATTTAACGGTTTTAAGTAAATTATTCTGGTCAGCAATTATACTTTATGGAACACAATCATTAAACAAAATTAAACTATTAAATTATCTATGAAAAAAATGACCATATTTTTCCACCCAGTATATTTAGCTTGTGTGATTAAGAAATTAATTAAACCAACTACTCTATAACAATTCATCGATTAATTTAGTATTATCAATTAAAAATTATATTGATCAGTTCGTTTCTTTACCTATGAATATGATTTACAAATATTACTTTTTTTGTAGTTTGCATTATTGAAAAGTAAATTATACAATATTAAATGCATGTGGCTCGGACTGGGAAGGCTCTTCCAATGTTCGAATTCCCAACTGGGATTACGTTAATATATGTCGGTGGGATAACGGTATGTACTTCACTGGATAGGCAAGTGTAGTGAACTACTTCAAATTTACATATAATCATTTTTACATGATTATTTAGGTATGATTAAGTCTATTATAATCTACTGTGGTATAAGAAAAAAAGAAAGAAAAAGTACTTAAATGTTAAATAATGAATATAAGGAATATAAGCAATTTCTTTCATTTAGCAAAGCTTAGACAGTTACAAAATAAGTATATAAATAATAATTTTATTCTATAAAGATATGGGATATTTGTTATGATCTTACTAAAAATACTACATGCTAAGTCGTACAACTTCGGGGTTACTGAATATATTACATACAACTTTATGCCAACTATTTATAAAGATATGGGATATTTGTTATAATCTTACTGAAAATACTACATGCTGAGTTTCTCGGGGTTTCTGAGAATATTACTTACAACATTATGCCAACTATTTATAAAGATATGGGATATTTGTTATAATCTTACTGAAAAGACTACATGCTGTGTCTTTCACGGGGTTTCTGAGGATATTACATACAACATTATGCCAACTATTTATAAAGATATGGGATATTTGTTATAATCTTACTGATAAGACTACATGCTGTGTCTTTCACGGGGTTTCTGAGGATATTGCATACAACATTATGCCAACTATTTAATAAAGATATGGGATATTTGTTATAATCTTACTGAAAAGACTACATGCTAAGTCGTACAACTTTGGGGTTTCTGAAGATATTACATACAACATTATGCCAACTATTTATAAAGATATGGGATATTTGTTATAATCTTACTGAAAAGACTACATGCTGTGTCTTTCACGGGGTTTCTGAGGATATTGCATACAACATTATGCCAACTATTTATAAAGATATGGGATATTTGTTGTAATCTTACTGAAAAGACTACATGCTGAGTCTTTCTCTGGGTTTCTGAGACTATTACTTACAACATTATGCCAACTATTTATAAAAGTGTTCTGAGAGAATGTTTCAGCGTTAATCAATGACAAAACTTGAGCAATCAGTCATCAAACAGTTTGGTGCACATTAATCACACTACAATGAAGCTTTTAGTTCGTAATTGATTAAAGTGTTTTAAATTGTATGAGTAAAGCTATTCTATTTAAATTATTTTATTTTGAGAATATGAACTACTAGAAAATGTAGTTAAAATGCTAAGTCATCTGTAATAAATGTGAGTCCTAAAATGATTTTATTCACAAATACCTACCACATTGTTTTGTTTATTTTTTTACTAAGTAATTTGTGCATGTAGAAAGACTCTATCCATTTACTTAAACATTTTTACATCACTCAGTCGTACAATGATTAATTTTACTAAAACAATCAATTAGTAAGTGTATATAGTTTTTAAATGGTGGCAATATTAATTCTTTAAAGTAAAATATCTAAAAAACAATAAATATGAAAGTTTGTTAATCTTTTGTAGCGTGTTTGATTTCCAATCTAATGCCATAACATTTAAAATATGCTTTTTAACTTTAATATTTTTGAAAACTGATACATTCAACAGGCAGCAACAGAGTGGCCGTAGCCAAGGGCCTAAGGTAGTTCCCGAAGTGAACATTAAAGATGTTACCCCTGTTTACCTCTGTTACCCCTGTTTACCTCTGTTAACCCTGTTTACGGACTATGATAGATTACTAACTTCATTTAAACTTAAAAAGTTTAATATGATAAAAAATAGTGTTAATTTTAAATAAAGAAGAATAGACAAAATATATCATGTTTCTTAATGCAACTACGATAGTTGGTATGTTGGTAATTACGTTATCAATTGCCGATTGAGACACGATCTTAACCATTGTGGGAGAGTTCACAAGCTAGATGAGTTTAAGGTATCTACAAGTTGTTTTGTGGAGGGATTTTCAATATCAATAGTATCAATATCGAAATCTCCTATAATAATTAAATAAGATTGACTGCTAGTCGTCACGTTTGTAAGTAGCGTGTCTAATTTAGAAAAGAATTGCATTTATATTGCCACTAGGAGACCTGTATAAGCCAATAATAATAATGTTTTTTGTCCCTGTACGCAGCTTTATAGCTGTAACTTCAAAATATTTTTCAGTCGAATTTTTAATTTTGAAGGGTGTAAACTTGTAACTATTTTTTGTAAATATTGCGACACCTCCCTCTTTGACGGAGGTTCGAAAGAAGCTGTTTGCTAGTGGGTAGTTCTCAAGTTTACAGAACTCTATATTACTGTTGCTGAAGCCAATTTATGCCAGAACCAGTACGTCTGGGTGGAGTTCTTTGCATAAAAAAGGTGTTAGTTGCGTACTGTGCATTCTGATAAAAAATATTAATATTTTCCTTGGGTATTTCGAAATTCAAATTTTAAATGTGGTTTCTAAATTATTGTTTTTCTTTATATATATTTTCCCGTTGATTGTGTGGGGGTCCCTAAAAAATATAAAACACTTGAATGTTTGCCTCAGTTAGCAAAGGAGATGAGACGTCTTCGGTGTAGGTGTCGTAGCGCAGCGTGAATGGGCCGGGTGAAGGCGGCGGTGAGAGGTTCATCACAGGTGTTCGGGGGACGGGCCGTGGCGCAGCATGAATGGACCGGGTGAAGGCGGCGGTGAGAGGTTCATCGTAGGTGTTCGGGGGACGGGTCACAGCGCAGCGGAAATAGGCCGGGTGAAGGCCGTGGTGAAAGGTTCGTCACAAATGTTCGGGGGACGGGCTATGGCGCAGCGTGAATGGACCGGGTGAAGGCGGCGGTGAGAGGTTCATCGTAGGTGTTCGGGGGACGGGTCACAGCGCAGCGGAAATGGGCCGGGTGAAGGCCGTGGTGAAAGGTTCGTCACAGATGTTCGGGGGATGGGCCGTGGCGCAGCGTGAATGGACCGGGTGAAGGTGGTGGTGAGAGGTTCATCGCAGGTGTTCGGGGGACGGGTCGTAGCGCAGCGTGAATAGGCCGAGTGAAGGCGGTATTGAAAGGTTCATCGCATGTGTTCGGGAGACGGGTCGTAATGCAGCTTGAATGGGCCGGGTAAAGGTGGTGGTTCATCGCAGGTGTTCTGGGGACGGGTCGTAGCGCAGCGTGAACGGGCCGGGTGAAGGAGGTGGTGAGAGGTTCGTCGCAGGTGTTCGGGGGACGGGCCGTCGACTCTCAGTTGAAAGAATCCTCGCCACCATACCCACCGGCAACCGCTTGCCTCGCATCGAGAGGTGTTAGCCGTGAGTTGTAAAATACTCTCGGTCCATCCTGTCAAGGTTCAGCACCGGCATGTTGTGTCGGGCAGCAAGATTCTGCAGGGTCAGCTAGGTCGTGCACGTCATGGCGATGTGGTGCAAAGTTAAGGACGTAATTCATTGGGATAATGTAATATTATTTTCTATTTTACTTTCTTTTGTTCATTAAAAAAAAAAAAAAAAAAAAAAGAATACTATAGAAAGGTAGAAATACTACATATTTTATTTATTTTATTCTATGAGAATTAATATTTTCTTCATAGGTACATAATAAATCATGTAAGTAAGTATACATTTTATTTCAAGAATAATTTTTTTTCTTGAACGTTAATATTTTTGAACGATCCAATGGAATCACTCACTCACTGATATTTTTGGAGAATTTCAAACTACATGACATTTCGAACCTGGAGTGTTCGTAGTTTTGATGTTATGAACTCTGGAAAGCTATAACTTGTGAATTCCGTTGAAGATCGACGTGGAAAATTACACTGCACATAACGTAATATTAGACTAGTACGGAATGGTAACGTTGCAATGCTGTTTAAGCAAGATATTGTTTTAAAAGTTACAAGTTTAACTTAGTTGTGTATAAGGTAAAACAGATTTTGTAATTGTATCCCGTTACTCTATCAAACCAAACATTCTATGTCGCATTCATTTTTTTAAAGAACATAGTTTAATATTGTAAAAATAAGTCAATTGTTTAGAAATTAGCAAGATTATTCATTTTTTACCCAAATAGATATCAATCATAAAACACTTTGTAACTTTGAAAATATATAAATGGATCAATACAAAACATATACAGCTTATAATTTGTGTACAGTCAAATTATGTTAACTTTTAATTTACACTTATCAATCTAAATTAAAGGTTAAATGTAAGAATTAGGAATGTGAGGTAATTTAATTATTACATATGTCTGTAGGTAAGCTGTAATTGGTAGTAAAATTTATTTATGTATGTTAGTTATAGTTAACTGTTTGTGTATTATTTTGAATTTATAAATTATTAGTTCAGAAACTGCTTACATTAGATTTAAAATTAACAATCTAATATTCAGTCAGTTCTGACAAAGTTTGGGAAGTAACTAGTGGTATACTGCTGTCATGGATAAAAGAAATTCATTCTTATACTAACCCCCCCCCCCCCATTTCGGGTAAAAATGGAAGTGGTTGTTACCAACAACTTACATTCAAGTGGAGCGAGTTTTCATGTCCCATTAATTTTATTCACGAGGTAGAATCTGCCTCAATTTTTCTCATAAATATTATCCAAGTACAACTAGCAGTTTATTAATCGTATAAATACTTCGTGCGTTAACATAACTACTACTTAAAATAATATAAGTTTAAGTAATTATAAATTTTTAATTATCTAGTATAAATATCAGTAGTTAAACAGAGATTATTCTATTAAATAACAGCAACTTTAACAATCGGTTGATCAGAGATTTTATTTAAATTTTTTTAGAAAAAACATCATGGTAAATGGCTGAAACGTTATTTTTAAATATAAAGTAATAACTTACATAGAATAGTATCCACATATATATATATATATATATATATATATATATATATATATATATATATATATATATATTTTGATAACAATCATCTATTATAATCGTAAATTAAAGGAAATAATAATAATATTATTGTTTGATGACTTAATATAATGGGCTGTAGGAACATTTTCATCCCAACCACTTCAAGCAAAGTCAGTCGTTTTAGTACGCACTATAGTTTGTTCGGTGAGCCTTGAAGGTGCCCAGGCTCTTTGTCGTAGTTGAGAGAGCTCGCCCGACCCTCATGTTACCCCCCGCTGAACTCTTCCAAGTCCGAACACTGTTCCTTCAAGTTTCAATATTCACCAAAATGCCTGTATTAGGCACGCGAATTTTGTTTCTTTGTAGGTATTGAAAGTTTTTGGGAACATCAGAAAAAAGTATTTTCACGTTTTTAAGTAGTGTGTGGTAGCTTTGTGTTTCTTAATCCTCTATTTTATTACTATACAAAGTTTTTTGTCGTTGTCAGCCGTGGGGATATTAGTTTAGCGATATAATGAAAAAGACTCCCGTGCTCTCTTTTTATTGTTCATTTCTGTTGCATTCACAAAAGCTGATTCAATTACTGCAGTAGGTACAAAAATCCTAATCGATGCACGTTTCGATCATTCAAAAAGTGGATAAAGGTTGTTCATCCAAAATCTAGAGCACTCCAAGGAATTTGGGTCTAGATTTTACACTACTGTCCCTAGGAGTGTCAAAGTGGCTGCCTCACTAAAGCACACACGACATCTTTTCATCTCCTATCTCTCCCACACTATTGCCACCTGCCACTCCCCACAAAGTTTACAAATGTACTTAGCTCCTTATATATAGTAAACGCAAGCAATTATGTCTATACACATTATTTAATCTACTCTTTCAGCACAAAATCTATATACTCCATATAGTCATTTGTACATGCTATTTATCTATAAAAAGAATTCCAATTTAATAATTCATTCTACACACAATAAGAAGGCGGAACAATGGGAACTCCTTTGTTTTGTTTCATAGCCAATATATTTAAGAGTCATTTGGAAACTGAGGCTAAAACCAATTTGAATTATTTTCCTAGAATCTGGTTAGTTATATAGATAAAATGTTTGTAGTATCTAATAAAAGCCAAAACGTATTTAATCATGATATAAATTGATTATGTACAACCTATGACTGAAAAAATAGAATCACAACATTTTTACCATTTTTCGAAATTTGAATTTTAAGTAACAACATATAAAAATGTTTTAGAATTTGATATTTACGGAACACTTTATTATTTCCATTTTCCACTTTCTCTCTCTCTCTCTCTCTCTCTCTCTCTCTCTCTCTCTCTCTCTCTCTCTCTCTCTCTCTCTCTCTCTCTCTCTCTCTCTCTCTCTCTCTCTCTCTCTCTTTCTCTGTAAAAACATTTCAGGAAAGATTTAAGAAATTATTAATTATAAGATGATCAATAGAAAAAGAAAGCAATTTTAAAATTATAATAGAGACACTTTATCACACATTGAAGAAAAAATCTAATCTTGCAAAAGCACAATAATACAAACATCTCTTATTATTCAAATTCAAACGAAATGTATCGACTCTTTCAACAGCTTCAATAGTGACGTTTTTTTAAAGTATATATAAGCCACCAAGACTTATTATAGCACATTGCTTAGGTGATGTTTCTTTAGACACTATTATATAATTACTAACAACTAAAGCTTCCGGTAATATTCGAGTAAAGGTATTTATTACAATACAATACAATCGTAGAGAAGTATTAATGGGGATTGACAGTAGATCAGTTATGTGATTGCTGGGAGTATATCCAAACAATGGATCACATAGTTATAGAGTGCCCCTGTGCTCTTTTACGGAGGGATTAGCCAGCATACACAGAATCAGTGAGGCAGGTGTTAGATGGCTCGATGGATTGGACTTAGCTTTGTTACAGGAAATCACTTTACATGTTATAATCAATGAATATAGAATCATGACTTTTAGATATTTATCCAAATATACATCGCAGGTTTATATTTAACAAATGGAGCTGACAATAGACCATTGGATATAAAAAAACCTAGGCTGGAATACTTTGAAAATATGTGGGGTTATATTAAACTACCAAACACATACTAAATAGCTAATTAAAATATTGTTATTTAATAACGGTTCTTTATTTAGCGTAAGTTTTTGTATCTAGTAATGCAAGAAGAATTGCTAAGCGTCTTTTCCCTGGAAATTAAAATACATATATTTTTGGTTTAAGTTTTGGTATAACATTTTGGCTTTTTAACATATATGATTTGAATTTGACTTGGGAATATATCACCATACATGTAATTAAGACAGGTTTAGCCAGTTTAGGATTACTCAAAGCAAATGATCAACAACACGTTAATTAACAACACAGACGTGGAACTCCATATTGGTAAAGCAAAAGTTTAATCATCAGTCACTAATGAAAAAGTATGAAATGTTGGACATACTGCAACTGGTGATATTTATAATTGTAGTTATTTTGAATTGTAATATCCTGGTACTTTTATATGCATTTCAAAAGTTTAAATTACGTGTAAGGGGCCTGTTTGCATATAGAACAGATAATTGAAATTACAAGTAACATTTTACGTTAGATTAAATTTGCTTATGGAGAATAATTAGCTGTATGATATGTATTTTGTATATGTTCTCTTAAAGAATAGCTATAATAAAAAGTATGACTTTTTTACATTTTCAATCATGTTACATGTGTCAAAAATACAACTGCCCACTATACAAATATGCTTTTCACTTGAAGAGTAGTAAGCAAACCAATAACCACCATAGTACGGCCACTACAATCAATGAATACTAGTTGGTTCATGGGCTACCCCAATGTTACACATTCGGCCAGTTTTTACTTATTGTTCAGTAAGCCCCCGCGTTGTTGCACTAGTGTTGCCTCTCCAATAAGAAGCAATATACATGACACTCAGGGGCTGCTAACATGACATTCATCCCACGAAATTTTTTACTTGACTTGTATCTTGAACGTAATATGCAATTTATATGTATATTTTTATACATCCACAATATTTCTCCTAATTGCCAATTTGTAATGTAATTATTAGTTGAATTCTCAAACTCTTGAAAGTTAGTTATATCAATGTCTTGGTTACGTATCGATTTAATTGGACTAGTAATTTATGTAATTTACTTTTGTAAAGTTGTCTGGTATAAATGGAAATAGTCCAAATATGTAATTTAAACTTGCAAAACATGAAAGCTTTCGCAAAAACAATATATTTAAAAAAATATATTTTTTGCTATATTTAAAATATTTTTTCGAATATACATTTTTAAAATTATGAGGTGAACCTAAGTTTTTTTTATTATTTACGGCAATTTACTGTATTTATCGCTGAATTTGATTCTCTTGATTCTTGAAGTTACAAGCTCATTAGGATATTCTTAGGAAAAAATGTAAAAGAGGAGATGAGCCCTAAATAAGTGTATTTAGCTAGGCTTTCCACCGATGATCAAAAAATCAAGTTTATTATTTATTTACTGTGTTGTATTTTTTCAATGCATCAACCTTTTAATATTTTCATATTTTATTTAACTATCGTATTTTCTATTAGATTACAATAGAAATAGTTACTTTATCACTAAAATAGTTAGTCCGAAATATTATAAATGAGACTGTAGACTGAACTAGTAGTTTTAAAATGTTGTAAGTTTCTGTAGTAATGAAATGATAGTATGGTAGTCAGAAAAGACGTACTTTTGGGATTCTATAGCAAGTTCATGTACATAGGAGAAGGATATGCTCAATGTTATTGTTAATTTTCCAAGAGTAAGAATTGCATTGGTTTTCACCAACGGCTTGTTTTCAAGTGGAGTGAGTTTTCATGTCCCGGGAAATGTTTATTCATAAGTTTGAAAATGCCTTAGTTTACCTGAAAAGTATTATAATGTATGCGTAATGTAAATATGTGACAGAAAAATCTACTGTTTTACAAAACAGCTGTTTTTTTTTTTTTTTTTTTTTTATATACAACTTTTTAAAGATTTTTATGGTGAATTATTTTTCATATGGAGAATTTCTATACCACTGTACGAATAAGTATGGCGAGTATATTTATACTACTGTACGTGTATGGATAGGCGGGTGGGTCTATACTACTGTTTTAAATACAACTTAAATTAATTTTAAGATTAAACTCAAATAGTTAAGCTTCTAATTAATACAACTACACAATTATATTCATATAAGATAAATTTCACGTCTAAAAAGCCATTTTATTTTATTTTTTATTTATTTATTTTTTTATTATTATTATCAAAGTAACTTATCAATTTTATTTAGTATTGACATGTTGGCTTTAACCAACATTTGGTTCCAAGGGTTACATCATATTATCACCATGTATGAGTATAACATGGTGATAAGGAAGAGTTTGTTCTCACGTATTATAGTTGTAACTATTTAGTCATATTGTTAATTAAATGTGAGTTCTCAATTAGTTGGTCTTAAACTGTCATTGAAAATGAGTCACTATGGACTTGTGGTAAAATAAGTCACTATGGACTTGTTGGAAAATGCATACATTTTAAATAACAATTAATACCTAAATTCAATTTTATGGAAGTTTTGAAGTGGATTTTATGAGGTCAAATCGATTCCTAATAATCTATCTGAGACAGAAAATCACGACACAGTTGAATAAATGTCGGTAATCCCTTCAGACTCAACATGTACAGAACTGTTACCATGAGGCCAATCCATTAATAGTTGTACATGTACAGAACTGTTACCGTGAGGCCAATCCATTAATAGTTGTACATGTACAGAACTGTTACCATGAGGCCAATCCATTAATAGTTGTACATGTACAGAACTGTTACCATGAGGCCAATCCATTAATAGTTGTACATGTACAGAACTGTTACCATGAGGCCAATCCATTAATAGTGTACATGTATAGAACTGTTACCATGAGGCCAATCCATTAATAGTTGTACATGTACAGAACTGTTACCAACAGGCCAATCCATTAATAGTGTACATGTATAGAACTGTTACCATGAGGCCAATCCATTAATAGTGTACATGTATAGAACTGTTACCATGAGGCCAATCCAATAATAGTTGTACATGTATAGAACTGTTACCATGAGGCCAATCAATTAATAGTGTACATGTATAGAACTGTTACCATGAGGCCAATCCATTAATAGTTGTACATGTACAGAACTGTTACCATGAGGCCAATCCATTAATAGTTGTACATGTACAGAACTGTTACCATGAGGCCAATCCATTAATAGTTGTACATGTACAGAACTGTTACCACGAGGCCAATCCATTAATAGTTGTACATGTACAGAACTGTTACCATGAGGCCAATCCATTAATAGTTGTACATGTACAGAACTGTTACCATGAGGCCAATCCATTAATAGTTGTACATGTACAGAACTGTTACCATGAGGCCAAACCATTAATAGTTGTACATGTACAGAACTGTTACCATGAGGCCAATCCATTAATAGTTGTACATGTACAGAACTGTTACCATGAGGCCAATCCATTAATAGTTGTTAATGTACAGAACTGTTACCATGAGGCCAATCCATTAATAGTTGTACATGTACAGAACTGTTACCATGAGGCCAATCCATTAATAGTGTACATGTACAGAACTGTTACCATGAGGCCAATCCATTAATAGTTGTACATGTACAGAACTGTTACCATGAGGCCAATCCATTAATAGTGTACATGTATAGAACTGTTACCATGAGGCCAATCCATTAATAGTTGTACATGTACAGAACTGTTACCATGAGGCCAATCCATTAATAGTGTACATGTATAGAACTGTTACCATGAGGCCAATCCATTAATAGTTGTACATGTACAGAACTGTTACCATGAGGCCAATCCATTAGTAGTTGTACATGTACAGAACTGTTACCATGAGGCCAATCCATTAATAGTTGTACATGTACAGAACTGTTACCATGAGGCCAATCCATTAATAGTTAGACAAGCTTAACTTCCCTGCCCACATTGACGGCAGAACTGCACGATACAAGTATTCAAACAGTGTCCGGGTGGTCAATTCAGTTGGGGATTCGAACCTTGGACAGACAGAAAAATGTTAGGTGCTGAGCTATCCAGGTGATTTTTATTTTTCATGAATTATTTTACATATTTTCAGGCGAAAACTTCCATAATTATACTTTATAACTTTGGTGTTAGAAGTTGTTTAGTATTAAAATGAGTAGGAGATCATATTTTTTGATTTGATACCAGGAAGACTTGACAAAACTACAAACTTAAGAGACTGACACTTATTCCTGAATACTAGGAATAGTTTGCCATTTACTCTATCAATATAATTTAAACTACTTACTATATGTAACCCAAACTGTTTTTCGACTTATGAAAGTTCAGTAATTAGCAGTTTTAATTAAGACTCCTAACTATCTGACGGTCAGGAGATTCAATTTGGCTAAAAGCTCTGAAGGTACTAAATTGAAGCTATGGCAACAAACGTTCGGCCCGTTTGTTTTGCATACGTGCGAGGGGCGTACTGGTGTGCAATTTATAGAATTTACAAGTTGTAGTGTACAAAACAAGTATAACTTGGATTAATTTGGAAATATGATACAACCAGATTAATTTATATGTTATATCATCTATTTATTTATAAAAGTCTAATGGTGGCTGTGTGTGTGTTACTCAATCACGCAAAAACTACTGAACCCATTCGGCTGAAATTTTGCACGGATATTCTTAGGGTCTCTGGTTAACACATATTATATTTATTTTGAAATTCCATCAGGTTTTCTACCTACTACCTCAGGGGCCTAAGAAGTATCAATGCAATTCCTATGGCAATACCAATTGGACAATCGTTTATAATAGTTTCATTAATTAGCTGTTGGAATAAACAAACCACTTACACAGTTCTGAAGTAAATACCGTACCAAACCTAATATCAACGAACTTTTACATTATCTAGAGTAAACTTATTTCATCGATGTTTTGTCTTCCTGAGTGTAATAATTTTATATAATTTAATTAATTGTATAAGGTACCGAATTTTAATAAATATGTTAGTTGGTGGCGTGTTTGTTTAATTATCCCTTTAGTCTGTTTTGCAAAATATTTATTGTTTACACTCACATTCTTCCTTTCGTATTTAATTTGACTATAATTAGTAATTTAATTCAATAAATATATATATAATGTTGTTGTTTAATTTTATTTTTTTCAATGAACCGATCTCAGACAAGAAGATACAGCTAGTAAAATAATACCAGACTTTTTAATCTTCTAAAAATTGGGATTTCAAAAATATATAAAAAATGTCCCATAGAGCAAACAATTACGATAGCAACTACTCATCAAAATTATAAGATATTTTGTGAATTCCAAATAATGTCATATTTATATTATGAATAGGTATAAACTTATTGACGCATGGTTGCTGAACCTAATAGGTATAAACTTATTGACGCATGGTTGCTGAACCTAATAGGTATAAACTTATTGACGCATGGTTGCTGAACCTAATAGGTATAAACTTATTGACGCATGGTTGCTGAACCTAATAGGTATAAACTTATTGACGCATGGTTGCTGAACCTAATAGCTAATTTTTGTAAGTAGCTTCTTCATCACATTTTTATGATTTTTGTTGCCAAGCATTCTCAATAACTCAGCATCTGCCTCCTTTCGTGTTCAAATGCATATAAAGCATGAAACCATATCGAATGCACTAACATAGTATTCGAATTCCACAAGTAAAGTTCATTTACCACAAACTTGTTTTACCCCAAACTTGACAATTTTCTCACATATGTTTGAAAGTGAAGTTGTTTGAATTAAGGACGTGTGACAGGTTGGCTTGCTTTGTTAAAATGTTAACAGCGCTATCTGGTTGATATGGGGAGAAATGCTTTGAATTTTGTTCCTCAAGAGACCTATGATATTAATTTTGTATCCAACCTCTTACTTTTTTCGCCAATATATGGTACGAGAAAAAAAATGTAATCATTTTAAAGCTGATTAAACTGGTCTAATGAATAAAGTAAAGTCTCTGTTTAAGCTCAGTTTTGTTATTTATACTTATTGCATGGTAAAGAAACTCTGATTATAAATTGTTCATGAGGTCTGACATTTTTACATGATCCTATGTTTTCCTGCATAATAACCGTTTTTAAAAAGTAAACCCAGCTTCTGAGATAAAAATAACTGTTTGAAATAAAGGTCAAGATCGAATCTCTTGAATCTTAGAGGTTTATAATAAGATACAATGTTTTGTGCTTTTAAAGATTTTACCCATAGGGACTCTTTTTATATATAAGGTCCTAAAAGTATATTACAATAATGGTAGGCTCTTGAATAATGATAACCCTTATAGGATTAGATTAAGAAATGCTAATTTGAGTTCTGTACCTAAACCAAATTTAACGTTCTATACACGAACATTTAATTTTATAGCACCACGTATATATAATAAATTACCATATAGTATCAAAATTGAAAGCAATGTTCATAGGTTTTTAAAATACTTACGAGAATGGCTATTGTCGCAACAAAACATCGGGGAAATGTTGCAAATTATAAGTTAGCAATCTATTGTATTGTTTGTTTCTTGTCATGTAAATTTTTTTGTGTTTGATAGTATTGTATATATCTATGTTAGAAATAGTTTAATTTGCAGAAACGTTTAATAAAAATTTATTTAGTTTTAAACATGGGTAAAAGCACACTTTTAAAGATAATTTCTAAGTAGTCCAATTCAGTGAACACAAAGTAAACTATTCTGCTTTTGAGCTCTATATACCAAATATATTTTTATTTTTGAATGAAGGACCCCCTGAACAGACTTTATCAGTCTTAGGGGCCCTATTATTTTTCTCTCTTATGTAAATTATAAACAGTAAAAGTTTTGATATTTTGGTCAGCCTGGATAGGAATAAAATAAAAAAAATAAAAAAAAAGTATAACTGTGTATTTATTTGTTTGGTTTTTTACTATACATACTATTGTTGGATAGGTATAAAAAAAAAAATTGTACAACTGTGTTTATTTATTACTGTTTGTCTATTTATTACTATACATACTATTGTTGGATAGGTATAAAAAAAATGTACAACTGTGTTTATTTATTACTGTTTGTTTATTTATTACTATACATACTATTTTGTTATAAGTTTAATACATCAGTTAAATGTTATTTGAATGTAACAATAATTCCTCTAATTGAGAGAAAAATAAAGAATTTATTATTATTATTATATCAAAACTGGGACCATTCATAGTTTTAATCTTCAAAAACCCTCATGACAGCACTAGTTTCTTCTTGAATTTTATGAAGTATAGGATAAAAATATAATGTGTTTTTAAATAAGATGAGTATTTTATAATATTGGTGAATAATTAATATTGTAAAGATTGTAAATGGGGATTATTTTTATATGCAATGAAATCCACAATAATCGGGCTACAATAAAGTATCATATTATTTTACTGGCTGAACCTTCTATAAATTTGTAACTGATAAATATATCAATATTATATTTACTATTAACGAATCGCTGTAAAGCGAGCTAAACTGTTCAGCATAAACTTAGTCCTTCTGCAATAGTATCGAACCTGGTGACAACGGTTCAGCAGACTCAAGTACGTTAGTATTAAGTGGATTGAGAATAGAACCAATCAGTGAACACTCAATAGCTGAGTTACTGCACTACGTCGGACACTGGTACTACTATTGCCCAATGCTTCAGTAGTTTAGGTGAATATATAGTAAACAATTGTATTTACATTTTATTTTACCCTATTATTTCAAGATTCGTTTTAAATGACTAATAAAGCTGCTCATATTCATCACTCTCCTTGGATTAGTAAATGTGCTTTCCTCAAATAAATAGGTAAATATTGTATAAACTACATCAAACTGTAAATTGTAATCTCCTTCAAGTACAAGGGACTTCTATTTTGTAAATGGTTCTTGATATACATTATTTATGTATTACTGATGAGTTTTTGTTACATGAATGACTTAGTAAAATAGAATTAACACTAATATAGTTTAATGTTTTGAAAAATGTATGGTTTTTAAATACGGTTTGTTTAAATGAGTAGTTAATTTTTTTAAATTCATAAAATTTATATTTATAAAATGACATGATTTATGGCACATTTATTCGTTGTATTTGACGACGGTAAAAGTTTTTGTTTATTGAACAATGCTTTAGACATAGCATTATTTACCCTCTAAAAATAAATCAAAATAAAGGGGATCCACGACTTCTTACCGAGGAAGGATTTGTCAAGAATGTCAGAAAGAGTGATTTAATACAGCGTTTTCTCAGTGGCAGATTAATATCACCATTGGCTCAGGTAAAAATACAGGTTGAGAGAGCCAGGAATTTCTTTATGTCTGTGTGGAGTTATTGTTGTCGGAACAGAAAATATACTACATTGAATGAAAATATCTTTACATAAAATATGTTACGTCTATTTTTTAACGCTTATTAGAAAAACATACAAATCGGTACATCGAATGGTATTTTATTGTTTATATTTTTAATCTCTTAAAACTTAGGATTGTGAACTAAACAATCATGATTACCTGCGTTTTAGATATTTACAGTAAACATTCATTATTATTATTACTAATCTCCATATTATAAAATGTATCACCTCTTATTTGTAGTCTGTCAAATTCAATGAGTCTCTTATAACTATGGAGGGAACTATTTTCTCTTCTCAATTTCCATGACATACGTGATATATAGTACTTCCAATATATTATTATTAAGTTGGTTATTTGGTGTATGGGACTGAGGATTGTAGGGGCTGTAATGAATTCCTATGAATTGTAATATTCCATACATAGTTCTACTTAGAGTACTCCCACACATACTCAGAAACCAAGTTACAAGTGTGCTACCAATAACTTCGTTTCATTGATGTAAACACTTTGATTTGTTTGGTTAAGGAGTCTCACGAAGACTAGAGAGTAAACTTACTTAGCTTGTATACAATAATCAAACAACTTGTTGATCACGACTTAGTACAATCTCCCTGTTACTTATGTATTTGGGCAATAAAGGAGTTGTCCGTACGTAGTTAGGGTGGGTGGGTCTCAAAGGACGATACTGATTCAAAACATTGTCATTAGTAATGACTATTTTTTAATAATGTTTTTCTAATAATGCCAGTTACCTGTACTCAGATGAAGTGGAGAGTTGCCTGATAGGCCTTTAGTTTAACCATTGATTATAAAAACCTATAATAGATAAACCATCTAATAGGAATATTTGTGCCTGTAATTTTGTTAGTTAGTGAGGCCCGTAACCACAACTGGTTTAAACTGCATTACATTTACATGGAACTACACTAGAGCTCCACAATGGAACACAAAAACAGCTGATATTTTGAGACTCAAAATTTAACTCCTTTACTGTATAAAATCACATACATACCATCCCATACATGTACAGTGGTATTGACCCCCCTCCCCCCCATACACGTACAGTGGTATTGACCCACCCACCCACCCATACACGTACAGTGGTATTGAACCACCCACCCACCCATAAATGTACAATGGTATTGACCCATCCACCCACCCTTTTATTATTTAACCCACCCGCCCACCCCTACACTTACAGTGGTATTAACTCACGCGCCCACCTCTACACGTACAGTGGTATTAACCCACCCACCCACCCCTACACGTACAGTGGTATTCCTGTATAAAATCAATGGTGTATAAAATCAATGGTTTAACTCCTTTACTAGTAATAAATGTTTAATTGTTCATACCGTTATTGTAACAATTACGAAACTAATTATCATAATATTTTATAAATATGGTGCACAGTTGATTTTTGAAATATGCACTAAATTAATTTATACAATTCTTTTTGATTATTTTTTATTTTATAAAACTTCTCTCGTCATGTCACATGAGCCTGCAGGCACTTTATTTAATGAGTGAAGTAACGACCGTTGGCTCAGTGGGGATTCGAACCTTGGACATTGCTCTCCATAGTCCGAAGCCTTAGCCACTGAGTCACCAAGTCCTCGACCCACTACTTGTAAACAGATACGTGAGCACGAGGATTCCAGTTTTGCCCCAAACTGTTCTAAGGCAAGGTCTATGAGGTCCGAGGGTTGACTAGATTGGCGTCCTCTAGTGATGTTAATGGCCTTATTACATGCACATATTCGAATGAGTGAACAATATGGTTCTTCACAGTGTGAACACAAAAGAATTACTCTTCATGCACGGGTAAGTTTCTTCACAACCAGGTAGGGCCCTTTTTGACGCATCACTCTTGCTTATATTTGAAAATTCATAATAAATCACGAATACTATTTTGGGATGTTTCTAGTGTTTATAAAAGAGTAATTTCCCTAACCTAATTAATTTTCCTTTAACTTTGCCCTTAACTTCACCTTCTTTGTAAAGTTATCAGGGAGGTTCAATGTCAAATACATCTACTTAGTGCTACCTAGGACGGCAATATATTTGTGATATCATGACTATTTAAAATTAGTCTCATGAACAACTATTGTTAAAATTGTTTTTTCTCACATCTAATTGAAATATATTTCACTTTCTCAAGAATTAATTTATTAGGTTTTTTAGTTCTATTTATTATTTAAACAATCTCAGTACACAATAAATATTAAAAAATGGATGTGTACATAGCTTTAGTTTTGGAACTACGCTATGAAATAGCTCCTTTGGTCATATATTTTACAAGTGTTATGAAGTAAATTAACCAATTATGATATAATAATTGCATAATATATAATAAATATCAAAATTAATTTTAATGAAAGTATCAATATAAATATTGTAAATATTAGCGATTGATATATACCGTCCTTTAGTTACGACCGCTCCGAAATGTATTTAATAAGATTTAACACGACTTATTGACTAAAACTGTTCAGTTACTTTTAATTGATAAAATTATTATTAATGTTAAACTTGTAAGAAAAGTTTCTTCGTATTTCACGTGAGTCAATATTTTATCTCTTAATAATGTATTTTATTATTTTCACTAACAACACTACCTGGTAGTGAAAAAAATACACTTTTCAACACATGTTTACACAAAATACGGGTGTTTTTACTTTATCTGCTTAGAAAATAATGTACGTACAGTATGTTTTTTAATTTATTTTTTAATATGAAAAATAAAGTAAACCTATTATTTTCATTATTTTTCTTCATAAATAGGTTTCAATACTTCGAGCGTTTTTATTGAGAAGCATTGAGAGAAAGTAATTAGATTGGTCTAAAAGCTTTTGGAGAAGTGTGGTCAAGAACCATTGTGAAATGAAACCCGTTATTGATCACTCATGACATAAATAAAATATATAATAAATACATTTGGTTAGAACTTAGAACAATACATTTTTAAATGATAAAACATAATTATTTTAATAACCAATCAAGGTCTCCAAATAGGTCACAACACTTATGTCATACAATTTAGAAACTAATTATACTGAAACGTTATTGAAATGTCAAATACTGATTACATTCACTAAGAAGCAATTGTTACTTACTCGTCCAAAATTATTTAATTTGCTAATTCGTTGATATCTTGTACTTAAACCCTGAAAAACTAATAAAACATATTTAGTTGTTCGGTTAATCCAAGTCAAACTGTAAGGTTATATTTCAAACATTTTTAAAATGTTCAACAATATGTTTTTCATAAGAGACTCTAAAAGTTATTTATCTCTATTATTTATAAATCGCTGAAGTTTTCTTTAATTATGTAATAATAAATCCTGAAAGCATATTAACTTTCGAAATGAATACAGCCAAATTTAATTTTTTTTTTAATATTCTAGTAAAATAAGTAGTTATAATAATATTACTACGCATCAACAATGTCATGATATTACCAAGTACGCGCAGCTTACCGTCACACGTAAGGAAGTATACCGATACGTATGTTTAAAATACAAATGTTTTAGTTTAAATGAATAGCAAATAATAATTTAACCAATATTATTTAATATTTTGTCAAGTGAAGTATTCAGTACTAGGAAAATATGATTGGGATTATAGTTGGACTCCATTGTAAACACCTCTGGCTTGAGAAATCAATCACCATAGTATTTTGTACAGTCTGTACTTTTATTATGATACTCTTTTGTTGCGTAACGTTCACTAGTTTTTTATTTATACCAATACGTAATTTGCTAATTACGAGACTAATTATAATTAATCAAATATATTTATATTATGTTTAGTACAAATTACATACATGAATTATATTATTACAGTTCTGTCTTTTATAATATCAACATTTTTGGAGCTATCAATTGAATACTCTTTAGTATATGTCTTATATATTTCACTGAACATTTCTTAACCTAATAACTAAAATTATCTGAATTTTAATTATTTGTCAAATAATCTTTAAAGACTCATTCACATACCACCACCATCATAAAAAGAATACTCCTTGAAATATATTTGTGAAATATGTAGGTTTTTTTTTTTTTTTTTTTTTTGTATTTCAAAAGAGGATTGCCTGGATCCGAGGGTATGATGTCACTCCGTTCTCAACATGATTTCACATAGCAGGGGAAAAAATTAGCTTGATAATGAGTTGTATTTTGTTTTTTCTCATTTCAACTGTGTATTTAGGTATAGAAAAAATGTATTAAAATGAATAATTGGGCACTAATTTAACACGAAGGGCTTAAAAATAAAATAACTTTAATAACGCTAATGTATCGTTAAATGTCATCACTAACTGGTTTTATTAACCATATTAAATTGAACTGTAATTTTGATAATGAAACTACTATTTACCTCACTTTATTTCTTGTTCTATGTTTTTATTTGACCAATAAATAAAACAAAAACTATTTTACTACAACTCCTTAAATATTTTCAACAAATACGAATCACTCAAGATTTATCTGCATTAAACAGTTATTTGAGGATTCGTGACTATGCAAAGTGTGCGTTTTAGGCTCAATTCTTGAATTGTGTTTTTTACATTAGTTGAGTTTTACAATGTTTTTAGTAATGGGTTTTGGATAGATTTTTTTTTAAATGGTAATAATCAGTTTTTTAAACGGAAAATTAAATTTAAGTGTATTGCATCTTTAGGAGAATTTATACAAATTAGCCCAAATGTAGTGATTGTTGTTTACAGCACTGATTTATCTTAGTCTATAACTAAGTCCAATTAAAAAGCCAAATTTAAATACAACATTATCCAGAGAAATCAGATATAGTTATTTTATATAAATGAATTCAAAAAGATTATCGTTCAAAAACGTTATATTGATTGTTAATATTATTGGCATTAAATTTAAGACTTTATAGTACAAATTATAGTTGTTGTTTTTTTTTTGTTTTTTTTTTTTTTTTTTTTTTTTTTATATGAACAAACGTAAACTATGTTAGTATGGTCAATAACACTGCACCAGATTGGTGATTCATGGTAAATGAAGCTTAAGTTAAAATTTCTCAGAACAAAGCTCAGGTAATCGTTTTTGTTACAGGGTGTTCTCAACTCAATGCCTGAGTTCATATAACTTATTACTGCTTTGTTTAACTTTGAACCAATTCGTGTCAGTCATTTTTATACTTTGTTTGATACGTTTAAGGGCCAATTTCAGTTAAAACACAAGTCAGTTCATAAACAATGTATAATAAGCATATTTTTAAGTAAACCCTCGTAGTAAAACATCATAATATCTGCCGTGTGTTTTCTAACTCTATAACCTTGTAACATACATTGTAAGACCCACATTTAGATCTGATTGTAGGTGATTATAGCTAAAAAAAATGTTTATTATATCTGTACAATGTATGTAATTTTATGAAAAGATCGGAAAAAAATAAAGCGAACATTCCCTTTACATAATCTCATCTTCCCTTAAGAAAGTTACTGATAAATGACATAAAATTAAAATATACATCTCAATTGAGTGTTTTTCATAGTTTTTGAAATTTACTCAATTAGATTAAATCAAATTTGCGTCATTTGTATACCCAATTTGAGGTATTGGGCATAAAAACCCAGAACGTCCTCTTAAATAATATATCAAACCAATTAATAAGAAGTATCAAACCAGGCAAAGGAAAGTAAATTCACGATAAATTGTTTAATACTCAATCTCTCTACACCTACCATGGACGACTGAAGTGAAGCTCTCCCTCAAATCAAATACTCTTTATTCATAAATTCATATACATAGTATAAATAAAAGTAGTGTTAACAGTTAGTTAGTTCCACATTCCTCACCATACACCAAAATAGTGATAGATACGGGTTAAATAAGTTACAAATACTCTTATGTCTAATACTATCTATTACTGTTAGCTCATGAGAGGGGAAACCTTCTCTATCTGCGCACTTAGCTATTACTGTTAGCTCATGAGAGGGGAAACCTTCTCTATCTGTGCACTTAACTATTACTGTTAGCTCATGAGAGGGGAAACCTCCTCTATCTGTGCACTTAACTATTACTGTTAACTCATGAGAGGGGAAACCTCCTCTATCTGTGCACTTAACTATTACTGTTAACTCATGAGAGGGGAAACCTTCTCTATCTGTGCACTTAACTATTACTGTTAGCTCATGAGAGGGGATACCTCCTCTATCTGTGCACTTAACTATTACTGTTAACTCATGAGAGGGGAAACCTCCTCTATCTGCGTAGTTAACTATTACTGTTAACTCATGAGAGGGGAAACCTCCTCTATCTGCGCACTTAACTATTACTGTTAACTCATGAGAGGGGAAACCTCCTCTATCTGCGTAGTTAACTATTACTGTTAACTCATGAGAGGGGAAACCTCCTCTATCTGCGCACTTAACTATTACTGTTAACTCATGAGAGGGGAAACCTCCTCTATCTGTGCACTTAACTATTACTGTTAACTCATGAGAGGGGAAACCTCTTCTATCTGCGCACTTAACTATTACTGTTAACTCATGAGAGGGGAAACCTCCTCTATCTGCGCACTTAACTATTACTGTTAGCTCATGAGAGGGGAAACCTCCTCTATCTGCGCACTTAACTATTACTGTTAGCTCATGAGAGGGGAAACCTCCTCTACCTGCGCACTTAACTATTACTGTTAGCTCATGAGAGGGGAAACCTCCTCTATCTGCACACTTAACTATTACTGTTAGCTCATGAGAGGGGAAACCTCCTCTATCTGCGCACTTATTACTGTTAGCTCATGAGAGGGGAAACCTTCTCTATCTGCGCACTTAACTATTACTGTTAGCTCAGGAGAGGGGAAACCTCCTCTATCTGCACACTTATCTATTACTGTTAGCTCATGAGAGGGGAAACCTCCTCTATCTGCGCACTTATTACTGTTAGCTCATGAGAGGGGAAACCTTCTCTATCTGCACACTTAACTATTACTGTTAGCTCATGAGAGGGGAAACCTCCTCTATCTGCACACTTAACTATTACTCTTAGCTCATGAGAGGGGAAACCTCCTCTATCTGCACACTTAACTATTACTGTTAGCTCATGAGAGGGGAAACCTCTTCTATCTGCACCCTTAACTATTACTGTTAGCTCATGAAAGGAGACACCTTCTCTATCTGCACCCTTAACTCTTACTGTTAGCTCATGAGAGGGGAAACCTCCTCTATCTGCACACAACTCAGTCTGTCCATACATAATGGAACTTGTAAACTGTCAGTGGTGAAACCCGCTCGTCTGTTATTATGTAAGCTACTAATGATAAAGCAGTGAAGTTGTACAGATATTATGTACATCTACACATCGTTAACTATTTCACCATTACAAGTAAATTTTTTCTATAATTGAGTAATCTTTTTATATTTTTATTAGTTTACTTGTCAATGACTTTTAACCGTCAAATGATAAGAAGGACATTCCGAATTAAAAAAAATAAGGTTAACTAGCCAATTCGAACAAAACCCCTCCCAAATCCTCCTATATAATACGTGAAGGGGTTTTTTGTCAATGCAACTCCTTCCTTATTTCTTCACCAATGTAAAGAGCGGAAGGGTCACAAAAGTTACCTCAATCCGTAGTTGTGCAATAAGGTCTGATATGTAAGGTCGTAAGTTCCAATTTGTTCAATCTGAAGGGCGTGGGAAGCCCTAAAATTTTGTTTTTCGGCCATAAGAAAAAATTGGGATAGATTTAAGAGAACAAAATCAAACCTCTGACCAATGTAAATAATGATTTCCAAAAAGTGTTAACAGCTGTTGGAATGTAAACAATGTTTTTTTTAAGGATGTTATATCTCTAATCTATACTAATAAATAGGTAGTGACGCAAGTAATGTGTGTAGGGTATTTTTAAAAAATGTAATATTGTGATTTCGTTATACAGTTAACCTACTATTATTTGTAGTGAAAATTTACAGCCCGAAGTAGAAGGCCGAGGTGTAACGAACGCAGTGAGTGACGGGGTTGGCACACGAAGCGTACATGGATGTCCTCTAGTTAATTATAACTGCGATTCTTTGAATTTTTTAGTGTACATGTTAAGCGATGATATTCTTTATAATCTTTATTTGTATTAGCTTTTTATTATTTCTCTATACTCATTCTCTTGTCCTTATTTTTTAGAGATCATTGACAATTGTATATTTACTAAAAACATTGCCTTATTCCTGTTACCGTTTAATTAGTATTGTTAATGGCCGTCATCTAGAGGCACTTTTCATTGTGTAAGTAGTTTCATACGAATTTCGAAGCTCTATAATTTCTTTATATGTAGTTTACTCTGATAAGTATCCAGACTGACATAACCTTCTTTTTTATAATTTACTAACAATATACTACTTATTCAGTTCTTTCGCACTATTAGCACTATTATGTAAGTCATAGTAATACATTACGAAGGTTAATTGTGCCCATAAACGTAATCATGATTATGTAACTATGTTAGTATTTTATCTAATTAAAATTGGTGCAATAGCTATTATAAGGATGTATTATTGGTATTGGAGCACTGCATTAATGACTTCATTAAAACTGTATTGTAGTTTTATAAATGTATCACTAGTATGGACAACAACGAGCCAGTTTAATGAGAATATGCCAACCTAATTCCAAAAGCAAATATAGGACATATCTGATATAATGGGGGACTGTTCATTTGACATTTAGAGTAATATTATACAAATACAAAGGGAGTTTCATCATTTTCTGCATAATAACTTAAACATATTTTTATCTTTTTACAAATACTTTGAAATTATTAAAATTATAACTAGCACTAATATACTTTTCTACTTACTAGATACTCTCGTACGTACGTCGTATATCATATATTTACTAACTGTATACAATGAAATAATAATAACCATTAGAAAGTAACATGATTGACTAAATAACTATAGCTACACATGTGAAGGAATATTTGATACTGGTCAAAATACTAAGCTAGAATTTTATATTTATAGGCTAATTTTATTTTCAGAGTTTAAAACCTTAAGTATACATTAATTTCTACAATAATGTACTAGTGGTATGTGCCGGTGCCGGGTCACTTCCCAAATAATGTGTTAGTTGTATGTGCCGGTGCCGGGTCACTTCCCAAATAATGTGTTAGTTGTATGTGCCGGTGCCGGGTCACTTCCCAAATATGTTCCTGGTTCTCGGGTTTGAGTACATTTTTAATAAGTTTCGGAAAAAAATATGCTCCGTTAAGCCACTTCATTGGGATATTGTGTGCATCTATTAAGTAATCCATTCTGTACACTAATTTTGCATAAAATATATTTTTAGTGCCTAAATTGTGTATTATTTTGGGACTTTTCAACTATAATAATTTGAAAAATTGGCTTTTTCACATTTTGAATTTGTATATATTTTTTATTTATATATATATATATATATATATATATATATATATATATATATATATATATATATATATATATATTTGGAGTATAGTAATCGATATTTGTTCACAACCTGAAGTATGCATCATGAGAACTATTACTTGGACAAACTGTACAGAGGATAGATCAAACATAAAAGTATAATGTTTTATTTCTAATTTATTGTAACGAAACCTCCAATCTCATATAAAGATCTTATAAATAGTCTGATATATCAAAGTGTGTTAATGACAGTTCACCGTAATCGTTTGAGGTGGCTCCAGATTTTTTTTTAAGGTTGATTAATTTGCATTTAGGTATCGCACAAAGTAGGACTGAGTAATGCACAACATATTTATATTTTCAATTATGTACTACGAATTTGTAAATAATAACATGTTACTATAGTTACAATATTTAAAATTAATGATATAAAAACTAACCAATGCTCGTTTCTTAGGTAGTTGGTGTTGAGTATATGCAGGTTGCATGCATATTCATAGATAAATACCGATTACAGTACAATTAATGCTTTCATACAAATTATATATTTTATTTCAAATATTGAAATAAACGGTTTATTTTTTGTAAACAATCAATGACGTTATACATTTGTACGTTTAATACTGTTAGTATTTTCATTATTATTATTATTATTATTAATCATCATTCATTTCTAATACGTAGAGATATGGGGTAATATGAGTGTGATGAGTGTAGATGAATAAGTAGTCATTGTTACTATCTTAGTTCAACTTAGCTCAGAAAGAACTATTTATTAACAGCCAAATAGCCAGGACATTCAGCTTTACATGGAATCCAAACACGTAGTGTTGGTCTGCTTTTCAGCTAACTGACAGGCCTTACACTCAGTTCTCTTCCCTACACAACATCTGAACCTTGACTACCATCCAATATAGACACCCCAGACTTCTCTAGTAGTGTCCACCCACGTCAATGGCAATTATTGAGAGGATGCCGTATCGGTATTAAGAGGATCGAGCATAGAACCTATTGCCTACAATCTCCCAAACACTTTTAACTTATTTTAACAGATAACATAAAAATGATTGTGAATTGTTTGAAGGTCATAGCTTTAAAAGGTCATAACAGTTAACACTCATTTATTTGCTAACAAATATAATGTAGATTACATCGTCGTCTAAAATATGTTGTAAACTATATTTTTAAATAAATAAATCATTTTTTTTATTGTTAAACTACGAAATAAAATATAACGCACACAGACGTACAATAAAGCTAGATCTAATTTTATTTTAAATTATAGGATGAGTGTAAAAAGTATGGAAGATTACCACGAGGTATTTTTATAAGGTAGGATATGATATGGAAGGGTTCACTGATAAGAAAGGATGGGACTCATAGCTTAAGTGAACAAAAACTGAATCACGTTTACTTCCTTTATGCGCGTTTAAGTCACACAAATTACCACTTCTATTCACATAATGTCAAATTTTGCTTTTCAGAGTTCTGATAATGAACTGGGCTGGCTATAGGCCGATATTTTCTGATTTAAACATTTTAACAAGCATTAACATTAAATTAGCTTCTTGTCTCTAAATAATACAATTTTGTTATATGTTTCGATTTAATTTCTAAAATCATGTTCAATCCCTTCTTCAAAAATCAACAAAAAAAATTTTTATGTAAATAAATACAGATGGCCTTTTTAACAGAGCAATTAAAATTTCATCTACTGATAAATATTTGAATGAAGAAATTAAATTAATATTTAAAGAATTCAAAAACAATGACTATACAAGAAGATGTAATTAAAAAAGCATACTACAAACTAAACATAACATTAATAAAATTAAAAATAGTGATAACCTATTACAACAGTCGTCATTCCATACATTAAAGGTAAATTTGAAAAGATTTACAGAATTAATAATAAATTCAACATTAGAACAACATTTTCAAGTAGTCCTACTGTTCATAGTCATATTACATGTATTAAACCTAACAATGAAGATCAAAATTCTCAAATTTTTGTGCATAAAAGATCTGTGAAAAGAAGAATAAATGAAAATAAGCAAAATTTAAAAAATGATCAAGAAAACCATTCAAAATTAAGTGAACACATTTTAAATACTGGACACAAAGTAATATGGTCAAAATCAAGCATAATATTTAAAGAAAGTAATTGGAAAAGAAGAAATATTAAAGAAGCTGATTGTATGCTAATATAGAAAAAAAAATATTTCACAACCAAGCGCAAAACTAAATTCTATGTAGGCCTACATACCTATAATAAAGAACCATATGAGAAAAATTATTAACACTTCAAAACCAATTTTCAATGACAACTAAATTATATACATTTTAACTATATACTTTATTGTTTATCAAATACCTATTTTAAAACATATATTTAATATTTATAATTGTCCTACAAATTGACCATTTGCATTTATTTACATAATAATTTTATGTTTGTTGATTTTTCAAGAAGCGTTTGAAAAATATTTTATAAATTAAATCGAAATATATCTCAAAAAAGTTGTATTATTTAGTGATAAGAAGCTAATTTAATGTTAATGCTTGTAATATATCACCATCACGAAGAATGACATACCGTAAAGATTTAAATATTTTAAGTTTGTTAATGTACTGATTCTTCAGTCAATGGCGCACTCTTTGCCTGGAAATGTTCAAATATGAATTCTGGTATCCGTATTTACGTTATACTCGATTGAGAATCAAATAATCGACCGACTTCTTGTTCACGGTTCTAGTTCTATTGCCAATAATTGAAAAAACTAAAATAGACTAAAAAAGCCAACTTACAACTGTACATTCTTAAGGAAATTTAACAAAAAATATGTAGCAAATCAGAATTAAAATCAACGTAAGAATGTACAGCTTTTAACATTATATGAAGTAAACGTTTAACGCAAAAACTATCATTTAAAAAAAGCTAATTTAACAGTAAACATTGTAAAAAGAAAACAGATTACTCTTATTAGTGGTTAATATGGCTAAAGTTTTGTTTAGGTTAGCAAATAATATGTATGACCTAAAAACATTTGTTATTAGAGATATTCTTAGTTTTCCAAATATACATTCTTAAATATATATAGACTGGCAGTCACCATATAAAATCATGATAAGAATATGCAGCTCTATCAGTGGTGTAATTCATATCGTTAATTCATATAATGTGAACGTGTCTTTTGAATTTTTAAATCATGTTATTTGACTTAACAATTGAATTTGGTTAATATATTAGATATATTTATAACTTTTTAATAAATTAACTATTATAAATAGCAAATAAGTATTGAAATACTTAAAAGTATTAAAAGCTCGATTTATAAGAAATAAAGATCCTATGAGGAGAAGTATTTATAATTATTATAATATTTTATTTTTGTGAATACATGTACTTTGAAAATAATGTCCCGTTTACAGCTTTTATTTACCATGAGCCAGCTACACATGGAGGAAAACCCTATTTAAAATAATCATACACCAAAGATGTTACTCAAACGAGTAGTGTGAGTAGCATGACGTATACAACAGTATTCCAGTTTCAATTTTAGCTATTACAATATTATAAAATAAATATTACAACTCCTTTTTTAACGTTTTAGCAGAAGTTAGTTGGCTATAGTAATTTTAGTTCAACCTTAAAGCAATTTTTTAGGTTATTAGGAATGATGGAAAAGGGGTCAGTTATAGATGTTGTTGGTTGGCTTGTGTCACGTGTCAAACTGTCAGTTTACTTTACTTGTCAGTTTCACAGACGAGTTATTCTGGTCAAATGACAGTCAGTTGTGTGTAAGGGATGTTGTATTACAGAAAACCTTCATCCCTCTATATACTGCAGCCACTGGTGGATATAGAAATTAAATAGCATTTAAAAATACTTTACATTTTTTAAATTACCAAACATGGAATATACATTATTATAATTATTTTTTTACAGTTAATGTATTATTTAAAGTATGTGGCCTGCTTATAATTTTAATAAAATACTGTATTTAAATGCCAAACAATAAAATACGATACATTTAGCGAAACGCTCAAAACAATAAGTTCAAAACTGAAGTTGGTTTTACAATTTTTATGTGTACCCAATAAAATAAATGTGTTTGTAATTTATATAAAAACATAATGTTAACACACTCTAACAAGCACGTGATACTCTGTAACGAACTTCCCCCTCAATCATTGGGGAACATGCAAACACAATAACCAATAACACAGTAACATTGTTCTTATAATAAGAAAGTGCAGGTAGATGTATAATAATTTTTATAATTTGGGTGATTTGGTTAAATATAAGTACCAAAAGGGAATACTGAATGTCAGTATTTTAACATTATGTTTGATAGATTACAAACCAATTTATTTTATTGGGTGCACATAAAAAATTTTAAAACCAACTTAATTTTTTAATTTATTGTTTTGGGGGTTACGCCAAATGTATCTTATTTTATTTGTTTGACATATAAATATTTTGTTAAAACTATAAGAAGGCAATAATAGTTTAACTTTGAAAATAGTGATTTTCTATTGAATTAGAATCAATTATTAATTTTGATGGTCAAAGATATAATATGAACTTCACTGTTGATTTGATTAATTTTTGTTTTTGTTTTTTCTAGGCTTAGTAAAATATAAAAATTTGGATAATTGAATGAACGTCTAATTCTGAAAATATTTTTATTTTATTGTGCGGCTAACCAGGCTTGACTTTTTAATTTTTTCTTCATTGGGCAGGACACACATAGTATAAAGTAAAAACCAACATAAAATTAATAAAATATTCTTTGAGATATTTCAAGGTCATTGACCTTTACTTCGATTCATTCTATGAAGATTTTTATCGAGAGGTAAAATTACAGGAGAGGTTTATGGAAGACACAATATCGAAATCCATTTTAAGGGAGACAACATATCTCCAGTTATATGAATTATGAACAGTAATTCATTGTGGACAACTATAACAATGTAGAATTTAAACTGTTTTTTTTTTTTTTTTTTTTTTTTTTTTTTTCAAACAGAGGACCTTAAAAATAGGAGTGAAGTTATGTATTGGATGAAGATCTCCTCAAAGTTTATCATTCAAGAATCATAACGTTGTAACTTTTTTTAGTGATAATACTGCACACCATTAACATCTACGCACGTATACCCAAACTGAAATTGAAAAAGGATCTCAAGTATACATACTTTATTTACTTTTATTTTCATAAGATCTGTAATAAGTGAATGAAATCAGGATATTTCTTGCATTAATATATTTTTAAAACTAAAAGATGTTGTTACTGTTACTTTTTCATGCCTTTAACCATTTATACAAATTAATGATAACAAAATATCTTATAAAACTAAATTCAACATAAAAATAACTAAACGATAAGAAACTATAATTTCAAAAGAATGAATACGTATTTGATCTAAAAGCTTATGTAATGATTATATTACAATTGATTACAAGTCTGTAACTTCTACATCTATGGACAAAGTTTCCTTGTTTTTTAGGTGTTGAAGAATGTTTAAGAAACTATACCAATATTTAAGAAAGGCTATAGATCATCTCTCAGTGACTATAGATCTATCTCCATTCTCCCAACTTTATGTAAGGTTTTTTTTAACGCCTCATCTGTACCAGGTTAACTGAATTTTTAAGTAAATGTAATCATCTGAGTCCTACTCAATATGGATTTCTTAAAGGAAAGTCTACATCTGATGCCATCAATGAATTTCTTCAAAACGTGACCAAAAACAGCCATCGACAATAAACAGTCTACTGCAGGAATTTTCTGTGATCATAGTCAAGCTTTCGACGCTGTCAATCATGAGAGACATCTCTAACAGTTGGAGGCGTATGGTGTTAGAGGAACGTCTCTGAAGTGGTTCAGATCCTACTTTTCAGATCGCAGTCAGCGTGTCCAAATCACAAATAGCTACGGTCGAGTTCTCTCACCTTCCTTGCCAGTCAATTCAGGCGTCCCACAAGGCTCTATATTTGGGCCCCTCCTATTTTTTGCTCTACGTTAATGATTTAAGTAGAAATGTTGTGGGTCATTTAGTGCAATATGTCGAAGACACTAGTGTGGAATTGCAAGCAAATCACCTGCCACTTCTGGATATTCAAATAACCACTACATTGAATTCCCTCAGTGAGTGATTTTCACAAAACTATATGTCTATGAATAAAGAAAAATTACAAATTCTAACATTTTCCTTACATGGAGACTATACTGACGACTTTAATGGAGGTTCTGTTAAATTTTTGGACATTTATGTCGATTCGAATCTAAAGTGGGACACTCAGATTTCAAATGAATGCTATAGGATGAGCTCTTGTTTGTTTCCACTCTGGTTTCTTCAACACATCTTTTTTAAAGATCATATATTTTGGTTACGTTGTTCCTGTTTTGTCATATGGAATCATGTTTTGGGGGACGGCCCCAACCACATCATTTAATAGAGTTTTCAAGCTTCAAAAACGGGCAGTTAGGATTGTTTTCGGTGTGAGATTTAGAGGCAGCTGTAGGCAGGTGTTGCGTGATCAGTCTATTTTAACCCTTCCATCCTTATTTATTTACACTTATGCTCTGTGTTTTTTTTCAAAAATCAACATCTTTTCCCTACCCATAGTTATCCCTACAAAACAAGATATAAAAATAATGTTATCATACCTCTTCATCATAAAGCCATTTTTCAGAAATCATTTACATATCTTGACGTGGTCATATTTGGCAGTATCCCGGATAATATTGGAAAAAGTGAAAGTGAGAGGATTTTCAAAAGCAAGTTAAAACAATACCTTTTAGACAAGGCATATTATGCAATAGACGAGTTTTTAAGCAATCAGTGATTTTCTCTGATTTGTATGACTGTTATATTTAATGATGTTCTTATATATCTGTATGATTGTATTTTTTTCTTTTTATACCTTATATAAACACTGATTGACTATGTTCCAAACATTGTTAAATGTAAATGAAAAATAAACGATTTGATTTGATCTTCTTGACAACAGAATGTTTATAGCATTAAACATGAGTATCATAATTGTTCACTATTAGGTGAATAAACTATAAGAGTATTAACCAAAATACAAAAAAAGTATAAATAAATTAGTACTTGACCCCTTATTGTATTATTAGTAATAATTATTATTTAAAAAATGGTCACTGATAACATCTCCGTCTGGAAATGTAATGACCGTGAGATGCAGATAATGAGTTTGTTGCATTACATATCAAATAAGTAGTTTTCTGTGGACAAACTTAATTTTTCAATATGTTTTCCCTATACGCTCTTTTCAGGTAATTTGAATCCTAATGGAATGTACAAAATATTTTTGATATGAACAAGTAATTGTAATAACAGCTAAGAACCTGCAATGATAGTTATGTTTCACTGACGACTGAGATTTATATGATTTGTATGTATAGCATTATGGTCAAATTGCGTATTTATGTAACTCCAAATTGTTTGGAATAGTATGTAATGTAGTGAGTTATTGAGTTTATAGAATGTCTTAGGAATTATTTGTGTATTATACAAACTTTAATAATAGTACAAACTAACATTTTTAGCCTATTTAAATTATATGTAGGCTGGTGTTCGTACATAATGTAGCATCACCATGAAGCAGCATTGTAGCGAAAAATCATTTTGAATCGAAATTCACAATCATTATACTTATTTTTATTTATGCATATTATAATTAAAAGAATTTATAATTATTGTTAAATATGGGGTGTGAAATAGAGAACCACCTGACAAAATCAGGAATGAGAAAAGAAAGCAGGCCTAGGTTGAATATGAATGTGGTTTTATGAGTCTACAGACGTACAGAATGGAATTAAATGTTAACTGGCAAATACAATTTTTAGTGGTTATGATACAATTAGTTTATTACAGTATAACAATTTTGTTTCACCATACACAGTTATGATAGGCTTCTTTCTTCTGTCTGACCAGACCAAACGTTTCTAGGCTACTACAGGCTACACACTGGATACTGTTTTGATTCAGAATAGACTGTTAGTAAATAGAATTGAGGTTGTTACAAAATTTAATGTAAATGTATTCATTTAAGTTAATAAATTTAAATTAATAATAGTAGAGATTACTTTAATATTAGTTTTAAATTCATAAAAAGTTATAAGAGAAAGATTTTATACAATTTTGAGTTAAAAAAATTAAAATACAAAAAAAATATGAAGGAGGCTGTAATGAGTGAGGATATTGAGAGAGAAAAAATGGAGAAGGACTGACAATTGAATGAAGGAGAAATGCAACAATAGTGATGCAGGCTGTTTGATAGATGGCTCTGGTTTTCATATTAAAAACATGTGAATATATACTATATATAATTATATTTATATGATTAGTGAATGTGATGTACAAACGTGAGACAAAATTAATTTAAACGATAAAATAAGAAAAATACAATTAATTGTTAATTTAAATAAATCCCTATACGTGTGTGTGTGTGTGTGTGTGTGTGTGTTTTTTTTTTTTTTTTTTTTTTTTTTTTTTTTACAGAAGTGGAAATGCATTTACGCATTCCAGGCAGAGGCCCATAGTTGTTATTATTGGTGATGTTATTGATTATAGTAGTTATTTGCCTGGATATGTGAGACTCGACGCAATGTCGTACGAAACTTGACACTATCACCCATACTCACTAAACCACTCCTGTCTTCTGGTCTCTAATCCCCCACGGAAACCGCCGTCTAGGCATTACATTGGGGGGGGAGGAATTAGCTATCGCTATTCC